>JAQNBH010000001.1:4908186-5508186 GCA_028752905.1 Cladorhizidae sp. MBARI D1340-BT2
GTGGAGGTCCTTCCCTTTGGACACTCATTCTGGGAAGTGTGTGTTGGCAACAAAAAGGTCCAAACTCCATGTCAAGTGAGGCTAGGTGGCCTTGCAAGCAATAAAATAATGATACTGTTTTAAGAGCTATTGTTGTGCTCGTAATTGCTACAAGTGTAATTACCCAAAATCTGGTGTGTGTGCATGTGTTCTGGAATTAGTGTGTGTGCATGTAGTTTCCACTTATATATCTACCCCATGCATGTAGTTTCCTCCTATATATCTACATCATGCATGTAGTTTCCTCCTATATATCTACCCCATGCATGTAGTTTCCACCTATATATCTACCCCATGCATGTAGTTTCCACCTATATATCTATCCCATGCATGTAGTTTCCACCTATATATCAACCCATGTATGTAGTTTCCACCTATATATCTACCCCATGCTTGTAGTTTCCTCCTATATATCTACCCATGCATGTAGTTTCCACCTATATATCTACCCCATGCATGTAGTTTCCACCTATATATCTATCCCATGCATATAGTTTCCACCTATAGATCTACCCATGTATGTAGTTTCCACCTATATATCTACCCCATGCTTGAAGTTTCCTCCTATATACTATATATCTACCCATGCATGTAGTTTCCACCTATATATCTACCCCATGCATATAGTTTCCACCTATATATCTACCCCATGCATGTAGTTTCCACCTTTAAATCTACCCATGCATGTAGTTTCCACCTATATACCTACCCCATGCATATAGTTTCCACCTATATATCTACCCCATGCATGTAGTTTCCACCTATATATCTACCCCATGCATATAGTTTCCACCTATATATCTACCCCATGCATGTAGTTTCCACCTATATATCTACCTCATGCATGTAGTTTCCACCTATATATCTACCCCATGCATATAGTTTCCACCTATATATCTAACCATGTATGTAATTTCCTCCTATATATCTACCCCATGCATGTAGTTTCCTCCTATATATCTACCCATTCATGTAGTTTCCACCTATATATCTACCCCATGTATGTAGATTGCTCCCCTGTGTGTGTGCATTCATGCATGTATATGTGTGTGTGCATGCATGTGTATTTGTGTGCATATGTGTGTGTCTGTGTGTGTGTAAGTGTGTATATGTGCATGCTTATTTAAGTGTGTAGGTTTGTGTGTGTGTGATACTATGGTGGGTGTGTATGTATGTGTGTATGTTTTGTTTTGTCAAATTTATAGTAGAGTGTCGGAGGACTCCACGGAGTGTTAACTTCATGGTGTCTGAGGCTTTATAACTAGTAATAGACTAAACCATGAGTTATGGTCAAATTAGTGTGAAAGTGCCAGGATATAGTTTATGCTGCCAAAAATGTTGCAGTCGTGCTATTTATAGCAATAGCTGAAACTCTGGTAAGTGTGCTTGGAATAGAATAGCTATCCCTTTAGCCCTACTGAATATTATATTCTGATGTGATTAAAACCTCTTTAGTGTGGTGGGATTGATTACTAGTAATTAAGAAGTGATTTTAAGTGTTCATTCCGAAGTTGTTAAATGATCCACGATTGTACGAGGTTTTCCAGACATGTGATCTAAAGAATGACATGAAATAAGGTGTCTCTGTCGACACAGTATACCATTTCTGTGTTGACAATTATAATAGCTATCTAGAAGCCATTGTTGGCTTTCACCCAGTAACTTTTCCATCAATGGTTACACAAAGGAAACGAGTAACGAGTGTCATTATTCCTGCCAAAATGTCGAGCAAGTAATTACCGAGAAAGTTGAGAGGATTGATATATATAGCAGGCACAGTTAATAGCCATTGTAGTATCAGTATTACATTTATGCCTCGTGCAGTTTGGCTATATGTCAGCACATTGTTGGAAAACTTGTTTTGACTAGCAACTGATTGCAGAACTGCAAGGGGAGTGGTCAACACTGTAGATGCAGTGGAGGGCAGCATATGATGCCCACCATTTGATCTGGAGGATCATCATTTATCTAGTCATCTGTCAGCTTGCATACAGGATGTAGTTTCAGCACAAACTTAATGATATGTCTGTGATATGTAGACATATGACGGCCAATCATAGAGTTGTAGTTGAATTTGAATTCAAACTCAAATGTATTAATATGTTAAGTGCAGCTTATCAGCATAACTAACCTGCACAAACATACAAACATCTATCCACAAAACTCAACAACATGTTCAAAACACATCACCACAAACTATTGCTCCCTCCCAGTCCAGCTTATCAGCATAACTAACCTGCACAAACATACAAACATCTACCCACAAAACTCAACAACATGTTCAAAACACATCACCACAAACTATTGCTCCCTCCCAGTCAGTTCTCTTTTGGAAATGATGCTAAATGTTATGCAGCCAGATATTGTGAAGAGCTTTCCAGTGCATGTCTACACCCCAAGCCATCACCAGTACACTTCTCTCTGAATCTGTACATGTACTTGGCTCACTGGCCATGTATTAGGTGGTACAGAGTAGGCCAAGTCATCATCAACAGTAGCTCTTCTTCCTCAGAAGAGGCTAGTCATCATAGACAGTAACTCTTCTTCCTCAAAAGAGGCCTAGTCGTTGCAGTAACTCCGGCAAGTACAATGTCAAGGTTATATTTTTAAGATCATCAATACCATAAAATCATCAGTGAAAACTTCTGCTTTTCTGCAGGTTTCCGAACTTGATTTCTGGATGCTGGTAGAGTGATAGTTTATGATCAAGGACATAACTATTATTATATTGTAGTCATAAACCAGTTATAAACCAAGCATACTATTTTTACAAATGTTTTACAATTCCTGAATCATGTGGTATTTATACCTGACTAATGAAATTGGAGTGTGGAAGGTAAGAGGTTAATTTCAGATATGGAGTTCAAGAGGGTTAATACGATGTGGTAGTGTGAAGTGTGCTAATGGAGTTTGAAAGAAAGTCCATAGAGTGTTTATTGGAGCAATGTAGATGTGCAAAATGTGTTAACTGGAGCACGTGAACATGAAGAGTATTAATTGGATGATGGTGGCTATGTGTTAATTGGTGTATAGGACTATGAAGAAGGTTCACTTGTTATGAGTGACCTTGGCTGACCTGCATGGTGATCTGGAAATTAGCGACATATTTTCTAGTTCTACCACCTCATGGGAAAGCCAAACGACAGAGACTACATGGCCACTGGTCTAGACAAAATATTTATTTGCTGATGAAATGCAACAACATTGGGAGTTGGCTTCAACAATAACAGCAAGTGGAGACTAAAGATGCACGGCCCAACTAGTGTCAACTCTGTGTCGGAGCCAAATATTGACATTGTTTGCATTTTACATTTGGCACTCCGTTCAGTCAACATCCAAGCACACACAAACATGTGAGAATTGATGTAAATCATTGTGATGCACACTGTGTGACACAAGGTCTCCTGTAATAAGTCAAGCAGGTGTAATGATGTAGTCAAACTCAATCAAAATCAGTATTACAGACAACTACCGTAACAACTGGTTGCTAGGCACATTTTATTATTAGGCACCCATTTTTATAGGCACATATCGTAATGTTGATCCCAACCTCACTATTAGGCACATATGCAAGTAGCTCTCAATTGAGCCTCATTTCCTTGCTTTCCTTCATCGAAGGGCATCCAGTCCATCTAATGACCTTGAACAACACTTTCCAGATTATAATGTTATGATTTGAATGCCCTTCTACAGTTGGGCACATGCCCTTAGATAGGTGAGTGCTTCTTGTCAGGCGGTGTTTTCTTACTGATTTGTGTCACAAGTGTATCTTCTTAACAATTAGCTTTTACAGTATGACTGGAAAGTAAACAGGAGTGCACGGCCAGTGCATTTTTTTGCAATGAGAAAGAGATTAGTCATGAACATGCAGTGGAGGTTCTAAAGATTTATGAATGACCCTTAATATATACAAATCTGAGAGAGAAAAACCAGATAGAAAGATAGATAACAGGGGGAGCAAATATCCCCCATCTTGAATAGGTAAGGGGTTTTAGTGCCCTCACATCCACTTCTCTGTGGTTCCAGGTATATGTACGATAAGCTCCACCAAACTAAACTCATTCTCTTTCAGAAATTTAGTTTTTAATTAAATGAAAGTTAGTGGACGTAAATAGTGACTCATTACCATGCACTATGCTGGTGGCATTAGGTAAAGGGTCTTGCATGTGAGACTAGGACACACATGGCTAAATTCGACACCTCACTTTTTTCACTACTGCCCCTAACAGTAGCCACTAATCAATATCAGCAGATAGTAATTCCAATATTTCATGGCATAGGGAGCTATATAGCCGAAAGGCCCTTTAGCTGCGGGAATACACCCATCAATCCTGGCCCTGCACTCTCTGGGTCCTCTGTGTGAATTCTCATTGAGGACAAAACAGAGAGACAGAAAGTGCTAAGAAAATATTGTGCTGACTTTACCTGCCAAAACCTTTCCATGTCTGTCCCCTGGTGAAGTTGCTCCATATCCTCCCTGATTCTATCCCCCCCACCCCTGCGTCTTCTCTGTGTGGACAAAGAAACACAGACAGAGATTGATGAATTGTTTTACACAAGAAAGCTGTTTAGATGTACTTAGCACTATATTGCTGCATAAAATAGGGAACCAATGGCCAGATCTATAAAGCTAGTTTGCACTAATTATAGACACAATGATTGCCCATATTTAAGTAGTACATAATGCTCTAGTCATATAGAGCATGCTAAGATCAATTTGCTGCAATTGTCACTGTCAGTTACTTCTTGGTGAGAACTGGATATTGCATGGCCGGATGCATGGCTTACAGACCCAAGAACCTGTTTGTCCTGCTCTAGGCTGTATGTACCTGTTAAAAGTGCACAAAATCAAAAGTTTGTGTTTGTGCTGAGAGAAGGGTGTGGTGGAGGGAGGGGGATGAGTGCTCATTAGTCATTTTTTTCATGTTATGAGCTGATTTTATTTTACTACACAAGATAAATTGAGGCATCCACGACCTCTCTGGATGATTGGAATCTAGCAAACTCACAAATGCTTTTAGATTTAGGTATGAATTAGGTGCATGTATCGTTGATTTGATTATATCTGAAGACACAATTTTGGTGCCAAAAGGAAACAGAGAGCGACAGAGACATATTAAAAAATAGATATACTAATCTCTCAATGAACTCTCAGTTGACATAATAACATTAAAATCACCTTCTCAATAATCAACTTCAAATTGTGTGAATACAATTTGAAGTTGATTATTGAGAAGGTAATTTTAAGATATACTAATGTAGAAATATAACTGGGAAGCATATGCAAGTTACGGAGCTCTCTTTACTCAGAATTCCATTTTTTCACCTTTTCCGGCTACTCCTCCCCTTAATTTCATACAGCATTGGCTAATGTGAGCATACACTTAACCTGCTGACAGTGTGATGCAGAGAGAGCACTGGATCTACTCATCTGGCCTGCTGGATTAAGCGAGGAAAATAGATTGTCTGCCCTTGACAGTGACAGCGGTAAAACTCCATCAAGTCGTCCGTTTACTTTTGTTGCTTTATTGAGATACGATTGTGAGATAAAAGGCAGAGATTTTGTGATGCTCTTTCTGATGCTCTTGTCTGAACTAAATATACACCTACACACCTATTTACGCTATTCACACCAAGAGACTGAGTATTTTCACTTTGTTCGGTGCCTAGATAAGGGTCCATAAAAGCTGATGTTTAGCAGAGGCACTTATATATAGCAGCAGTCAGCAAGAAGATGGCCACCTAATATACCGAGCATTAACAAACAATGCCCACTCACAGACATAATTAAATTCCCATATGTACGAATCGGGAGTGTATGTAGTTAGCTGATGATCGAACTCTGTCCATCAGAGAGCAGAGCCTAGAGAGTGTTCTGTGTGGACATCCCATCTATAATTTGCCAGCAGATGAGAAGAACAAGTAGGAGGAGTCGTAGTCAATTAGAGCTTAACAAACATAGTGGCTTAAAGATATCTTTTAACAGTCAGCTTTAATACCATATTGCTTGTAACCAATCAAGGCTGGCTTTACCAAGCACCTGGATTATAACTGCCCATTGTTTCATGCTTGAAGTCGCGGGTTGGCATGAAGGCCAAGGATAAGGGAGTTGAGAGCATGTATCTATACATATATGGTGACCATGCATGCATCATAGGGCAACTTGATAATGGATTGTAGACATTACATCTACAATGTAAGGTCTGATGTCTTCTGTTAGTATGGACATGTTAGGTGGTGTGAATACCCAGTGAGTGGGTTGGTTGCTAAGAGTCTGGCTCTTGATGTTTATAACTTGCAAGGCATCACCGACATCATTGGCATGGAAACTAAGAGCCGACACCAAATGTAACAACACAGGAAGTTAGCTTATATGCACGGCTTGCTTGGTTGTGTGGGTGTGTCACTTAGCACCCAGCCACCTCCTTCACCATGTATAGAATGTTTGTTAATATACACAAATTTATCTCGATTAGAATACGCATGCACTCTTAATTTCATGAACTGCCTAGCTACACTCACTAATCGAGGGTTTGCACTCTATTATTTGAACATGATTAATAAGCATGTGCACAATAGTGCACGAGATCACCGAATCACAAACATGTGATAATTATAGATAATGGCTCTGTTGGTTCTCTAGCTACATCCACTATTCTAGTTATGTCTTCTTCATAGTCAATTTTGTTTTGTGAAGAGACCGCCATTGTCAATCTCTTTTGTGGAGTTTGGCCATCTCTCTGGCAATATTTCTAGCAGCACTTTCTGTAGCTAAGCAGCGAATGCTGTCATCATGTGACCATCTGCTTGACCGAAAAGCCAAGACTTTTGATTATCACTTCAGAGCAGACAGATTGCTAAGCTTTCTTCACCCAAGAGCATTCTCTCTGCGGCATCCATATTTGCTACTAGTATAGTCTAATTGAGGGTCTATGGTGTGTGGTCTAATCATGTGCAATCTAATCGAGGGAGAGTTCTAATTTAGGAAGTAGTGTACGTATATAATATATAGGTTGAATATATTTTGTGCATTTTCTGCTCTGTAGTTAATTTTTTCTGAGTATTTGTTGTTATAATCTTCCAAGTATTGTAGTAGGTTTTGCCGAGTATTTCCATGTATTGTACTAAGTTTGAATATCTGTTATAATCTTCCAAGTACGTTGTGCTGAGTAATTTGTATTTTCTGCCTGTAGCTATATAGCCACACACACACAAATTCACTTCTCAACTAAATCATTGGCAGCTTCTAATGGTCGAAACGTCGAGGGAGTAAATTTCAAGTTGATTATTGAGGTTGTTGTAAAGCAGTTGTACATTAATTTAGTTTTAGTTAGACTCCAACCACAAATGATCATGACTTGTGGTTACCACCCCACGCCATGTAGCTGGAGGAAATCACACTTCTCTGACAATGAGCAGGCATATATATATATATAGAGAGAGAGAGTATTAATGTGTCATTACCCTGCCGATGAATAGCAATGACTTATGTAGATTTTTTTTAACATAAAGTGTAAAATAATTTTACTAGGATATATACGACATTACAAAACTCCACACACCCCAAATACACACACTCACACACACACACAAACTCACTTCTCAAATAAATCATTGGCAGCTTCTAATCGGCCTAAACTGTAATTTCAAACATTAGTAGCACCAAAATCACTTCCAGCACAATTTGAATCCTTTACTAAAGGTGCCTCCAGACTTAAAAATGCATTCAAGGTGGCTGTAGATACCTACCATCATTTGCAAGCATGTTCTTGCTCAAACATCTTCTTATAATCATAGCACCAAATATCTTGCAACAGCTAATCTGGTTCTCAATTCAGTAAAACATGAGCATGAAATGGGTAAAGGTCATCATTCTAAGAGGTATGTGACATTGCTGATGAAATAACATGGAGACAACTGTGCTGTCCTTCAACTAGACCTGGTCAACTGCTGATGGACTATGTGAATATATGAATTATATAGTGTAACATTGAATAATGTAGTGTAACATTGTTTAGTTTGGAACTATACATTTACAAGTCCTAGAGCTAGCGGGCTTTTATCAATGGGTGTGCTCTATATCTACACCAGCAGCAATAAAAGGAACCTTCTGATACACTATGTGCTGACTTACTTATAACACAAGAACAAACCAGTTAGAAAATCTTTAAAATTGGACACTCATGCTGGCGTTGCAGAAGCTGCTTCGATTTTGCTAAACTTGAACTTAGAGAGTGATGCTGACATTTTGCAGCTCACAATATGGATGGTGATCTAGAGCTTTAAAAGAAAATAACAAAAATGCATAAAATTAAACGCAGAATTTGCCACGCAAATGTATTTAGATACCCTTTACCAGTTACGATCATGCTGACCAATTACACAAATTCTCAATTGATGTATATAGTAAATTATAACGACTTTCTCAGCAACTCAATTTTTTCTTACAGTTTAAGTTTATTGCTGTTTTAATTATTATCTGTATTTTAATTGGTCCATTCTTGTGGTAAAAGAACACAACATCACCAAAAATAGGATGAAAACACGATTGACTTATCAAAAAATGAAACAAGAATATGCCACACCCATGTAAGTATATTTAGATACCCTTTACCAGTTATGACCGCTGACTACTCAACAAACTCTCAGTTGACATAGTGGATTATATTGACTTTTTCGGCAACTAAAACTTAAGATTATCATCGATATTTTAATTGGTCAAGACAAGTTCTGGCCAAGGACAGCTTCATGGCAGTAAGTTAACCACATGGGTGCACGTCTTCTTTTGAACACATACATATATTAATAATCACATGATGCCTTAATGTGGCATGGAGTTGCATTTATGGTATAGAACTAGATTGCCAACCATAAAACATTTATTTGAAATACATGCACACCTAAAATATATGCATACTGAACTAAATAACAAAAGATTGTAGGTACGAGATGACTGACGACCCCTTACCGTTTATATAATGGACAATGTTGTTTTAACAAGCTACTGTATCGGATTGACTGGATATGAGAGTACCAACCTGTACTAGTTAGATGTCCTTTTATCACTTATATATATATATATTATAATATTGATTGGTAAAGGAATTTTAATTGTAAAGTGGAACTGGTGATCTACATGTTTGTTTATAAAAACAGTTTCTATTTAAAAAAAAAATTTTTTTATAGAGGCCATTCTGGAACTCCACAAGCAAGTACTGCAGGTCTGACAATAGAGATAAACCACTCACTTTAAATTCATTATCTCCACTAACAACTTAGAACATACTATGCAGTCGTTGTTGATGTTTTGAGATTAGAGGCAGCCAAGGATCAGCTACGGCTTCCTTTAATAAACCAGTTGCACAGGAGCCAGAACTTACCCAACAGCAAATAATTCCTACACACTGATTATTGCTCAAGGACACATACACATATAATGTTGATGTAGAGTTGTTTTCTTTTTCCTACTTATAATCTGACCACTCAGTTCAAGCTTGACCGAGTTTTAAATGACGACCATTACCCAATTGATCATATTCATCCGTGATGACCCTTACCTATATGTGGGGTTTTTTCAAAGGTGAGAGATTAGTACTTTGTAACATTTGAAGTATTTTGGTACAAAATTACATGATGGGACTATTGTACTCAAGTTATGGATAAGCAGGAGAGATAAATAGATCCTTGAAGTCGATTTTTGAAGATGAGTTTCGATTTTGTACATCTGTTGGATTACTAGCTCAGCTAAGTGTTAAAGGTTCAAGGTAAGCTGGAAGTATTTTTGAGCTAAAATTGGAGAAATGTACTATGTTGTTAAGAAGTTGTAAAATTATATATAAGCATAAAATTTATGAAAAGTGAGTTAACTCACTCACTGCTGTAAGCACCATATGGTGGAGCAATTTTTGAAGGGAAAAAATGGCTGTATTTTCTCTACACTTGGATTGAATGTTGAGTCTGGGATACGTTGGCAGTTTTCTACTGATGATTTTACAAACTTGGACGAGGAACCAAACCTTGCCGACCTTATTGCTCAACTCACTAAGGATGACATGGCCCTTCCTGAGGAATATTCTGATGAGGAAGAAGGTGAAGGCATCTATAAAATGCTGAGTACAGCTTGTGGGTCCACCGAATCAATGGCCACTTGACTTTGCACAGACAGAAACTGCAAAGAGCTGTAGTCAAGACTCCACTGGAGAGATGGACAAGGAAGGCTAGTAAAGCTTGAATCATCTAGCTCTACTGTTAGCCTGTTATTCCCTAAATAGCTGGGGAGGGGTTCATCTAGCCTGTTATTGTATTTGAACTTGATTTTAAATTCAAATTTTGTGTTAACTCGGGTCATAAATCCTAGGCATACTTTTATGTGATTTAAAAACAAAATTTGTCAAGTTTGACTTGCTGGAATTTATGTTGAAATCATATTGTCTGACAGATTTGATGGACTTTGCTATGACAGCTCCTGACACTCCATCCTCCAATACTGGCAACTCCGACTCCAATATTGGCAACTTCCATTCCACTCTTTGCCATTCCAGTTCTGGCCACTACAGTTCTGGAAATGCCCTCGACAGTTTCTCTAACTCTTTCTCACATTTTTCTGGTATCTAGAGGTAGTACATGCAATATTGCAAGGTATAGCTAATGGAAACACCCTCTGCCCACATTCCATCGCAGTCACTACACACCTGCTACTGCCTCCTCTACCTTTTCTCTTCCTTCTGTGACTCTACCTCCACTACCCGTAATAAACATGGACGAAAAAGTCATGCTATAATCATATTCAAATGTACGGTAAATGATATGTTTTACCAAAATGTTTGTCAGCAATAGTGACATCAGAAACTTCATTGCAAAGGGAAATAATGGTTTTATATTGAAAAATGGCTCTGGGGACTTAGCCATAAGAGGGTTAACTAGCTCACTTCCTGATAAATATTTAATAAACAGTACAGACATGCTCTTGTGACAATTACTATCATGCAAATCAACTATCATAAACGATCTCGAATGATGCTACAGATTTGGATCTACTTTATCAAGTGTGTGCATGGTTGTTGACATGTTCCATGCCGTGGGGAAAGTCTTTCCAGTATATATATGCTCTGAGAACTCTTGACTCCATGTGAGGCACACGCAAGATGGTGATGATTAATATACTCATGTTTACAAAAATTAAATGCACCAGAGTTCCAGCTGCTATGTATAAAAATGCATTATTAAAACGGTCTCATAGTTGTATAATGATGTCTTATATCATCATGCCTGAGCTACGTGATCATGAACCAAAGCGGTTCAGATAGGCAGACGATTAATTACAGTCCAAAGTTTTAATGGATTCTGTAAAGGACACGCACAGAACCAGACAAGTTGTCCAGGTGATGTCTGGTGATGTCTGAGACGTAAGTGCCCGATATATGGTAGGGCTCACTACAATTTATAAAAGAACCTCTAGATGGATTGCTTCCTACAGCAGCTGAACATCTGAAAGCTGAAAAATGAATTAGGCTAATGAGGAACACACCCACATACAACTGTCAGGTTGCCAAGAAGTGAACGAGCAAGGTGATATCACCTATGGTGAAGAGGAGTCGAGGAAGAGCATAATCCAGGCTCACTTCTTTGCATTACATCTGCATGCTGTGTGAAGGAAGCCATTGCTTTCATAACCTTCTGGAAGTTATGGATCCATGTGTCAAAGATACTCCTAATAAATAAATCATGTTTGTGCAATGCCATGTGTTTGAGTTTGTCTGATACTTAGCAACTGCAACAGCTGAGCAGTCCTAAGGCACACTTGATGCCTGTCCTGTGATTCTAATATCTATGTGCCATTGAACATCGATAGATGGACAGTCTGATGTCAAATGATATTCTGATGTAGATGAACCACCCAGTCCATATGCCTGGGAAAGTAGCTTTGCAAGATGGCCCATGTTCTCCTTTATCATCAGATTCAGTGATAGGTGTGGGCACACTTAATGCTGGACTGGGTCCACTGCAGTAGAGGAAGACACTGAAGGAACTCAGAGATCTGGCGTACTGATTGTAATTACAGGATGTTCTTACTATGTAGTTGCAAGAATGATTTTCAATAAGAAATAACACATTACAATGACTTTCTCAGGAGTTAACCTGAAATATATAAATAACTTGCTCTCAAAATGTAGAGCACAAGTTTCCCAACTGTACACTAGTCAACATGCATCCTAATAAAGTGCAGGGTAATTATGGAGAGGAATGGAGTGGAATAATGCATGCACGTGCTTAACCAATTTGTGCCAGCTAAACAGAAGACAAGTAAGAAACTAATTTCCCAGTTTTGCAGGAATTTTCCTAATACGCTCCACAAGTAGTCAACAATCTATGCACTTCCAAATCAGTTTCTATGTAGAGAGTCAGACATAACTATGGGTACTAATTTATGAATGAATATGTGTAACTTGAAACATTACATCTAACAGTTTTGGAATGCTTTGATTTGAATATGTTTGATTCTATGACTGAACCTATGTCTCTGCAGTACTGAGTATGCAATGCTTACAGTGAATTTAACAAGTACCATAATGTTCAGCCTCACAGCACCTTCACAGTCTGTACTGCTTTTGGGGGTATGATTCATGTACATACAGCAAGCACACTGTATACTGATATTCAAACTTGAATGATTACTTTTAGCAGACATAAAATACTTGTCGTTTCTCTGACTGAAGTATTTTGGTTGAAATGTTGGTTTCAAAAACCAAAAATCTGATATAAAGAGAAACCTTAAAGTATTTTCATATTGCTGACATTGCATGTGACACTGAGTGAAGAAGGCAAAGGAGCAATGCTGTGCTATTTTTAGACTGTGACCTGTTTGAGGTTTAGATTTAGTCAACATAGGATCAGGCACTAAGAAAAAGAATTTGCTACACAATTAAAACGACTACAGATATCTCACTAAGCATCCTAGCAATCACTCAATGATCATGACAATGTTATTATAAGGTAGATGTGGCATCATAATTATAGGGTCACCATGCCAGTTGCAAAATCCAATTGTGCACCATCTGCTTTTCGATATAATGTGAGTAGTGAAGCCCTCCCAGTCACTGATACAGTACTTTTGCTATTTATAGTAACATTCAATACATTTAAAGTATTGTATATATTCAATGATTCTTTTTTTATTATCAATATTGGTAGAGTATTATTCAAATTTTGCAGCTGGCTTATGAGTTATTAAACCAAGATGTTTGTCAACAATGTTGCTAAGTTGCTAGCAGAATAATTATATTTGTTCCTGATTTTTCAAACCGTTTATCGTTGACTGATGAAGGAAGGTGCACAAGAACTCATTAATAGGCTGAATATTTGGTTTCCCACATCACCTGTGATATTGCTATCAAGGTGGAGTCGTCACCTCTTCTAGCTGGAGAAGGAGAGACAATAATTTATCTTAAACCAACTCTTTGTGGAGCTGTGGAGCTGGTCCAATCTTACCAGGAGAGATGCCAGATGCCTGTAGGGAGTATTTTCTCCATTTACAAGCTCTCCAGTTGTTGACATTAGATGTGGAGTCAAGGAAGAGTACTCGACAACTCGTCCAGGTTTTATGATAGTTTGAATGTTGTAATCCTATGATAAAAGAGTTTCTTGCATGCACACTAGACGCTCTAGCCTTCATTATTATTCCTGGTAAAGGGTATATAGACCATCTACAGATGTGAGAAATGTCTAGTTGATTATTGAGAAAGTCATTCATCATAAGATGTCAGCTGAGAGTTCGTTAATTATTATTCCTCCACAATGCTATTTTAATGTCATGTAACAATGAGGGTGTGTATATGTAATGATAGTTAGCATTTGAATGTCTAAAGTTTAGTCATAGAGATGTAGAGTTGAACTATAAGATGGCAAGTACATACTACATATCAAGGAAGTTGGCAAAGAATGCATGCATGAAAAGATGCATAGCCCAAATGTGGAGTGAAAATTTCAAGTTGATGATTTAGAAAGTCATTCAGTATTTAACACATGGCCATAATGGGCACATGCAAACAACAGAATGTGTCTCCTACTCCATAAGCCCTCTTATATCTGGTACTATTATGACCTTTGGCCATTCAGATGTGAAAAATGGCTTCATCATGCTTGAACACTAAGTGGTCCTCACAGAGAGTTTGCTAACAATCGCTTCTGGTGACAGTATCAGATACAAGACAACTCAATTACATTCAAAGGGTGCAGAGGTTGCGGAGTTGTAAGGTTTTATGACACAACACTCGACATTGCTTCCATAGTAACCAATGCACGGGATTCTCTGCTTACGTAATAATATTTTGTTACTTAGGACATATAAGGTCAAATTAATTTATCACACTCAATAGCTCATCAATTTCCCCAGAACTCCAAATGCATACAATATCAATGTCAAATTTGTTGGCCCCTTCTTTAAAAAAAAGCATTTGTGGTTAGATGTGTATCGGGTCAGTGGCATGCAAAATAGTTGAGATTTTTGGAGTTCGGGGCACAAGTTTGCAATATATAACTCAATCCACTTCGAACTCTGTTAATGTTTCTAAAGCATCTAGCCGTGCAATGATATTCAAATGTTGCCCTAGCTCAAGTGAATAGATTTTACTAGTGCAGCAGCAGACACCACACACAAGTTGGAGCGACAGAGGATATGAAGTCATTCTTTACCCATTAATGATCTAAGTTTCAAAGAACATCATTTCTAAAAGTAATTAGTGACTCTATGATATTTATATTAGTGTATTGCTATTTAGTGGGTGTAAAGGTCCTTCAACTCTTCAGGGGAAAAAAAAAATGTATTTAAAATTCAGATAGACCCTTAGCCTTTCTTACTCCATTCTGATCTTACATGCAATGTATTAACTAGATCACATGAATGCTTCATATGATTTGTGAAGAATTTGACAGCACTCAACAAAATCTGTGTTCATACACTCTTTAGCTAGGCATCTAGGTATCACCCCCATCTTGTACATGCACTTTTGAAATAAGTTGGTTTTTAACATCTCACATTTATTATAGTAGACCCCATCATGTTACACATAATATATATTGCACAAAATGACAGTTCTTGATGGAGCCAGTAAAGAGTTTGATAGGTTGAAAAATGGATCAATTGACTACATAAAGGACTCTGACAACATCAAGTGACGAGATTTAAATTGGTTATCGAGAATGTCATTGGTATTCAATAGCTCATCATAAATCAGTTTGTTAAACAGCTATATTGCAGTGACTTTTCAAAAGAATGAATCTTACACAAATGAATGTGTGATGCATTTCCCAAAGGAAAGTTGTAACTATTAGCATGGCTGCATTTTACACACTATATGACAATGTCATTTGTATTCACAAACATGGATACTGTGAGGTCCACACTTCAATCATAGAGCATGGTCACAGGTCAAGATTCCACCACTCTATAGTGTATCTCTCATGGTGATTGCTTCACCAAGATGACCCCATTTGGGAAATGAATACTATATTTTAGTATCAGTATATACTGGTCCGTGAACTATGTGTGTCCTATAAATGTGTTGCAGGAATTGTCATACCTATTGCTCATGTTATAGAAGTATTGCAATGAGTGCAGCAAGGCTAGAGGGTGAATATAACAGTGACAATTGTCAGACTACGAATACATAAGCAATAAAAAACATTATTAGGAGAAGGCCTATGACTAGATATTGGGAGGTAGGGCTATAGTTTGTATTAGTACTAGATCTATGACTATGGCTAGTGGTAGCCCTAGGAAACCGTAGCTGTAATCCTAGCCTTAACTACTGTCTGTCTCCATCCCAAGTAGTACTAACATTGCTCATTTAATGGTTCTCTGTGATACATGTATGAGTTATAACCCTGTAATAATATGAACTGTTAAACTTTCCTCACTTTTATTTGCCAAGTGTCAGTTGGTTTCAGCTAGAATGCTATATAATAATGATACTATTCAAGTACATTCTCTAATGAAAGTTGTGAAGTTCTCCATAGCGTAAGCATTTGTATGTCCCATCAATAATATGGTGAAATTTTCTATAGCATGTGTCAACTGAGGGTTCATTGAGAATAGTAAATATGCTGGAAAAAGTGTTTAAAAGTCCTGAAACTTACACTTAGTATAACCTCCACTGCTCAACTGTAATTACAAACCGGAGTCTTCCAATTTGATGATCCTTTACTTTGACAATTAAAAAATCAGTTTTTTTTTACAACCAATGCAATTATAGTTGTGTATAGGATCGTTAGGGTTACCTAACTGGGTGCAGTCTGCATTTGTATGGCCTCACTTTGTTTCTTTTTTAATAGTCAATCCAATATAGTTGTTTGATTTTAATCATTTTTGTTCTTGTAATGATTGGTGTATATGATTTTAATTGGAAAAGGTTTTATACTGGTTGAAGTCTATTAGGTAAGGTCTTTTTCCTTTCATTTTTAAAAGTAGTTACAATGACCTCATTAATCAACTGAACTTGAAATTTACTCTCTTGTCGTTTCAACTAGACGCTGTAGACCTTCATCAGGAATAATGAGGTGCAAAGACTCAGATGCTCTAGACCACAACCAGGAATAATGACGTGCTAAGATTCGGATGCTCTAGACCTCAATCAGGAATAATGAGCTGCTTAGATTTGGATGCTCTAGACCTTCACCAGATATAATGAGGCGCTAAGGCTCAGATGCTCTAGACCTTCATCAAGAATAATGAAGTTGTTCCTTTTCACTTTTGCTCCTCTCTCATTTCTTTTCTTATTTATGCCCTTTCATTTCCCCTACTAACTTGCATGCAATCATAGCAATATTACTAACAGAAGACACAAAAATTTCTTATCCCTGACCATAACTGATCTTGTCTAAAGGGAGTGAGCACTCAGTTGATTTCTGATAATCTTGTTGTTCTCATCTATTTGAGTTGTGGACTCATCCAGTGCAGCAACCATTACCAAGTTCTTGAAGGAGTCTGAATAACAACCAGGTATACTAATATTATTCTGCTCTCTGAATAGGTGTTCCTCATTTAACTGGTAAAGGGTCGTCGCACTTGTAGTCTACATATGTTCATTCCTTACCTCTTTTTTCTTGACATTTAAATGCATTTTCAAGAAAAAAGTTCTTCCTTGTTAACAGTAGTGGTTTTAGCAATAAAAAAGAAAGATGCTATTGGTATTTGGAATAGTCAAAACTACAAAAAGAGGTTGTACATCCACTTTCAGGATCTTATAACATTCCTATGCTATAGGGAATATGCTGTTTTTGTGTTGCTATATAGTGTTCCTGAACTGCTAGCACTCTGCTTAGAACTCACAGCACACTTTCACATGCACATTTCTATTCCAGAACCAGCCATCCCATTATGTTGCAGAACATCAGTTTGTTGGGACGTTGCTTCAATTTGTTATTTTTAAGGAAGATATATACAACTCTTGGCTACATACCCATATCACAATCCAAGCACTTCAATGTACATTAATAATGTACAGGTTAGCACTGTATTAGACATTCAGCTAGGACAATGGCTAGAGTAATCCAATCTAACAATACTAGGATTCAAGCTGTTGTTTAGCAGTGTTTTTCTTCTTTGCTTGCCACTCTATACATTGAGTGGCTTTTTATTGGTGAGCGAGCCCTCACTGTAGAATTGGATGGGAAACTTGGTATTGTCAAGCATGACATATTAGGGAGTGTGATACTACTGCTCATATTAGTTCAGCCTCTATTTTCATGTCGTGGGCAAACTGATGCTTAAAACTCACTTTGGTAGCTTCTTACTATCTTATATACTTTTGCAATATTCAATACATGTATATAATCAATGATTTTATTATCAATATTGTTACAGTCATATTCAAATGTTGCAGCTGGCTTATGAGTTATTATACCAAGATGTTTGTCAACAATGTTGCTGAGTTGCTAGCAGAATAAATGTGCTCCTGATATTTCAAACCGTTTATTGTGATGAAGGAAGGTGCACAAGAACACATTAATAGGCTGATATTCGGTTTCCCACATCACCTGTAATATTGCTATCAAGATGGAATCATCATATCTTATAGCTTGGATAAAGGGCCACAGGAGGGAGAAGGAGAGACAATATCTTAAATCAACACTTTGTGGAGCTGTGTGGCTGGTCCAATCTTACCAGGAGAGATGCCAGATGCCTGTAGGGAGTAGTTTCTCCATTTGCAAGCTCTCCAGTTGTTGACATTACATGTGGAGTCAAGGAAGAGTAACTCAACACCAGGTTTTATGCTAGTTTGATTGAAATCCAATGATAAAAGAGTTACTTGCATGCACACTAGATGCTCTAGCCTTCATTATTATTCCTGGTAAAGGCTAAAGCATCTACAGATGTGTCAAGAGAAATGTCTAGTTGATAATTGAGAAAGTCATTCATCATAAGATTTCAGCTGAGAGTTCGTTAATTATTATTCCTATTTTAATGTCATATAACAATGAGGGTGTGTATATGTAATGATAGTTAGCATTTGAATGTCTAAAGTTTAGTCATAGAGATGTAGAGTTGAACTATAAGATGGCAAGTACATACTACATATCATGGAGGTTGGCAAAGAATGCATGCATGCAGTTAATAGTTGATGTAGCCCAAATGTGGAGAGAAAATTTTAAGTTGGTGATTGTCAAGTCATTCAGTATTTAAATCATCATAATGGGCACCAGAAAAAAAGTTAAAGTAACTACTTTGGGGTCTGTCAGGTAGGACATGGATATTAATAGAACCAAAACAGTATGCAGAGAGATCAGGTATGTTTTGGTTGGTAAAGCTGTGTCATGTTGTGATAGAACTCAGAAAAACAGAATGTGTCTCTTACTCCATAAGCCCTCTTATATCTGGTACTATTATGACTTTTGGCCATTCAGTGAAAAATGACTTCATCATGCTTGAACACTAAGTGGTCCTCGCAGAGAGTTTGCTAACAATGGCTTCTGGTGACAGTATCAGATACGAGACAACTCAATTACATTCAAAGGGTACAGAGGTTGCAATGTTGTAAGGTTTTAATGACACAAAACTTGACATTGCTTCCATAGTAACCAAACGGGATTCTCTGCTTACGTAATAATATTTTGTTATGTAGGACATATAAGGTAAAATTAATTTCGCAGACTCAATAGCTCATCAATTTCCCCAGAACTCCAAACACATACAATATCAATGTCAAATTTGTTGGCCCCTCCTTTTAAAAACACATTATTTTTTTAACGCACTTGTGGTTAGATATGTATCAGGTCAGTGGCATGCAAAATAGTTGAGATTTTTGGAGTTGGGGGCACAAGTTTGCAATATATAATTCAATCCACTTCGAACTCTGTTAATGTTTCTAAAGCGTCTAGCCATGCAATGATATTCAAATGTTGGCCTAGCTCAGGTGAATAGATTTTACTAGTGCAGCAGCAGACACCACACACAAGTTGGAGTGACAGAGGATATGAGGTCATTCTTTACCCATTAATGATCTAAGTTTCCAAGAACATCATTTCTAAAAGTAATTAGTGACTCTATGATATTTATATTAGTGTATTGCCATTTAGTGGGTGTAAAGGTCCTTCAACTCTTGAGGCAATAAAAAAATGTATTTAAAATTCAGATTGACCCTTAGCCTTTCCTTAGCTCTAACTAGCTAACTCCATTCTGATCTTACATGCAATGTATTAACTAGATCACATGAATGCTTCATATCATTTGTGAAGAATTTGACAGCACTCAACGAAATCTGTGTTCAAACACTCTTTAGCAAGGCATCTAGGTATCACCCCCATCTAGTACATGCACTTTTGAAATAAGTTGGTTTTTAACATCTCACATTTATTATAGTAGACCCCATCATGTTACACATAATATATATTGCACAAAATGACAGTTCTTGATGGAGCCAGTAAAGAGTTTGATAGGTTGAAAAATGGATCAATTGACTACATAAAGGACTCTGACAACATCAAGTGATGAGATTTAAATTGGTTATCGAGAATGTCATTGGTATTCAATAGCTCATCATAAATCAGTTTGTTAAACAGCTATATTGCAGTGACTTTTCAAAAGAATGAATCTTACACAAATGAATGTGTGATGCATTTCCCAAAGGAAAGTTGTAACTATTAGCATGGCTGCATTTTACACACTATATGACAATGTCATTTGTATTCACAAACATGGATACTGTGAGGTCCACACTTCAATCATAGAGCATGGTCACAGGTCAAGATTCCACCACTCTATAGTGTATCTCTCATGGTGATTGCTTCACCAAGATGACCCCATTTGGGAAATGAATACTATATTTTAGTATCAGTATATACTGGTCCGTGAACTATGTGTGTCCTATAAATGTGTTGCAGGAATTGTCATACCTATTGCTCATGTTATAGAAGTATTGCAATGAGTGCAGCAAGGCTAGAGGGTGAATATAACGGTGACAATTGTCAGACTACGAATACATAAGCAATAAAAAACATTATTAGGAGAAGGCCTATGACTAGATATTGGGAGGTAGGGCTATAGTTTGTATTAGTACTAGATCTATGACTATGGCTAGTGGTAGCCCTAGGAAACCGTAGCTGTAATCCTAGCCTTAACTACTGTCTGTCTCCATCCCAAGTACTAACATTGCTCATTTAATGGTTCTCTGTGATACATGTATGAGTTATAACCCTGTAATAATATGAACTGTTAAACTTTCCTCACTTTTATTTGCCAAGTGTCAGTTGGTTTCAGCTAGAATGCTATATAATAATGATACTATTCAAGTACATTCTCTAATGAAAGTTGTGAAGTTCTCCATAGCGTAAGCATTTGTATGTCCCATCAATAATGTGGTGAAATTTTCTATAGCATATGTCAACTGAGGGTTCATTGAGAATAGTATATATGCTGGAAAAAGTGTTTAAAAGTCCTGAAATTTACACTTAGTATAACCTCCACTGCTCAACTGTAATTACAAACTGGAGTCTTCCAATTTGATGATCCTTTACTTTGACAATTAAAAAATCAGTTTTTTTTACAACCAATGCTGTGTATATGATCGTTACGGTTAGCTAAACTGGGTACAGTCTGCATTTATATGGCCTCACTTTGTTTCTTTTTTTATTAGTCAATCCAATATAGTTGTTTGATTTTAATCATTTTTGTTCTTGTAATGATTGGTGTATATGATTTTAATTGGAAAAGGTTTTCTACTGGTTGAAGTCTATTAGGCAAAGTCTTTTTCCTTTCATTTTTAAAAGTAGTTACAATGACCTCAATAATCAACTGAACTTGAAATTTACTCTCTTGTCATTTCACGCTGTAGACCTTCATCAGGAATAATGACGCGCTAAGATTCGGATGCTCTAGACCTCAATCAGGAATAATGACATGCTAAGATTTGGATGCTCTAGACCTCAATCAGGAATAATGAGCTGTGTTCGAGGTGCTGAGGGCCGCCGGTGTGCCTGGAGAAGAACGTTGGCGCGGAAAGGTTCGTAAAGCCTTTCCTCCCTGGCGGACTGAAACTAGAGCCTCCTGTTGCTGTGAAGACCTCGAGAAATGCTATGGCCGATGCTCTGAGAAGAGCGCTGACCAACAGATTGCGAAGAGATGAAGAGAAAGGTTCATACAAATGGATAATTCAACTTGCATACGTCCATACAATCTGTAACAGAAGACTGAGCTCTGGCCTGAGACTGGTGCCTTTAAATAGACTGCCAGTCTACAGGCCAGGATTTCCATATAAGGTAAAATGCATACCTAATTATGCTAAGTGTTAGTCCAATGAGATGCAGACATGAAATATAGTTATGTGTTCAGAGTCATGGGACTTGTGGCTTCAGAAGTAATCAATTAGCACCAGGAAGTTTCACTGGACCCTCATCGACCTCAACATCCTCCCCCTTTGGAGAGTCTTCTTCAGACTCTTCAAGTACCAATGCCAGTTTCACGACAGGTCGACGATACACCTTGCCGTTTCTGCAGATGTCCACCACCCTGACGAGCCCATCCTTCCCAGGGTAAGTAGCACTCACTCGGGCGATTGGCCAGACATGCTGGAAGGTGTCAGCATCTTTCACTAACACCAGGTCATTGACTCTCATTTGACGCTTCGGGTGTCTCCATTTAGCACGACGTTGCAGCTGGGAGACGTAGTCGGTTAGCCATCGAGACCAAATGTCATGAGATAGCCTCTTCACCAAGTTCCATCTTCGGAGGAGTGGGAGCTTGGTTTGCGTGTCAGGTCGAGATGGCAGAGCACAGAGAGGGCCTCCTACTAGGAAGTGTCCTGGGGTGAGTGGTGGAAGACCGTCGTCTGCCGGAGAGTGCGTTTGGAGCAGAGGCCTGCTGTTGAGAACAGCCTCAGCCTCTGTGACTATGGTCATAAGTTCTTCAATCGTGAGGGATCGGTCCCCAATGGTCTTTCTCAGCAAAGTCTTCATGGACCTGACTGCGGCCTCCCAGAGACCGCCAAAGTGCGGGGCTCTAGCTGGAGTGAAGTCCCAGACCACATCGTTTTGAGCAGACCAGAGGGTGAAGACTTCCTTCGCATCTTCAGAGCGTAGGAGCTGCTGAATTGCTCGGAGCTCGGCTTGGGCACCGGTAAAATTAGTGCCGTTGTCTGAGTGGAGACGAGTAGGAAGACCACGTCTGGAGACAAAGCGTGAGAGGCAGCCCATGAAGGCTTCCGTGGAGAGGTTGCTGACGACCTCGAGATGGATGGCCCTGGATGCGAAACAAATGTAAACGCAAACATACGTTTTAACATACGTGGGCTTCCTGGTGTTGCCTTGTTTCGTCATGAAGGGACCGGCGAAGTCTAAGCCGACTTCGGAAAATGGTCTGGATGGGGTCAGTCTGGCGGCTGGGAGCTCCCCCATCCTCTGAGTGGTGGCTCTGGCATAGACTCGTTGACATGTGATGCATCTTCGGCTCAGTTTCCTCAGCAGGCATTTGATCTGAGGGATGTGGAAATTAGGAGCCAGTGCAGACATCATGGTGGAGGGTCCTGCATGTAAAAGCCGTTTGTGTATGCCACGGATCATGGATGAGACTATGACGGATTTAGGACTGAGGATGAGAGGATGAATCTGTGATTGTGCCAAGTCCGCCTTCTGGAGTCGACCTCCTACTCGTAGGAGACCGTGCAGGTCGAGAAACGGTACCAAGCCTGCCAACGGATGATTGAGAGGCAGTGGCTTCTTGGCTTCGAGAAGTTTGAGTTCAGAGTGGAAGTGTATCAGCTGGCTGTTCCTCAGTAGGGAGATCTTGGCCAGGCTGAGCTCCTTGAGAGTGAGAGTGAGTGAAGGAGGCTTCTGTTTTGATCTGAGATACAAACAAAAGCGTTTAACCCATGCCATGACACGAACCTTCCTGTTAAAGTCAGAGACGTCAGACACAAGTTCAGTGGGAGCAGGGCTGACATGGAGCACAATGCGCCTTAGTTCGGGAAGCTCTCATAAGAGGTTGATGTCAGGTCTCCTTGGCCATTGAGAGGGATCCTGACTGAGCCATGGAGCACCGTTCCACCAGAGACTGCTGGACCTGAGGGCGAGAGGCGAAATGCCTCGGGAGAGAAGGTCAGCAGGATTACACAGGGTTGAAACATACCTCCACTGTGATGGGGAAACCAGCACAGTAAGTTTGTGGACACGGTTAGCCACAAAGATGGAGAGTTTTGATGGAGTCTGGTTGATCCATCCCAACACAGCGGAGGAGTCCGACCAGGCGAAGCTGTCATTTGCTGAGAGGGTCAGGTCGTTCGCTACGGAGTCCATGATCTGTGAGAGGAGGAGGGCACCGCACAACTCCAGCCTCGGTATGGTGGTGGCCTTGAGAGGGGCGACTCGGACCTTGGAAGAAATGAGGTCTACCGTGACCGTGGTGTCGGAATAGAAGGATCGAAGGTAGACTACTCCCCCATAGGCCAGAGTCGACGCATCTGCAAAGCCATGGAGTTGGCGACTGATGATGGTTTTGTCTGGGAGGCCTAGAAGTCTCGGAATCGGATGGTCTGTGAGAGAAGGGAGTTCCTTGAGCCAGGCTTGCCAGCGGATCTGAATGGAGTCAGGAAGGGATTCGTCCCAACCAAGTCTCGTGGACCAGGCTTCCTGGAGAAGCACCTTGGCTGGCAGAGTTGCTGGAGAGAACCACCCCATGATGTCGAAGGTTCGAGCTACCACTGAGGCAATCTTCCGTTTGGTTGCAACCTCGTTTGGATGAACCTCGGGAGTGGAGACGTGGAGAGAATCATCTCGCGTGCTCCAGTGGATGCCAAGCATTTTGCCACAGAGATCTGGAGACATATTGATGGAGAGGTTTGATGTTTCTCTCAGTGCGGCGGGAATAGAGTCGAGGAGTGGTTCGGAGTTCGATCTCCATTTGCACAGAACCATCATTGCCTTTTGGAGAAGCCCTACGAGTTGTCTCTGGATCTCTTGAGCTCCTTCTAGAGTGACAGCTCCGGTGATGCAGTCGTCGACGTAGAATTGTTGATGCACCACTTGGGCAGCCAGAGGGAACTCTTCTTGGTGATCAGTGGCGAGTTGGAGAAGAACTTGAGAAGCCAGATAAGGGGATGAGGAAACCCCAAAGGTGAGCCTATTCATCCTCCAATCGTGTAGATCGCCATCTGGACCACGGTGGAGAAAACGATGGAGGTCCTTGTCTGCATCTGCCAGTCCGACCTCACGAAACATCTTTGTGATGTCGGCAGTCATCCCAATCGCATAGGTTCGGAACTGGCAGATGACCGAAGAGAGCATGGGGTACAGAGAAGGGCCAGTGAGGAGGGTATCGTTGAGTGATATGCCATTGGAGGAGGGTGCAGAGGCGTCGAAAACGACCCTCAACTTGGTGGACGTGCTGGAGAGTTTAGTGACACCATGCATGGGTAATACATAGACAGACTCACCAGGCTTATCCAGATCTGCTTCGGGCACAACCTCAGCATGACCCAGATCTCCGTACTCTGTCACAATGGCATTAAACTGAGTCAGAGTACCACGTCTCGTCAGAGACTTCTCGTTGCTGAGGTAGCGTAAACGGGCCGTCTCCCTAGAATGACCGAGTTGAGGAGTCGGGGTTTTCTTGGGGAGTGACACACGGTATCTGCCGTTGGGATCTCGAGTGAAGGTGGTATTAAAATGGTCAACAGCCTGCTGCTCCTCGGAAGAGAGAGGCGGCTGGTCTGATGGAAACTGGTCCAAGTCCCAGAACTTCTTCAGAAGGAAGTTCGGGTCGTCCTCAATAACTATGACTCTGAGGCAGGTCGAAGTAGAGTTAGAGGGCTGATGAGGTTGAGAGTGATGACCTCCGACCGTCCAGCCGAATACGGTGTTTTCGGCCTTCAGGCTTTGGTCTGGTGAGTGGAGAACACCGTCTTTGGAACAACGGTTGGTCGTGCCCATGTCCAGCAACAGGTCGATGTGGGCAGAGGAGGAGTAGTTGGGGTCAGCCAGTTGGAAATTGCTGAGAAATGGCAGGGAGAGTGCCTGTCGAACATCTGCATGCGAGGACGTTGATGGAATTGAGTCCACGACGTGAAAGACAGAGTCGAACAGCTCTCCCTCGTTGCCAACCAGAGTGATCTCCACTTGATGAGAACTACTGATGGTGCCCCTCACGCCTTGGATTCGAGTGCTAGAGTTGGGGAGCCTTCTGGCCTTGATGGTGTTGGCCAGGGCTTTGCTGACAAGAGAAATGGTCGCCCCGGAGTCCATCTGTGCTCGGGCACGCTGAACAAGTCCTGCAGCACGCACAGCCACGATGGCAGTGCTGGGGATTGAACAGTACGGATGGATGGACTGAAGGTTGGTGGTGAGGTTGACTGTAGCCAGTTCACCAACACTCTCGCTCCCTGAAGGGGTCGCAGACTCATGGAGGAGAGTGTGGTGTTTGGCCGAGCACTCCTTACACCGATGTCGACTCGAACAGTCAGACGAACGATGCCTTGGGTTCAGGCAGTTGAAGCAGAGTGCAGTCGACTTGACCCAGTCACGTCGTTGGCGTGTTGACTTCTGGCGGAACTGAGGACAGGTATACAAGGAATGGTCAGACTTACACATGATACACTTATCTGATTTTTGGTCCATCCTGAGGATGGTTCTTTGGGGTTGAGGAGTGTGCTTGGGAGGCGTCTCCTTCTCCTTGTGGACATTCATGATGTCAGGAGCAGCACGGATCTGGTTCTTCAGGAAGGTCAGAAGTTCCTGAAGAGGAGGTGGGTCATCATACTTCATGGTGAACTTTCTCCACTGCTTGACGAGTGGAGGGGCCATGAGAGTCTCGTAGTGAGTAGTGATGGCTTGATCAAGAGTGTAGCCTTTGGCAAGCTTCATCCCACGGACGTTGCCTTCGAGACGGGACATCATACGAGTCAAGTCTCTCTTGTCGTCCTTGAACGTGTCTGCTTTGAGAAGATCAGCCAGGTGGTGAGTTTGGAGGACTCGATTCCTCTCGTAGATCTCCTTCATACGAGCCATAGCTTCAGCGTAGGAGCTGGTGTTGGCTATAGCTGCTTCAGCATGGGCTTTGCACTCGGGGGTGCCCATGGACAGGATGAGATGGCAACACCTCTCGTGATCGGAAAGCTGAAGTTCCTTGTCTATCACGGCTGAGTGAAGCTTCTCGTAATTCCTCCAGTTGAGGAAGGTGCCGTCGAAAGTAGGCAGTTTGAGACTAAGGGGGGACACAATGTGTGTGGCGACCCTGGTTGAGACAGAAGTATCAGAGGAATGTGAACTCATAGACGTGGAGAGGGCCCGAGCAGTATCTCGGACCTTCTGGATGGCACGAAGTCGTTGAAGAGCAGCGTCGCTAGCGCTCTTCAGGTGGGGGCAGTCTCCTGTGACTGGTTTGGCTCGGGCCTTACGCAGTTGTTGAGACAGAAGCTGAGCTTCATCAAAGTCATGGTCCATAGAAGCAGAGTAATCCCCTTCCATGGAGAGTTCCAGATCGTCGAGCGCCAGAGAGAGCTCTCTGGCGATGATGATGGCCTCATGTTTAGAGCGAAGTCCTTAAAAGACTTCTCTTAGGGGGGCGAGTATGGATTGGTGATCGATGAGCTCCTCCATAGACTGATCCTCGGAGATGTCATCGTCATCATCCCAGATGGCCTGATGATGTTGTCGGAAGACCTCATCTGCTTTATCGAGAAGTTCCAGCTGCTTGTTTACAAGAGCGAGGTCTAGCTTGTCTATCGAGACAGAGCTTAGATTGCGAGCCTCCCTGGCTACCCTAGTAATGGCACCCTTAGCCGATCCCCGGCAGCGGCGGTGATCTGTAAGGGACAGCGACATTAAACAGGTAAAGGGTGAGTCAACAAACTGGACAAGAGATGGGAACTGAGTTTGCTATCCTGAGCAGGAATAGCAAACTTAGCCGAAGAATGGAGAGAAAGGGTGCCGTGAGATCCGGCTCGAAGGACCAATGTTCGAGGTGCTGAGGGCCGCCGGTGTGCCTGGAGAAGAACGTTGGCGCGGAAAGGTTCGTAAAGCCTTTCCTCCCTGGCGGACTGAAACTAGAGCCTCCTGTTGCTGTGAAGACCTCGAGAAATGCTATGGCCGATGCTCTGAGAAGAGCGCTGACCAACAGATTGCGAAGAGATGAAGAGAAAGGTTCATACAAATGGATAATTCAACTTGCATACGTCCATACAATCTGTAACAGAAGACTGAGCTCTGGCCTGAGACTGGTGCCTTTAAATAGACTGCCAGTCTACAGGCCAGGATTTCCATATAAGGTAAAATGCATACCTAATTATGCTAAGTGTTAGTCCAATGAGATGCAGACATGAAATATAGTTATGTGTTCAGAGTCATGGGAGTTGTGGCTTCAGAAGTAATCAATTAGCACCAGGAAGTGTCACTGGACCCTCATCGACCTCAACAAGCTGCTTAGCTTCGGATGCTCTAGACCTTCACCAGGAATAATGAGGTTGTTCCTTTTTACTTTTGCTCCTCTCTCATTTCTTTCTTATTTATGCCCTTTCATTTCCCCTACTAACTTGCATGCAATCATAGCAATATTACTAACAGAAGACACAAAATGTTCTTATCCCTGACCATAACTGATCTTGTCTCTTGTTGTTCTCATCTATTTGAGTTGTGGACTCCTCCAGTGCAGCAACCATTACCAAGTTCTTGAAGGAGTCTGAATAACAACCAGGTATACTAATATTATTCTGCTCTCTGAATAGGTGGTCCTCATTTAACTGGTAAAGGGTCGTCTCACTTGTAGTCTACATATGTTCATTCCTTACCTCTTTTTTCTTGACATTTAAATGCATTTTCAAGAAAAAAGTTCTTCCTTGTTAACAGTAGTGGTTTTAGCAATAAAAAAGAAAGATGCTATTGATATTTGGAATAGTCAAAACTACAAAAAGAGGTTGTACATCCACTTTCAGGATCTTATAACATTCCTATGCTATAGGGAATATGCTGTTTTTGTGTTGCTATATAGTGTTCCTGAACTGCTAGCACTCTGCTTAGAACTCACAGCACACTTTCACATGCACATTTCTATTCCAGAACCAGCCATCCCATTATGTTGCAGAACATCAGTTTGTTGGGACGTTGCTTCAATTTGTTATTTTTAAGGAAGATATATACAACTCTTGGCTACATACCCATATCACAATCCAAGCACTTCAATGTACATTAATAATGTACAGGTTAGCACTGTATTAGACATTCAGCTAGGACAATGGCTAGAGTAATCCAATCTAACAATACTAGGATTCAAGCTGTTGTTTAGCAGTGTTTTTCTTCTTTGCTTGCCACTCTATACATTGAGTGGTTATTAGTAAATTTTTATTGGTGAGCGAGCCCTTACTGTGGAATTGGATGGAAAACTTGGTATTGTCAAGCATGATATATTGGGGAGTGTGATACTGCTCATATTGGTTCAGCCTCTATTTTCATGTCATGGACAAACTGATGTTTATATTTAGCTAAAACTCACTTTGGTAGCTTCTTACTATCTTATATACTTTTGCGTAATATTCAATACATGTATATAATCAATCAATATTGAAATATAATCATATTCAAATGTTGCAGCTGGCTTATGAGTTATTAAACCAAGATGTCTGTCAACAATGTTGCTGAGTTGCTAGCAGAATAAATGTGCTCCTGATATTTCAAACCGAAAGTGCACAAGAACACATTAATAGGCTGAATATTTGGTTTCCCACATCACCTGTAATATTGCTATCAAGATGGAGTCATCATATCTTATAGCTTGAATAAAGGGCCACAGGAGGGAGAAGGAGAGACAATATCTTAAATCAACACTTTGTGGAGCTGTGTGGCTGGTCCAATCTTACCAGGAGAGATGCCAGATGCCTGTAGGGAGTAGTTTCTCCATTTGCAAGCTCTCCAGTTGTTGACATTACATGTGGAGTCAAGGAAGAGTAACTCAACACCAGGTTTTATGCTAGTTTGATTGAAATCCAATGATAAAAGAGTTACTTGCATGCACACTAGATGCTCTAGCCTTCATTATTATTCCTGGTAAAGGCTAAAGCATCTACAGATGTGTCAAGAGAAATGTCTAGTTGATAATTGAGAAAGTCATTTATCATAAGATGTCAGCTGAGAGTTCATTAATTATAATTCCTCCACAATGCTACTATAATGTCATGTAACAATTAGGGTGTGTATACGTAATGATAGTTAGCATTTGAATGTCTATGTGATGAAGAGTTGAGCTATAAGATGACAAATACATACTACATATCATGGAGGTTGGCAAAGAATGCATGCTTAAAAAGATCATAGCTGGAGAGAAAATTTCAAGTTGGTGAGAGCAAGTCATTCAGTATTTAACACATGGCCATAATGGACCCCAGCAAACAACAGATGTATCTCCTACTCCATAAGCCCTCTTATATCTGGTACTATTATGACCTTTGGCCATTCAGATGTGAAAAATGGCTTCATCAGGCTTGAACACTAAGTAGTCCTCGCAGAGAGTTTGGTAAGAATGGCTTCTGGTGACAGTATCAGATACAAGACAGCTCAATTACATGCAAAGGGTACAGAGGTTGCGTTGTAAGGTTTTAATGACACAAACACGACATTGCTTCCGTAGCAACCAATGCACGGGATTCTCTGTTTACGTAATAATATTTTGATATGTAGGAAATGTAAGGTAAAATTAATTTATCACACTCAATAGCTCATCAATTTCCCCAGAACTCCAAACACTTACAATTTCAGCGTCAAATTGTTCTCCCCTCCTTTTAAAAACACGTTAAAAGCATTTGTAGTTAGATGTGTATCAGGTCAGTGGCATGCAAAATAGTTGATATTTTTGGGGTCGGGGTACAAGTTTGCAATCCTACTTCGAACTCTGTTAATGTATCTAATGCATCTAGCCATGCAATGGTTTCCCTAGCTCAGGTGAATAGATTTTACTAGTGCAGCAGCAGATACCACACACAAGTTGGAGCAACAGAGTCATTCTTTACCCATTAATGATCTAAGTTTCAAAGAACATCATTTCTAAAAGTAATTAGTGACTCTATGATATTTATATTAGTATATTGCTATTTAGTGGGTGGAAGGGTCCTTCAACTCTTGAGGTAATAAAAAAATGTATTTAAAATTCAGATAGACCCTTAGCCTTTCCTTGACTCTAACTAGCTAACTCCATTCTGATCTTACATGCAATGAATTAACTAGATCACATGAATGCTTCATATCATTTGTGAAGAATTTGATAGCACTCAACAAAATCTGTGTTCATACACTCTTTAGCTAGGCATCTAGGTATCACCCCCATCTAGTACATGCATCTTTGAAATAAGAGGGTTCTTAACATCTCCCATTTATTATTGTAGATCCCATCATGTTAAACATATTGCACAAAATGACAGTTCTTGATGGAGCCAGTAAAGAGTTTGATAGGTTGAAAAATACACTACATCAAGGACTCAAGTGATCAGGTTATTGAGAATGTCATTGGTATTCAATAGCTCATTTAATCAGTTTGTTAAACAGCTATATATATTGCATCGACTTTTCAAAAGAATGAGTCTTACACAAATTAATGTGTGATGCATTTGCTAAAGGAAAGTTGTAGCTATTAGCATAGCTGCATTTTATATATTATATGACAATGTCATTTGTATCCACAAACATGGATACTGTGAGGTCCACACTTCAATCATAGAGCATGGTCAGTCACAGGTCAAGATTCCACTACTCAATAGTGTATGTCTCATGGTGATTGCTCCACCAAGATGACCCATTTGGCTATATTTTAGTATCGGTACTGGTCCGTGAACTATGTATGTATCCTAGAAATGTGTCCCAGGAATTGTCATTCCTATTGCTCATGTTGTTGTAGAAGTATTGCAATGAGTGCTGCCAAGGCTTGAGGGTAAATATAACAGCAGACTATGAATATCAAACTTTCATAAAGCAATAAAATACATTATTGGAAGAAGGCCTACGACTAGATATTGGGAGGGAGGGCTATAGCTTGTATTAGCACTAGATCGATGACTATGGCCCTAGGGAACTGTAGCTGTAATCCTAGCCTTAACTACTGTCTGTCTCTATCCCAAGTACTAACATTGCACATTTAATGGTTCTCTGTGATACCTGTATGAGTTATGACCCTGTAATATTAAACTTTCCTCGCCAAGTGTCAGTTGGTTTCAGCTAGAATGCTAAATAATAAATAAGCACATTCTCTAGCAAAAGTTGTGAAGTTCTCTATAGCGTAAGCATTTGTATGTCCCCATCAATAATGTGCTGAAGTTCTCTATGGCATATGTCAACTGAGGGTTCATTGAGAATAATAAATATGTTGGAAAAAGTGTTTAAAAGTCCTGAAACTTACACTTAGTATAACCTCCACTGCTCAACTGTAATTACAAAAAGAATGCAAACAGGAGTCTTCCAATATAATGACCCTTTACCTTGACAATTAAAAAATCAGTTTTTTTACAACCAGTGCAAATGTTGTGTATATGATTAGTAGGGTTACCTAACTGGGTGTGGTCGGCATGTGTGTGGCCTCACTTCTTTTCTTTTTTAATAGCCAATCCAAAAGTGTTGTTTGATTTTAATCTTGTAATGATTGGTGTATATGATAAAAGGTTTTCTTGGTTGAAGTCTATTAGGTAAGGTCTTTTTCCTTTCATTTTTAAAAGTAGTTACAATGACCTCAATAATCAACTGAACTTGACATTTACTCTCTTGTCGTTTCAACTAAACGCTGTAGACCTTCATCAGGAATAATGAGGTGCAAAGACTCTGATGCTCTAGACCACAATCAGGAATAATAAACGTGCTAAGATTCGGATGCTCTAGACCTCAATCAGGAATAATGAGTTGCTTAGATTTGGATGCTCTAGACCTTCACCAGGAATAATGAGGCGCTAAGGCTCAGATGCTCTAGAGTCCTAGACCTTCATCAAGAATAATGAGGTTGTTCCTTTTCAATCCTCTCTCATTTCTTTTCTTATTTATGCCCTTCATTTCCCCCACTAACTCTGCATGCAATATTACTAACAGAAGACACAAAATGTTCTTATGCCTGACCATAACTGATCTTGTCTAAAGAGAGTGAGCACTCAGTTGAGTTCTGATAATCTTGTTGTTCTCATCTATTTGTATTGTGGACTACTCCAGTGCAGCAACCATTACCAAGTTCTTGAAGGAGTCTGAATAACAACCAGGTATACTAATATTACTCTGCTCTCTTATTACTTCAATATCATTAGATGGGGGAATAATGTCAAAAAAATACACCTCGACAATACCAATCAAAACTTCCACCCACTACCCTCTATCAACATAATTTTTGTAGCTTAGAAGATAAGCTATTTAATGATGTATTTAACTTTTGTCATAGATATTTTTTATGCCAAAGTGTCAGCCAGGAAATCCAGTCCTCGAATTAAAAACCCATTAATAATATAAGTGGCTGCTAGGTGGTTTATGGTAAGAGTACATGTAGTAGTTTCACCTAACCTATTTGAATCGGTATGATAATGCACGACAGGAGAGGGGGAAAAATCCCATACAAACCTCTTGCAGATATGCTGGTCTATACCCAACACATTCTCATAACAGTGAAAATAAAATACTTTAGATTAAAGAGCACACAATAAGCATTCGGGTGATATATAAATTATGGAGTTTGGGTGAGAAATTAGGGAGAAATTAGTGGAAATATGTGGAAATTCTTCTAATGTAATGCGACGCGATTCTTCTTCACACACTTGCTGGGTTTCTAATGAAAATAGTGAGTGCAAAAGCTGTCGTAACTGCATCATAGAATCTTCAAATGTTCTGAAACTTGGAATATGACTTCAATATGAGCAGATACACCATTTAAAATAGTTTCTAATAAAATAGTGAAAATTAGCATTTTTCCCTTAAATGGTAAAGGGTCATTTCACTGGTCGTAGTCTACAAACGTACATTCCTTACCTCTTTTTTCTTGACATTTCAATCAAATAGAAAACAAACAAATTGGGTCCACTACTTTTCTGCCTAACACTACATCAACACAGTCGGCAATTGAGGTCAGATTTCAATGTGCTCTATTTGGATGATGTCACTTTAGGTGGGAACTGCCAAGACCTAATCCATGATTTGAAAGTGATGGGGGATGCTGTTGAGCTGGGCTTATTGCTGAACACGGCGAAGTGCGAGATTATAAGCCATGACATGACTACATGTGGAACCCATCTCTTTTCACTCCCTGGGTGCCCCCTTCTCATGCTCAGTTGTTGGGTTCTCCCCTAGGAGACAATGCGTGTATCTCAGCAGTTTTGGCTGACAAGGTGGAGGCTCTGAGAAGGTTGGGTGAACGACTGAAATTCCTGTCGGCTCACGATGCCTTGGTACTCTTACGCAATTGCTTTGCCCTCCCGAAGCTTTTGCATGTCCTTCGCACCGCCCCTTGCTTTCAATCAGCCACCCTGGAGACCTACGATGTCTGTCTGCGGGAAATCCTATGCAGTATTACCAACACCTTTCTGGAGCCAGGTAGCTCAGCGTGGTAACAAGCCACTCTTCCAGTGAAGTTTGGGGGTCTGGGGATCCGCAGCGCCGTTGAAGTCGCTCCCTCTGCTTTTCTGGCCTCAACTTTTTCTTCGTCTGAGCTGGTCAACGCCATCCTTCCCCCATCCTTCAGGTCACTCCCTGCTCCTTTCGTGGTCGAGGCGCAGTCATGCTGGTCAGTGGGACATGATCACCAGCCTCCTGAGGGTGCTGCTGCTTGCAAGCAGAAGTGGTGGGACGGTTTGCAGGCTGCTTCTGCTGCTGAACGGCTGCTACAGGGTGCAGAAAATGATGAGGAGCGTGCCCGTCTTCTCTCAGTGTCCACCAAGGAGTCGGGTGCCTGGCTGAGGGCATTGCCTTTGACAGCTCTAGGCCTGCGGATGGACGACAATACTGTGAGGGTTGCTGTGGGTCTGCGCTTGGGAACAGCAGTCTGTGGGCCCCACTCCTGCCACCTTTGTGGGACTGCTGTTGATGCCCTAGGTAGGCATGCCCTCAGCTGTAGGCGGAGTGTGGGAAGACATCAACGGCATGCGGCAGTGAACGACATCATCAAACGAGGTTTGGCGGCTGCTCATCTTCCCTCCAGGCTAGAGCCTTTGGGCCTTTTGAGATCAGATGGCAAGAGACCGGATGGTGTGACACTGGCCCCATGGAAGTCTGGCTGTTTGCTGACTTGGGATGCTACCTGCCCAGATACATTTGCTTTGTCATACAGAGCACATGCCACCCAAGAGCCAGGGAGGGTCACTGAAGCAGCAGAGGAACAGAAAAGCGATAAGTATCGGGAGCTTCCACCAGGCCACGTGTTCTCACCCATAGCCATTGAGACCTTGGGGACAATTGCACCGAAGTCACTGGCCTTTTTGAAGGAGCTCGGAGACCGCATTAAAACAGAGTCGGGCGAGCCCAAATCGACAGAGTACCTGCTCCAGAGACTATCTGTGGCGGTCCAGCGGGGGAACCGCACGTCTGTACTGGGCAGCACAGGCATCTGACACTTTCCCATTAAAAATATATATATATACATCAATACAATGAAAGTAATTTATTAAGTCTATTAAGATATATTGTTTTCAATCAAATATAGTTTATTGGATTTTCAAGAAAAAGTTCTTCCTTGTTAACAGTAGTGGTTTTAAGAAGATGATATTCGGAATAGTACTATATACAAAAGAGGTTGTACATCCACTCTCAGGATCTTATAACATTCCTATATTTATATGCTATAGGAAATGTGCTGTTTTTGTGTTGATAGTTTTTCTGGACTGCAAGTACTTTGCTTAGAGCTCACAGCACACTTTCACATGCACATTTCTATGCCAGAAATAGCCATCCCATTATGTTGCAGAACATCAGTTTGTTGGGACCTTGCTTCAATTTGTAATTTTTAAGGAAGATATATACAACTCTTGGCTACATTCTAATATCACAATCCAAGCACTATAATGTACATTAATAATGTACAGGTTAGCACTGTATTAGGCCTTCAGCTAGGACAATGGCTAGAGTAATGCAATTTAAAAATACTAGACTCAAGCTAAAATAATTGATGTTTATCAGTGATTTTTCTTCTTTGCTTGCCACTCTATACATTGAGTGGTTATTAGTAACTTTTCATTGGTGAGCGAAGCCCTCACTGTAGAATTGGATGGAAAACTTGGTATTGTCACGCATGATATATTGGCGAGTGTGATACTACTGCTCATATTGGTTCAGCCTCTATTTTCATGTGGTGGACAAACCGATGTTTACATTTAACTAAAACTCACTTTATTAGCTTCTTATTATCTTAAATTGTGATTTTGGTCATTTTTGAACACCAAAATACTTTGAATATGTCATGAATTCTTTGTGGAGGTAGTAAACTGGCATCCAAACCTATCCATTGAAACATCTTCAGGATTATCTATCTATAATCCATACTTATCTCCCCCCCTCCCCCCCATACATACTGGCATATATTCATCACAATTTTATTACCAAAGAATTCTAAATTATCCATCCCATTGCAACGACTAATCTGTTTCTCAAATCAGCAAAAATACCCAAAGTTGGGTGTGTACATAAATGAATTTAGTAGTATACACAGTAAATAATGGCATCTGTAACTTCTTGTAGGTGGCTGCTTAATATATACGACAAAGAGGTTTCATAAAGCCATGAATATGGTCAAAAAAATTAAGCAATAATAGAGATATAGGATTCGGAACAAGATTGTCATAAATCAACTGAGTGGTCAATTTTTTTACATCATGTGAGCAAGCTATCTGGATTGATTAAAGCATGCTCAGACATTGGGGATTTTCTTCTACCTATTGCATGCAAGTTGGTGGGAGTAAATAAGGCAAGAAATAAGGTAAGAATTACAACAACAAAAACAAAAAACAACAACAATGGTTGACGTGCTAAAAAAACAAAGCAAAAATGTCTGTTCCAATGTGGGCCACAAACTGAAACAGTTAGAATGTCCTTTACCAATAATCATATATACCAATAACAATTTTTTTAAATAAACAACCACATTGGATTAACCTGTTGAAATAAGCCCATATCAATCCCAACCAGGTGAACCCAGTGCATCTATATTGTACTGATTTTAGAAGCTGATTTCAAAAATGTATGGTAAAGGGTCATCATCAATCTGAATGTTATACTGTATTATATTTGCTGTATTAATAGGATCCTGGCTACACGGGTATGTATATATATAATGTGTATATATACGCTCATGTTTTCTTTCTTGAAATGCCAATCAAATATTGCTTGAGTTATAAAAATTGTTGTTGTTTGCAATAGTTTAGCAACAAAAAAATGAAGTTGCTTTATCAACATTCGGAATATTATTAATTGCAAAAGAAAGCAACACTCCCCTAATCAAGGCAATAGGATCTTTGCTATGCTGTAGGGAACTTGGCAACAGCTTACACTATCCATGTACAACAACTCGCATCCTTAGACACCTCAGAAGTGTGTAAGGCTCCAACTGCTGTGTTTCGGGTGTTGCCCCAGTATTTACTCTATTGAGTATATCACCTTTGCTTACATTTTTACAGCAATTGGTTACAAATTAAACTAATACTGGATGAAGTCATATTTCTCATTCTGTTGATATATAACAGCGTTGATATGGCCTCTCGACTCCCACAAAATTCTTAAAACTCACCTTGACAACTCCTTGGCAGCCTAAATGGTGACTTTGGGCTGCTGTTTGCTCCAAAGCACTTCCAGAATCCTTTGTGTGAAATTCATCGTGAAGGATCTAAGATCTATGGATCTCTGTTTCCCCCTTACATAACTTGCATACAGTAGGTCATTTATAACAACTTTGTTACCAGAAGACAATTTTTTCTGATGCCTGTTCACGTCCACTCTGTTTCTTGGGCATGGAGAAATGTCGGAATGGGTCGAGATTGTCAGGTGTGTAAGTTCTTTGACTCAGCCAGGCTAGCTCATGTTTTGTAAGAAGAACTGATGTCCACTCAGTTGATCTACTGAGAATCTTGTTCCTTTCTGCTCTTTGTTTTGTGGAGTTGTCCAGTGCAGCTGCTGCCAAGTCCTTGAAAAGGCTCTAGCTGGTCCTCGAGGCAGACACTGCAATAGCAGAGCACTGGCAAGACACCAACACTAACTGGTGTGGTGCACAGTTGGAAACAGCGACCAACAACCAACTGCTCAACTACTCTACTAGAGAACCCAGACTAAACAATCAACTAGAGCAACAACAACAACAACAACAATACTAGAATAACAACAACAATGTTTTTATTAATAAATACTAGAACAACAACAACAATGTTTTCATTAATAATTACTAGAACAACAACAACAATGTTTTATTAATAATTAGTAGAACAACAACAACAATGTTTTTACTAGAACAACAACAACAATGTTTTTATTAATAATTACTAGAACAACAACAACAATAGTTTTATTAATAATTACTAGAACAACAACAACAATGTTTTATTAATAATTACTAGAACAGCAACAACAATGTAATTACTAGAACAGCAACAACAAGGTTTTTATTAATAATTACTAGAACATAATTATTAGAACAACAACAATGTTTTTACTAGAACAACAACAAGAATGTTTTTATTAATAATTCTAGAACAACAACAACAATGTTTTTATTAATAATTACTAGAACATGTTTTTATTAATAATTACTAGAATAACAACAACAATATTTTTTTATTAATAATTACTAGAACAGCAACAACAATGTTTTTATTAATAATTACTAGAACAACATAATTATTAGAACAACAACAACAATGTTTTTACTAGAACATCAACAACAATTTTTTATTAATAATTACTAGAACAACAATAACAATATTTTTATTAGAACAACAACAACAATGTTTTTATTAGAACAGCAACAACAATGTTTTTATTAATAATTACTAGAACAACAACAACAATGTTTTTATTGATAATTACTAGAACAACAACAACAATGTTTTTACTAGAACAACAACAATGTTTTAATTAATAATTACTAGAACAACAACAGCAATGTTTTTATTAATAATTACTAGAACAACAACAACAATGTTTTTATTAATAATTACTAGAACAACAACAACAATGTTTTTATTAAAATAACAACAACAATATTTTTATTAATAATTACTAGAACAACAACAACAATGTTTTTATTAGTAACAAACAACTAGAAAAACAACAACAGTTTTGATAAATAACAAGTTATTAGAACAACAATGTTTTTATTGACATCCCAACAACTTTACTGGTCAAAAAAGGAGAGCCCACCTGCTGTTAATATTTTACATGATCTTAAATGGTAAAGGGTCACCTAGGTGGTTGTCGTCTAGATTGCTGCAGTCTTGTTTTGTGAAAAGTCAATCTATTACTGACTTCATGCAATGCGAAGCAAGAGTTCACCTACTAATCAGCTCAAATTGGTTGGTATGCCAATGTTCCAACGAATCTACTTCCATCTTCATCGGGGAATGAAGATAGAGATAGTTTGGTTGTTAACATACCTCGTCTACTCTGACCTCCCTGGACAAGGCTGGGATCAGGGGCTTCAGTATGCAAGGATATTCTAACCTCCTGGACTTTAGGTGATCCCAGGACACTTTGATGTCTGGGGTTCTTCCTGGGGTCAGGTGCTACAGAGACTGCCAATGTGAATATTGTTATAGCATAATAATGCTCCAGGGCTGGACTATTGAGCCCCCACTTGTACAACACTGTATGTACCAAAGGAATATTGTTATAGCATAATAATACTACAGGGCTGGAATATTAAGCCTCCACTTGTACAACACTGTATGGACTTGCTCGCTATTCTTCTGGTGGTTGTGGGCTCTGATGGTTGTGGCTCTGATTAAAATTCACACACTCACTCATCAATCATAGACATCTACACATGCACACAAACACCCACCCCTCATGCAGTCACCCCCCCCCCCCCCTCCGCCACACATACACATTATTGGACCAGAGTTAGATGTAGTAATGCAATAATTGTAGCTTGATATACAGTGTAACTTGTAATATGTTTTGAAGTTGACTCCCATAAGAAGTTCCAGCAGTGATGCTCCAAGATTTGCACGACAGGGACACCAATCACTAGGACTGATCCATATCTCTATCTATCTATCTATCTATATCTATCTATCTACCTATCTATCTATCTATCTATCACCATTCATTCACCTGTAAAAAGTATGAATGACTAAACTGCTTTAAGTAAAGCAGGCTTGTGTAATTTAGGAATGGTTGTCATGGTAAAGATAAAAGGTCGAGACAACCGCAGCGGAATAAATACAAAACTATGTTTAGGTCATGTGATAACTATGATACTTGCGATAAACACCGGCTCTCAATGCAATGAGGTGAACTTACATACGAGTGACAGCTCTAATAGCACATCAGATTTAGTCTGTTTTTGTATCAACTCCCAAAAGTTGGGTCACACTTCCATAGTTATGCTAAATGAATTTGCTTAAATTTGCTTAAGTCGCTAAAGGATGCACTGCTACGACTTCTAATTAGGGAAACGTGTGGATCATGAATCATGTTTTTTTTAAATATGTGAAGTATATTTGGTCGTGGTATTTGCATTTGTAAGGCTTCATAGTAGCACAGAGCAGCCACCTGGCTGCATGTCTGTGGCACTTCTAAATATGCTAGGAGTGGCTTTATATAAGGCAGTGATGATATGGCTGTGCTTTTTCTCTCACCTTGTCTCAGCAGTCTGGCTAGCTAGGTATTGCTGCTCATTTAAATGGTAAAGGGTCATTTCACTGGTCATAGTCTACATACGTATATTCCTTACCTCTTTTTTCTTGACATTTCAATCATATTGCATCTTCAAGAAAAAAGTTATTCCTTGTTAGCTTTAGCAATAAAAAAGATGCTATTGATACTTGGAATGGTCATAACTATGAAAGGAGGTTGTACATCCACTCTCAGGATCTTATAGCATTCCTATACTATAGAGGAAATGTGCTGTTTTTGTGTTGATAGTGTTTCTGGACTGCAAGCACTTTGCTTAGAGCTCACAGCACACTTTCACATGCACATTTCTATTCCAGAAATAGCCATCCCAGAACATCAGTTTGTTGGGACCTTGCTTGAATTCGTAATTTTTAAGGAATATATACAACTCTTGGCTATATCCCCATATCACAATCCAAGCACTATAATGTACAGACAGGTTAGCACTGTATTAGGCCTTCAGCTAGGACAATGGCAGAGTAATACAATCTAAAATACTAGGATACAAGCTATGTTTATATATCAGTGTTATTTCTTCATTTGCCACTCAATGTATTGGTGAGCGAGCCCTCACTGTGGAATTGGATGGGAAACTTGGTATTGCCAAGCATTGGGGAGTGTGTTACTGCTCATATTGTTTCAGCCTCTATTTTCATGTGGTGGACAAACTGATGCTTATATTTACCAAAAACTCACTTTGTTTGCTTCTTAGTATCTTATATTGTGATTTTGGTCATTTTTAACCACCAAAATACTTTGAATATGTCATGAATTCTTTGTGAAGGTAGTAAACTGGCACCCAAACCCATCCATTAAATCATCTTCAGGATTATCTATCATTATTATATATCCATGTGTATCTATCTACTTATCTCCTCCCCCCATACATAACTGGCATACATTCATCACAATTTTATTACCAGAGGACTCTAAAAATTATCCATTCCATTGCAACGACTAATCTGTTTCTCGGATCAGAAAAAACACCCAAAATTAGGTCTTTACATAAATGAATTTGTCTACTTTAGTAATAGACACAGTAAATAATGGCATCTATGATTGGCTTGTTCTGGTGCAGTTACTGAATAACTTCTTGTAGGTGGTTGTTTGGTACAATATAAGACCAGTTATAAATCCATGAATATGGTCAAAAGAAATTAAACAATAATAGAGATATAGGATCCTTTCCCTATTAATATAATGAACAGCAAACATAATACAGTCAGATTGATGATGACCCTTTACCTTACATTTTTTAAATCATTGCAGTACAATAAATTATAGATGTACAGGATCCAACTGGCTGGGATCGACGTGGGCTTATTTAAACGGGTTAATCCAATGTGCATACTTGCGATAAACACTGGCTCTCAATACAATGAGGTGACCTTACAGACGAGTGACAGCTGCTCTAGTAACTAATGGCTGCCAGTGCACATCAGATTTAGTCTGTTTTTGTAACAACTCCCAAAAGTTATGTCACACTTCCATAGTTATGCTAAATGAATTTGCTTAAATTTTCTTAAGTCGCTAAAGGATGCACTGCTACGACTTCTAATTAGGGAAACGTGTGGATTATGAAGCTTTTTTTAAAAATATGTGAAGTATATTTGTTCGTGGTATTTGCATTTGTAAGGCTTCATAATAGCACAGAGCAGCCACCTGGCTGCATATCTGTGGCACTTCTAAATATGCCAGGAGTGGCTTTATATACGGCAGTGATATGGCTGCGCTTTTTCTCTCACCTTGTCTCAGCAGTCTGGCTAGTTAGGTGTTGCTGCTCAGCTTTCCTGCTCTCCTGACGTCCACTCTGTCTCTTCCTGTCTCAAAGCACCATATTTGCTCAACATTAACAATGTTATACTCTCTGTTGGCATCTCACTTTCTATTGGATAACTAAACCTTGCTGCTCAGCTTTCCTGCTCTCTCCTCGCATGTCCACTCTGTCTCTTCCTGTCTCAAAGGTGTTGCTGCTCAACATTATCAATGTTCAGCTCTCTGTTGACATCTCACTTTGTCTTGGTTAGCTAGATGTTGCTGCTTTCCTGCTCTCCCCCTGAATGTCCTCTCTCTATAATTTGTAGTCACTTCACACGACCTTCACTTCTCACCTCTCACCTTATTTTCCTGTGAGGAGTTTACAAAGCCAATCTGGGTGATGCTGTTTTCTAGCTTCTTGGTCCTGGTGGTGTGGGCTCCCTCCTCAATTCATTCTCACATTTCTGTCTGATGTTTAGCTAGTTTGTACCAGTTCCTCTAGCCTCCAGCTTCTTGGCTAGAACGTCAATAGCTGCACTTGTTGGCACGAGGTTGGGAGGTGTGTTAATGTGATGCCATGATGATAGTCTGCCACACACTCGGAGGACTCATGACAAAGAGGCAGATGGAAAGATAAATGTATATTGATAGAGAAATGGAGACATAAATGAAAAAATAGATGGATGAACACTGGCCTGATCTTTAAACTATTGGGGGTCAGTTTTGTGCCAGTGACATGTAATATAGTGGAGGTCCTTCCCTTTGGACATTCATTCTGGGAAGTGTGTGTTGGCAACAAAAAGGTCCAAACTCCATGTCAAGTGAGGCCAAGTGGCCTTGCAAGCAATAAAATAATGATACTGTCTTAAGAGCTATTGTTGTGCTCGTAATTGCTACAAGTGTAATTGACCAAAATCTGGTGTGTGTGGATGTGTTCTGGAATTAGTGTGTGCATGTAGTTTCCACCTATATATCTAACCCATGCATGTAGTTTCCACCTATATATTTACCCCATGCATGTAGTTTCCACCTATATATCTACCCCATGCATGTACTTTCCACCTATATATCTACCCCATGCATGTAGTTTGTAGTTTCCACCTATATATCTATCACCATGCATGTAGTTTCCACCTATATATCTACCCCATGCATGTAATTTTCACCTATATAGCTACCCATGCATGTAGTTTCCACCTATATATCTACCCCTTGCATGTAGTTTCCACCTATATATTTACCCCATGCATGTAGTTTCCACCTATATATCTACCCCATGCATGTAGTTTCCACCTATATATCTACCCCATGCATGTAGTTTGTAGTTTCCACCTATATATCTATCCCATGCATGTAGTTTCCACCTATATATCTACTTAATGCATGTAGTTTCCACGTATATATCTACCCCATGCATGTAGTTTCCTCCCCTATATATTTACCCCATGCATGTAGTTTCCACCTATATATCTATCCCATGCATGTAGTTTCCACCTATATATCTACCTAATGCATGTAGTTTCCACCTATATATCTACCCCATGCATGTAGTTTCCTCCTATATATCTACCCCATGCATGTAGATTCCACCTATAAAGCTACCCCATGCATGTAGTTTCCACCTATATATCTACCCCATGCATGTAGTTTCCCCCTATATATCTACCCCATGCATGTAGTTTCCACCTATATATCTACCCCATGCATGTAGTTTCCACCTATATATCTACCCCATGCATGTAGTTTGTAGTTTCCATCTATATATCTACCCCATGCATGTAGTTTCCACCTATATATCTACCCCATGCATGTAGTTTCCACCTATATATCTACCTCATGCATGTAGTTTCCACCTATATATCTACCCCATGCATGTAGTTTCCTACTATATATCTACCCCATGCATTTAGTTTCCACCTATATAGCTACCCCATGCATGTAGTTTCCACCTATATATCTATCCCATGCATGTAGTTTCCACCTATATATTTACCCCATGCATGTATTTTCCACCTATATATCTATCCCATGCATGTAGTTTCCACCTATATATCTACCCCATGCATGTAGTTTGTAGTTTCCACCTATATATCTACCCCATGCATGTAGTTTGTAGTTTCCACCTATATATCTACCCCATGCATGTTGTTTCCTCCTATATATCTACCCCATGCATGTAGTTTCCACCTATATATCTACCCCATGCATGTAGTTTGTAGTTTCCACCTATATATCTATCCCATGCATGTAGTTTCCACCTATATATCTACTTAATGCATGTAGTTTCCACGTATATATCTACCCCATGCATGTAGTTTCCTCCCCTATATATCTACCCCATGCATGTAGTTTCCGCTACCCCATGCATGTAGTTTCCACCTATATATCTACCCCATGCATGTAGTTTCCACCTATATATTTACCCCATGCATGTAGTTTCCACCTATATATCTATCCCATGCATGTAGTTTCCACCTATATATCTACCTAATGCATGTAGTTTCCACCTATATATCTACCCCATGCATGTAGTTTCCTCCTATATATCTACCCCATGCATGTAGATTCCACCTATAAAGCTACCCCATGCATGTAGTTTCCACCTATATATCTACCCCATGCATGTAGTTTCCACCTATATATCTACCCCATGCATGTAGTTTGTAGTTTCCATCTATATATCTACCCCATGCATGTAGTTTCCACCTATATATCTACCCCATGCATGTAGTTTCCACCTATATATCTACCCCATGCATGTAGTTTCCTACTATATATCTACCCCATGCATTTAGTTTCCACCTATATATCTACCCCATGCATGTAGTTTCCACCTATATATTTACCCCATGCATGTATTTTCCACCTATATATCTATCCCATGCATGTAGTTTCCACCTATATATCTATCCCATGCATGTAGTTTCCACCTATATATCTACCTCATGCATGTAGTTTCAACCTATATATCTACCTAATCCATGTAGTTACCACCTATATATCTACCCCATGGATGTAGTTTCCTCCTATATATCTACACCATGCATGTAGTTTCCACCTATATAGCTACCCCATGCATGTAGTTTCCGCCTATATATCTACCCCATGCATTTAGTTTCCACCTATATAGCTACCCCATGCATGTAGTTTCCACCTATATATCTACCCCATGCATGTAGTTTCCACCTATATATTTACCCCATGCATGTATTTTCCACCTATATATCTATCCCATGCATGTAGTTTCCACCTATATATCTACCCCATGCATGTAGTTTGTAGTTTCCACCTATATATCTACCCATGCATGTAGTTTCCACCTATATATCTACCCCATGCATGTAGTTTGCTCCTATATATTTACCCCATGCATGTAGTTTCCGCTACCCCATGCATGTAGTTTCCACCTATATATCTATCCCATGCATGTAGTTTCCACCTATATATCTACCTCATGCATGTAGTTTCCACCTATATATCTACCTAATGCATGTAGTTACCACCTATATATCTACCCCATGCATGTAGTTTCCTCCTATATATCTACCCCATGCATGTAGTTTCCACCTATATAGCTACCCCATGCATGTAGTTTCCGCCTATATATCTACCCCATGCATGTAGTTTCCACCTATATATTTACCCCATGCATGTAGTTTCCACCTATATATCTACCCCATGCATGTAGTTTCCACCTATATATCTACCCCATGCAAGTAGTTTGTAGTTTCCACCTATATATCTACCCCATGCATGTAGTTTCCACCTATATATCTACCTAATGCATGTAGTTTCCACCTATATATCTACCCCATGCATGTAGTTTTCTCCTATATATTTACCCCATGCATGTAGTTTCCACCTATATAGCTACCCCATGCATGTAGTTTCCACCTATATATCTACCCCATGCATGTAGTTTCCACCTATATATTTACCCCATGCATGTAGTTTTCACCTATATATCTATCCCATGCATGTAGTTTCCACCTATATATCTACCTCATGCATGTAGTTTCCACCTATATATCTACCCCATGCATGTAGTTTCCACCTATATATCTACCCCATGCATGTAGTTTCCACCTATATATCTACCCCATGCATGTAGTTTCCACCTATATATCTACCCCATGCATGTAGTTTCCACCTATATATATACCCCATGCATCCACCTATATATCATGTAGTTTGTAGTTTCCACGTATATATCTACCCCATGCATGTAGTTTCCTCAAATCTCTAGAAGTGTGGCGGAGGACTCCACGGAGTGTTAACTTCATGGTGTCTGATGCTTTATAACTCGTATCTGTGTAAATTGTCTATTGACTAAACAATGAGTTATGTGAAAATTAGTGTGAATGTGCCAGGATATAGTTTATGCTGCCAAAAATGTTGCAGTCCTGCTATTTATAACTTCATTTGCAATTGCTGAAACTCTGGTAAGTGTGTTTGGAATAGAATAGCTATCCTTTTAGCCATACTGATTTAACTTTCAATATTATATTCTGAGGTATAATTAAAACCTCTTTGGTGTGGTGGGATTGATTAATAGTAGTTGAGAGGATTGTTATCTATAGCAGGCACAGTTAATAGCCATTGTAGTATTAGTACTACATTTATGCCTCATGCAGTTTGGCTATAATTATGTCAGCACATTGTTGGAAAACTTGTTTTGACTAGCGACTGACTGCAGAACTGCAAGGGGAGTGGTCAACACTGTAGATGCAGTGGAGGGCATCATATGATGCCCACCATTTGATCTGGAGGATCATCATTCATCTAGTCATCTGTCAGCTTGCATACAGGATGTAGTTTCAGCACAAACTTATGATATGTCTGCGATGAGTAGACATATGACGGCCAATCATAGAGTTGTAGTTGAATTTGAATTCAAACTCAAATGTATTAATATGTCAACAAGTTCTCTTTTGGAAATGATGCTAAATTTTATGCAGCTAGATATTGTGAAGAGCTTTCCATTGCATGTCTACACCCCAAGCCATCACCACTAGTGAGCAGTACACCGCTCTCGAATCTATACATGGACTTGGCTAACTGGCCATGTATTAGGTGGTACAGAAACTCTTCCTTAGAAGAGGCTAGTCATCATCGACAGTAACTCTTCTTCCTCAGAAGAGGCTAGTCATCATCGACAGTAACTCTTCTTCCTCAGAGGATGCATAGTCATTGCAGTAACTCCAGCAAGTACACTGTCAAGGTTATCTTTTTAAGATCATCAATTCCATAAAATCATTGGTGAAAACTTCTGCTTTTCTGCAGGTTTCTGAACTTGATTTGTGGATGCTGATAGAGTGATAGTTTATGATCAAGGACACAACTATCATTATATTGCAGTTATAAACCAAGCATACTATTTTTCCAAATGTTTAACAATTCCTGAATCATGTGGTATTTATACCCGACTAATGAAATTGGAGTGTGGAAGGTAAGAGGGTTAATAGGATGTGGTAGTGTGAAGTGTGCTAATGGAGTTTGAAAGAAAGTCCACAGAGTGTTTATTGGAGCATTGTAGATGTGCTAAATGTGTTAACTGGAGCATGTGAACATGAAGAGGATTAATTGGATGATGGTGGCTAGGTGTTAATTGGTGTATAGGACTATGAAGAAGGTTCACTTGTTATGAGTGACCTTGGCTGATCTGCATGGTGATCTGGGAATTAGCGACATATTTTCTAGTTCTATATATTTAGCACCTCATGGGAAAGCCAAACGACAGAGACTACATGGCCACTGGTCTAGACGAAACATTTATTTGCTGATGAAATGCAACAACATTGGGAGTTGGCTTCCACAATAATAGCAAGTGGAGACTACAGATGGGCCCAACTAGTGTCAACTCTGTGTCGGAGCCAAATATTGACATTGTTTGCATTTTACATTTGGCACTCCGTTCAGTCAACATCCAAGCACACACAAACAAGTGAGAATTGATGTAAATCATTGTGATGCACACTGTGTGATACGAGGTCTCCTGTAATAAGTCAACAGGTGTAATGATGTAGTCAAACTCAATCAATATTAAAGACAACTACCGTAAAAACTGGTTGCTAGGCACATATTACTATTAGGCACCCATTTTTATGGGCACATATCGTAATGTTGATCCCAACCTCACTATTAGGCACACACCCAAGTAGCTCTCGATTGAACCTCATTTCCTTTGTCTATAGCTACACGTGGCTTTTCTCCATCGAAGGGCATCCAGTCAATTTAATGACCTTGAACAAACACTTTCCAGATTATAATGTTATGATTTGAATGCCCTTCTGCGGACCTCTCAAGCCTTGCTAAACAAATAATGGTAAGTTACTTATGAGTATGAACATATGTGTTGGGCACATGCCCTTAGTTAGGTGCGTGCTTCTGGTTAGGCGGTGTTTTCTTACTGATTTGTGTCCTAAGTGTATCTGCTTAACAATCAGCTTTTACAGTATGACTGGAAAGGAAACAGGAGTGCACTGCCAGTACATTTTTTTGCAATGAGAAAGAGATTAGTCATGAACATGCAGTGGAGGTTCTAAAGATTTATGAATGACCCTTAATATATACAAATCTGAGAGAGAAAAACCATAGATTACAGGGGGTAAGTGTAGGAAATATCCCCCCATCTTGAATAGGTAAGGGGTTTTAGTGCCCTCACATCCACTTCTCTGTGGTTCCAGGTTATGTATGATTAGTTCAGCCAAACTAAACTCATTCTATTTCAGAAATTTGGTCTTTAAATGAAAGTTAGTGGATGTAACTAGTTACTCATTACCATGCACTATGCTGGTAGCATTTGGTAAAGGGTCCTGTATGTGGGACTAGGACACACATGGGTAAATTTGACACCTCACTTTTTTTTACTACTGCCCCTAACAGTAGCCACTAATCAATATCAGCAGAGAGTGATGATTCCAATATTTCATGGCATAGGGAGCTATATAGCCAAAAACTGGCCCTTTAGCTGCGTGAATATACCCATCAATCCTGGACCTGGTCCTCTGTGTGAGATCTCATTGAGGACAAAACAGACAGACAAAAAGTGCTAAGAAAATATTGTGCTGACACTTTACCTGCCAAAACCTGCCCATGTCTGTCCCCTGGTGAGGTTGCTTCATATCCTCCCTGATTCTACCCCCCCCCCTCCTCTTCTCCCTCCTGCATCTTCTCTGTGTGGACAAAGAAACACAGACAGAGATTGATGAATCGTTTTAGACAAGAAAGCTGTTTAGATGTACTTAGCACTGTAATGCTGCATATAATAGGGAACCAATGGCCAGATCTATAAAGCTAGTTTGCACTAATTATAGACACAATGATCGCCCATATTTAAGTAGTACATAATGCTCTAGTCATATAGAGCATGCTAAGATCAATTTGCTGCAATTGTCACTGTCAGTTACTTCTTGGTCAGGACTGGATATGGCATGGCCGGGTGCATAGCTTACAGACCCAAGAACCTGTTTGCCCTGTTCTAGGCTGGATGTACCTGTTAAAAGTGCAAAATCAAAAGTTTGTGTTTGTGCAGGGAGAAGGGTGTGCTGGAGGGAGGGGGATGTGTGTCTCTAATTTACGGCTGCATACTTCCATACGGTATATGACTGACTGAATGCTCATTAGTCATTTTTTCCCATATAATGACCTGATTTTTTTAATTTATAACACATAGCTACACAAGATACATTGAGGCATCCATGACCTCTCTGGATGATGGGAATCTAATGTACTCACAAATGCTTTTAGATTTAGGTATGAATTAGGCGCACGTATCATTGATTTGATTATAATTATCTGAGATATACTAATGTAGAAGATCAACTGGGAAGCATATACAAGTGATGGAGCTCTCTTTCCTCAGAATTCCAATTTTTCACCTTTTGCCGGCTACTCCTCCCCTTAATCTCATGCAGCATTAGCTCTATGTGAGTATACACTTAACCTGCTGGCAGTGTGATGCAGAGAGAGCACTGGATCTACACATCTGGCCTGCTAGGCAAATAGATTGTCTGTCCTTGACAGTGACAGCGGTAAAACTCCATCAAGTCATCCGTGTCCTTTTGTTGCTTTATTGACTTACGATTGTGAGATAAAAGGCAGAGATTTTGTGATGCTCTTTCTGATGCTCTTGTCTGAACTAAATATACACATACACACCTATTTATGCAATTCACACAAGGCTGAGTATTTTCACTTTATTGGGTGCCTAGATAAGGCTCCATAAAGCTGATGTTTAGCAGACACTTATAGCAGTAGTCAGCAAGAAGATGGCCGCCTAATATACTGAGTATTTGCTTAACAAACAATGCCCACTCACAGACATAATTAAATTCCCATAGGTACGAATCGTGAGTGTATGTAGTTAGCAAGGGATGGGGCTGTTCGAACTGTCCATCAGAGAGCAGAGCCTAGAGAGTGTTATGTGTGGACATCCCATCTACACATTTGTATAATTTGCCAGCAGTTGAGAAGAACAAGTAGGAGGAATCGTAGTTAATTAGAGCTTAACAAACATAGTGGCTTAAAGATATCTTTTAACAGTCAGCTTTTATGCCAAATCTCCAGTAACCAATCCAGGCCCAGCTTTACCAAGCCCCTGGATTATAAGCGCCCATTGTTTCATGCTTGAAGTCATGGGTTGGCATGAAGGCCAAGGATAAGGGAGTTGAGAGCATGTATCTATACGTATATGGTGACCATGCATGCATCATAGGGCAACTTGATAATGGATGTTAGACATTACATCTACAAAATAAGGCCTGATGGCTTCTGTTAGTATGGACATGTTAGGTGGTGTGAATACCCAGTGAGTGGGTTGGTTGCTAAGAGTCTGGCTCTTGATGTTTATAACTTGCAAGGCATCACCGACATCATTGGCATGGAAACTAAGAGCCAACACCAAATGTAACAATACAGGAAGTTAGCTTATATGCACAGCTTGCTTGGTTGTGTGGGTGTCACCTAGCACCCAGCCACCTCCTTCACCATGTATAGAATGTTTGTTAATATACACAAATTTATCTCGATTAGAATACGCATGCACTCTTAATTTCATGAACTGCCTAGCTACACTCACTAATCGAGGGTTTGCACCCTATTATTTAAACATGATTAATAAGCATGTGCACAATAGTGCACGAGATCACCGAATCACAAACATGTGTTAATTATAGATAATGGCTGTGTTGATTCTCTAGCTACATCCACTATTCTAGTTATGTCTTCTTCATAGTCAATTTTGTTTTGTGAAGGGACCGCCATTGTCAATCTCTTTTGTGGAGTTTGGCCATCTCTCTGGCAATATTTCTAGCAGCACTTTCTGTAGCTAAGCAGCGAATGCTGTCATCATGTGACCATCTGCTTGACCGAAAAGCCAAGACTTTTGATTATCACTTCAGAGCAGACAGATTGCTAAGCTTTCTTCACCCAAGAGCATTCTCTCTGCGGCATCCATATTTGATACTAGTATAGTCTAATTGAGGGTCTATGGTGTGTGGTCTAATCATGTGCAATCTAATCGAGGGAGAGTTCTAATTTAGGAAGTAGTGTACGTATATAATATATAGGTTGAATATATTTTGTGCATTTTCTGCTCTGTAGTTAATTTTTTCTGAGTATTGGTTGTTATAATCTTCCAAGTATTGTAGTAGGTTTTGCCGAGTATTTCCATGTATTGTACTAAGTTTGAATATCTGTTATAATCTTCCAAGTACGTTGTGCTGAGTAATTTGTATTTTCTGCCTGTAGCTATATAGCCACACACACACAAATTCACTTCTCAACTAAATCATTGGCAGCTTCTAATGGTCGAAACGTCGAGGGAGTAAATTTCAAGTTGATTATTGAGGTTGTTGTAAAGCAGTTGTACATTAATTTAGTTTTAGTTAGACTCCAACCACAAATGATCATGACTTGTGGTTACCACCCCACGCCATGTAGCTGGAGGAAATCACACTTCTCTGACAATGAGCAGGCATATATATATATATAGAGAGAGAGAGTATTAATGGAGGTCATTGCAGGGGTAGGTGTGTCATTACCCTGCCGATGAATAGCAATGACTTATGTAGATTTTTTTTAACATAAAGTGTAAAATATTTTTACTAGGATATATACGACATTACAAAACTCCACACACCCCAAATACACACACTCACACACACACACAAACTCACTTCTCAAATAAATCATTGGCAGCTTCTAATCGGCCTAAACTGTAATTTCAAACATTAGTAGCACCAAAATCACTTCCAGCACAATTTGAATCCTTTACTAAAGGTGCCTCCAGACTTAAAAATGCATTCAAGGTGGCTGTAGATACCTACCATCATTTGCAAGCATGTTCTTGCTCAAACATCTTCTTATAATCATAGCACCAAATATCTTGCAACAGCTAATCTGGTTCTCAATTCAGTAAAACATGAGCATGAAATGGGTAAAGGTCATCATTCTAAGAGGTGTGTGACATTGCTGATGAAATAACATGGAGACAACTGTGCTGTCCTTCAACTAGACCTGGTCAACTGCTGATGGACTATGTGAATATATGAATTATATAGTGTAACATTGAATAATGTAGTGTAACATTGTTTAGTTTGGAACTATGCATTTACAAGTCCTAGACTTTTATCAATGGGTGTGCTCTATATCTACACCAGCAGCAATAAAAGGAACCTTCTGATACACTATGTGCTGACTTACTTATAACACAAGAACAAACCAGTTAGAAAATCTTTAAAATTGGACACTCATGCTGGCGTTGCAGAAGCTGCTTCGATTTTGCTAAACTTGAACTTAGAGAGTGATGCCGACATTTTGCAGCTCACAATATGGATGGTGATCTAGAGCTTTAAAAGAAAATAACAAAAATGCATAAAATTAAACGCAGAATTTGCCACGCAAATGTATTTAGATACCCTTTACCAGTTACGATCATGCTGACCAATTACACAAATTCTCAATTGATGTATATAGTAGATTATAACGACTTTCTCAGCAACTCAATTTTTTCTTACAGTTTAAGTTTATTGCTGTTTTAATTATTATCTGTATTTTAATTGGTCCATTCTTGTGGTAAAAGAACACAACAGCACCAAAAATAGGATGAAAACACGATTGACTTATCAAAAAATGAAACAAGAATATGCCACACCCATGTAAGTATATTTAGATACCCTTTACCAGTTATGACCGCTGACTACTCAACAAACTCTCAGTTGACATAGTGGATTATATTGACTTTTTCGGCAAGTAAAACTTAAGATTATCATCGATATTTTAATTGGTCAAGACAAGTTCTGGCCAAGGACAGCTTCATGGCAGTAAGTTAACCACATGGGTGCACGTCTTCTTTTGAACACATACATATATTAATAATCACATGATGCCTTAATGTGGCATGGAGTTGCATTATGGTATAGAACTAGATTGCCAACCATAAAACATTTATTTGAAATACATGCACACCTAAAATATATGCATACTGAACTAAATAACAAAAGATTGTAGGTACGACATGACTGACGACCCCTTACCATTTATATAATGGACAATGTTGTTTTTAACAAGCCACTGTATCGGATTGACTGGATATGAGAGTACCAACCTGTACTAGTTAGATGTCCTTTTACCACTTATATATGTATATATTATAATATTGATTGGTAAAGGAATTTTAATTGTAAAGTGGAACTGGTGATCTACATAATATGTTTGTTTATAAAAACAGTTTCTATTTAAAAAAAAATTTTTTTATAGAGGCCATTCTGGAACTCCACAAGCAAGTACTGCAGGTCTGACAATAGAGATAAACCACTCACTTTAAATTCATTATCTCCACTAACAACTTAGAACATACTATGCAGTCGTTGTTGATGTTTTGAGATTAGAGGCAGCCAAGGATCAGCTACGGCTTCCTTTAATAAACCAGTTGCACAGGAGCCCCAGAACTTACCCAACAGCAAATAATTCCTACACCCTGATTATTGCTCAAGGACACATACACATATAATGTTGATGTAGAGTTGTTTTCTTTTTCCTACTTATAATCTGACCACTCAGTTCAAGCTTGACCGAGTTTTAAATGACGACCATTACCCAATTGATCATATTCATCCGTGATGACCCTTACCTATATGTGGGTTTTTTCAAAGGTGAGAGATTAGTACTTTGTAACATTTGAAGTATTTTGGTACAAAATTACATGATGGGCCTATTGTACTCAAGTTATGGATAAGCAGGAGAGAGATAATTGATAAATAGATGAGTTAACTCACTCACTGCTGTAAGCACCATATGGTGGAGCAATTTTTGAAGGGAAAAAATGGCTGTATTTTCTCTACGTTGGCAGTTTTCTACTGATGATTTTCCAAACTTGGACGAGGAACCAAACCTTGCCGACCTTATTGCTCAACTCACTAAGGATGACATGGCCCTTCCTGAGGAATATTCTGATGAGGAAGAAGGTGAAGGCATCTATAAAATGCTGGTACAGCTTGTGGGTCCACCGAATCAATGGCCACTTGACTTTGCACAGACAGAAACTGCAAAGAGCTGTAGTCAAGACTCCACTGGAGAGATGGACAAGGAAGGCTAGTAAAGCTTGAATCATCTAGCTCTACTGTTAGCCTGTTATTCCCTAAATAGCTGGGGAGGGGTTCATCTAGCCTGTTATTGTATTTGAACTTGATTTCAAATTCAAATTTTGTGTTAACTCGGGTCATAAATCCTAGGCATACTTTTATGTGATTTAAAAACAAAATTTGTCAAGTTTGACTTGCTGGAATTTATGTTGAAATCATATTGTCTGACAGATTTGATGGACTTTGCTATGACAGCTCCTGACACTCCATCCTCCAATACTGGCAACTCCGACTCCAATATTGGCAACTTCCATTCCACTCTTTGCCATTCCAGTTCTGGCCACTACAGTCTCTTTCTCACATTTTTCTGGTATCTAGAGGTAGTACATGCAATATTGCAAGGTATAGCTAATGGAAACACCCTCTGCCCACATTCCATCGCAGTCACTACACACCTGCTACTGCCTCCTCTACCTTTTCTCTTCCTTCTGTGACTCTACCTCCACTACCCGTAATAAACATGGACGAAAAAGTCTTGCTATAATTATATTCAAATGTACGGTAAATGATATGTTTTACCAAAATGTTTGTCAGCAATAGTGACATCAGAAACTTCATTGCAAAGGGAAATAATGGTTTTATATTGAAAAATGGCTCTGGGGACTTAGCCATAAGAGGGTTAACAAGCTCACTTCCTGATAAATATTTAATAAACAGTACAGACATGCTCTTGTGACAATTACTATCATGCAAATCAACTATCATAAACGATCTCGAATGATGCTACAGATTTGGATCTACTTTATCAAGTGTGTGCATGGTTGTTGACATGTTCCATGCCGTGGGGAAAGTCTTTCCAGTATATATATGCTCTGAGAACTCTTGACTCCATGTGAGGCACACGCAAGATGGTGATGATTAATATACTCATGTTTACAAAAATTAAATGCACCAGAGTTCCAGCTGCTATGTATAAAAATGCATTATTAAAACTGTCTCATAGTTGTATAATGATGTCTTATATCATCATGCCTAAGCTACGTGATCATGAACCAAAGCGGTTCAGATATGCAGACGATTAATTACAGTCCAAAGTTTTAATGGATTCTGTAAAGGACACGCACAGAACCAGACAAGTTGTCCAGGTGATGTCTGGTGATGTCTGAGACATAAGTACTCGATATATGGTAGGGCTCACTACAATTTATAAAAGAACCTCTAGATGGATTGCTTCCTACAGCAGCTGAACATCTGAAAGCTGAAAAATGGATTAGGCTAATGAGGAACACACCCACATACAACTGTCAGGTTGCCAAGAAGTGAACGAGCAAGGTGATATCACCTATGGTGAAGAGGAGTCGAGGAAGAGCATAATCCAGGCTCACTTCTTTGCATTACATCTGCATGCTGTGTGAAGGAAGCCATTGCTTTCATAACCTTCTGGAAGTTATGGATCCATGTATCAAAGATACCCCTAATAAAGAAATCATGTTTGTGCAATGCCATGTGTTTGAGTTTGTCTGATACTTAGCAACTGCAACAGCTGAGCAGTCCTAAGGCACACTTGATGCCTGTCCTGTGATTCTAATATCTATGTGCTATTGAACATCGATAGATGGACAGCCTGATGTCAAATGATATTCTGATGTAGATGAACCACCCAGTCCATATGCCTGGGAAAGTAGCTTTGCAAGATGGCCCATGTTCTCCTTTATCATCAGATTCAGTGATAGGTGTGAGCAGGTATAAGGCACTTAATGCTGGACTGGGTCCACTGCAGTAGAGGAAGACACTGAGGGAACTCAGAGATCTGGCGTACTGATTGTAATTACAGGATGTTCTTACTATGTAGTTGCAAGAATGATTTTCAATAAGAAATAACACATTACAATGACTTTCTCAGGAGTTAACTTGAAATATATAAATAACTTGCTCTCAAAATGTAGAGCACAAGTTTCCCAAATGTACACTAGTCAACATGCATCCTAATAAAGTGCAGGGTAATTAAAGGAGAGGAATGGAGTGGAATAATGCATGCACGTGCTTAACCAATTTGTGCCAGCTAAACAGAAGACAAGTAAGAAACTAATTTCCCAGTTTTGCAGGAATTTTCCTAATACGCTCCACAAGTAGTCAACAATCTATGCACTTCCAAATCAGTTTCTATGTAGAGAGTCAGACATAACTATGGGTACTAATTTATGAATGAATATGTGTAACTTGAAACATTACATCTAACAGTTTTGGAATGCTTTGATTTGAATATGTTTGATTCTATGACTGAACCTATGTCTCTGCTGTACTGAGTATGCAATGCTTACAGTGAATTTAACAAGTACCATAATGTTCAGCCTCACAGCACCTTCACAGTCTGTACTGCTTTTGGGGGTATGATTCATGTACATACAGCAAGCACACTGTATACTGATATTCAAACTTGAATGATTACTTTTAGCAGACATAAAATACTTGTCGTTTCTCTGACTGAAGTATTTTGGTTGAAATGTTGGTTTCAAAAACCAAAAATCTGATATAAAGAGAAACCTTAAAGTATATTCATATTGCTGACATTGCATGTGACGCTGAGTGAAGAAGGCAAAGGAGCAATGCTGTGTTATTTTTAGACTGTGACCTGTTTGAGGTTTAGATTTAGTCAACATAGGATCAGGCACTAAGAAAAAGCATTTGCTACACAATTAAAACGACTACAGATATCTCACTAAGCATCCTAGCAAACACTCAATGATCATGACAATGTTATTATAAGGTAGATGTGGCATCATATAGGGTCACCATGCCAGTTGCAAAATCCAATTGTGCACCATCTGCTTTTCGATATAATGTGAGTAGTGAAGCCCTCCCAGTCACTGATACAGTACTTTTGCTATTTATAGTAACATTCAATACATTTAAAGTATTGTATATATTCAATGATTCTTTTTTTATTATCAATATTGTTAGAGTATTATTCAAATTTTGCAGGTGGCTTATGAGTTATTAAACCAAGATGTTTGTCAACAATGTTGCTAAGTTGCTAGCAGAATAATTATATTTGTTCCTGATTTTTCAAACCGTTTATCGTTGACTGATGAAGGAAGGTGCACAAGAACTCATTAATAGGCTGAATATTTGGTTTCCCACATCACCTGTGATATTGCTATCAAGGTGAAGTCGTCACCTCTTATAGCTGGAGAAGGAGAGACAATAATTTATCTTAAACCAACTCTTTGTGGAGCTGTGGAGCTGGTCCAATCTTACCAGGAAAGATGCCAGATGCCTGTAGGGAGTATTTTCTCCATTTACAAGCTCTCCAGTTGTTGACATTAGATGTGGAGTCAAGGAAGAGTATTCAACAACTCGTCCAGGTTTTATGATAGTTTGAATGTTGTAATCCAATGATAAAAGAGTTTCTTGCATGCACACTAGACGCTCTAGCCTTCATTATTATTCCTGGTAAAGGGTATATAGACCATCTACAGATGTGAGAAATGTCTAGTTGATTATTGAGAAAGTCATTCATCATAAGATGTCAGCTGAGAGTTCGTTAATTATTATTCCTCCACAATGCTATTTTAATGTCATGTAACAATGAGGGTGTGTATATGTAATGATAGTTAGCATTTGAATGTCTAAAGTTTAGTCATAGAGATGTAGAGTTGAACTATAAGATGGCAAGTACATACTACATATCAAGGAAGTTGGCAAAGAATGCATGCATGAAAAGATGCATAGCCCAAATGTGGAGTGAAAATTTCAAGTTGATGATTTAGAAAGTCATTCAGTATTTAACACATGGCCATAATGGGCACATGCAAACAACAGAATGTGTCTCCTACTCCATAAGCCCTCTTATATCTGGTACTATTATGACCTTTGGCCATTCAGATGTGAAAAATGGCTTCATCATGCTTGAACACTAAGTGGTCCTCACAGAGAGTTTGCTAACAATCGCTTCTGGTGACAGTATCAGATACAAGACAACTCAATTACATTCAAAGGGTGCAGAGGTTGCGGAGTTGTAAGGTTTTATGACACAACACTCGACATTGCTTCCATAGTAACCAATGCACAGGATTCTCTGCTTACGTAATAATATTTTGTTACTTAGGACATATAAGGTCAAATTAATTTATCACACTCAATAGCTCATCAATTTCCCCAGAACTCCAAATGCATACAATATCAATGTCAAATTTGTTGGCCCCTTCTTTAATAAAAAGCATTTGTGGTTAGATGTGTATCGGGTCAGTGGCATGCAAAATAGTTGAGATTTTTGGAGTTGGGGGCACAAGTTTGCAATATATAACTCAATCCACTTCGAACTCTGTTAATGTTTCTAAAGCATCTAGCCGTGCAATGATATTCAAATGTTGCCCTAGCTCAAGTGAATAGATTTTACTAGTGCAGCAGCAGACACCACACACAAGTTGGAGCGACAGAGGATATGAGGTCATTGTTTACCCATTAATGATCTAAGTTTCAAAGAACATCATTTCTAAAAGTAATTAGTGACTCTATGATATTTATATTAGTGTATTGCTATTTAGTGGGTGTAAAGGTCCTTCAACTCTTGAGGAAATTAAAAAAATGTATTTAAAATTCAGATAGACCCTTAGCCTTTCCTTAGCTCTAACTAGCTAACTCCATTCTGATCTTACATGCAATGTATTAACTAGATCACATGAATGCTTCATATCATTTGTGAAGAATTTGACAGCACTCAACAAAATCTGTGTTCATACACTCTTTAGCTAGGCATCTAGGTATCACCCCCATCTAGTACATGCACCTTTGAAATAAGATGGTTCTTAAAATCTCACATTTATTATAGTAGACCCCATCATGTTACACATAATATATATTGCACAAAATGACAGTTCTTGATGGAGCCAGTAAAGAGTTTGATAGGTTGAAAAATGGATCAATTGACTACATAAAGGACTCTGACAACATCAAGTGATCAGATTTAAATTGGTTATCGAGAATGTCATTGGTATTCAATAGCTCATCATTAATCAGTTTGTTAAACAGCTATATTGCAGTGACTTTTCAAAAGAATGAATCTTACACAAATGAATGTGTGATTCATTTCCCAAAGGAAAGTTGTAACTATTAGCATGGCTGCATTTTACACACTATATGACAATGTCATTTTTATTCACAAACATGGATACTGTGAGGTCCACACTTCAATCATAGAGCATGGTCACAGGTCAAGATTCCACCACTCAATAGTGTATCTCTCATGGTGATTGCTTCACCAAGATGACCCATTTGGGAAATGAATAATATATTTTAGTATCAGTATATACTGGTCCGTGAACTATGTGTGTCCTAGAAATGTGTTGCAGGAATTGTCATACCTATTGCTCATGTTATAGAAGTATTGCAATGAGTGCTGCCAGGCTAGAGGGTGAATATAACAGTGACAATTGTCAGACTACGAATACATGAGCAATAAAAAACATTATTAGGAGAAGTCCTATGACTAGATATTGGGAGGTATAGCTATAGTTTGTATTAGTACTAGATCTATGACTATGGATAGTGGTAGCCCTAGTAAACTGTAGATGTAATCCTAGCCTTAACTACTGTCTGTCTCCATCCCAAGTAACTAACATTGCACATTTAATGGTTCTCTGTGATACCAGTATGAGTTATAACCCTGTAATAATGTGAACTGTTAAACTTTCCTCACTTTTATTTGCCAAGTGTCAGTTGGTTTCAGCTAGAATGCTATATAATAATGATACTATTCAAGTACATTCTCTAATGAAAGTTGTGAAGTTCTCCATAGCGTAAGCATTTGTTTGTCCCATCAATAATATGCCAAATTTTCTATAGCATATGTCAACTGAGGGTTCATTGAGAATAGTAAATATGCTGGGAAAAGTGTTTAAAAGTCCTGAAACTTACACTTAGTATAACCTCCACTGCTCAACTGTAATTACAAACCGGAAATTACAAACCGGAGTCTTCCAATTTGATGATCCTTTACTTTGACAATTAAAAAATCAGTTTTTTTACACAACCAATGCAATTATAGTGTATATGATCATTAGGGTTACCTAACTGGGTGCAGTCTGCATTTGTATGGCCTCACTTTGTTTCTTTTTTAATAGTCAATCCAATATAGTTGTTTGATTTTAATCATTTTTGTTCTTGTAATGATTGGTGTATATGATTTTAATTGGAAAAGGTTTTCTACTGGTTGAAGTCTATTAGGTAAGGTCTTTTTCCTTTCATTTTTAAAAGTAGTTACAATGACCTCAATAATCAACTGAACTAGAAATTTACTCTCTTGTCATTTCAACTAGACGCTGTAGACCCATCAGGAATAATGAGGTGCAAAGATTCTGATGCTCTAGACCTCAATCAGGAATAATGACGTGCTAAGATTCGGATGCTCTAGATCTCAATCAGGAATAATGAGCTGCTTAGATTCGGATGCTCTAGACCTTCACCAGATATAATGAGGTGCTAAGGCTCAGATGCTCTAGATCTTCATCAAGAATAATGAGGTTGTTCCTTTTCACTTTTGCTCCTCTCTCATTTCTTTTCTTATTTATGCCCTTTCATTTCCCCTACTAACTTGCATGCAATCATAGCAATATTACTAACAGAAGACACAAAAATTTCTTATCCCTGACCATAACTGATCTTGTCTAAAGGGAGTGAGCACTCAGTTGATTTCTGATAATCTTGTTGTTCTCATCTATTTGAGTTGTGGACTCATCCAGTGCAGCAAACATTACCAAGTTCTTGAAGGAGTCTGAATAACAACAGGTATACTAATATTACTCTGCTCTCTTATTACTTGAATATCATTGGATTGGTGTTCCTCATTTAAATGGTAAAGGGTGTTCTCACTGGTTGTAGTCTACATGTGTACATTCCTTACTTCTTTTTTCTTGACATTTAAATGCATTTTCAAGAAAAAAAGTTCTTCCTTGTTAACAGTAGTGGTTTTAGCAATAAAAAAGAAAGATGCTATTGATATTTGGAATAGTCAAAATTACAAAAAGAGGTTGTACATCCACTTTCAGGATCTTATAACATTCCTATATATGCTATAGGGAATATGCTGTTTTTGTGTTGCTAGTGTTCCTGGACTGCTAGCACTTTGCTTAGAACTCACAGCACACTTTCACATGCACATTTCTATTCCAGAACCAGCCATCCCATTATGTTGCAGAACATCAGTTTGTTGGGACGTTGCTTCAATTTGTTATTTTTAAGGAAGATATATGCAACTCTTGGCTACATCCCCATATCACAATCCAAGCACTATAATTTACATTAATAATGTACAGGTTAGTACTGTATTAGGCCTTCAGCTAGGACAATGGCTAGAGTAATGCAATCTAACAATACTAGGACTCAAGCTATAATAATTGATGTTTATCATCTTTGCTTGCCACTCTATACATTGAGTGGTTATTAGTAAATTTTTATTGGTGAGCAGAGTCCTCACTGTAGAATTGGATGGGAAACTTGGTATTGCCAAGCATGACATATTGGGGAGTGTGATACAGCTCATATTGGTTCAGCCTCTATTTTCATGTCGTGGACAAACTGATGTTTATATTTAGCTAAAACTCACTTTGGTAGCTTCTTACTATCTTATATACTTTTGCGTAATATTCAATACATGTATATAATCGATCAATATTGTTACAGTAAATATAATCATATTCAAATGTTGCAGCTGGCTTATGAGTTATTAAACCAAGATGTCTGTCAACAATGTTGCTGAGTTGCTAGCAGAATAAATGTGCTCCTGATATTTCAAACCGAAAGTGCACAAGAACACATTAATAGGCTGAATATTTGGTTTCCCACATCACCTGTAATATTGCTATCAAGATGGAATCATCATATCTTATAGCTTGAATAAATGGCCACAGGAGGGAGAAGGAGAGACAATATCTTAAAACAACTCTTTGTGGAGCTGTGTGGCTGATCTAATCTTACCAGGAGAGATGCCAGAAGCCTGTAGGGAGTAGTTTCTCCATTTGCAAGCTCTCCAGTTGTTGAGAAAGTCATTCATCATAAGATGTCAGCTGTGAGTTCATTAATTATCATTCCTCCACAATGCTACTATAATGTCATGTAACAATTAGGGTGTGTATACGTAATGATAGTTAGCATTTGAATGTCTATGTGATGAAGAGTTGAGCTATAAGGTGACAAGTACATACTACATATCATGGAGGTTGGATGCTTAAAAAGATCATAGCCCAAATGTGGAGAGAAAATTTCAAGTTGGTGAGAGCAAGTCATTCAGTATTTAACACATGGCCATAATGGGCACATGCAAACAACAGAATGTGTCTCCTACTCCATAAGCCCTCTTATATCTGGTACTATTATGACCTTTGACCATTCAGATGTGAAAAATGGCTTCATCATGCTTGAACACTAAGTGGTCCTCCCAGAGAATTTGGTAACAATGGCTTCTGGTGACAGTATCAGATACGAGACAGCTCAATTACATTCAAAGGGTGCAGAAGTTGCGATGTTGTAAGGTTTTAATGACACAAAACACGACATTGCTTCCGTAGCAACTAATGCACAGGATTCTCTGTTTACGTAATAATATTTTTCTATGTAGGAAATGTAAGGTAAAATTAATTTATCACACTCAATAGCTCATCAATTTCCCCAGAACTCCAAACACTTACAATTTCTGTTGGCCCCTACTTTTAAAAACACGTTAAAAGCATTTGTGGTTAGATGTGTATCAAGTCAGTGGCATGCAAAATAGTTGCTATTTTTGTTGGGGTACAAGTTTGCAATCCTACTTCGAACTCTGTTAATGTATCTAATGCATCTAGCCATGCAATGATATTCAAATGTTGCCCTAGCTCAGGTGAATAGATTTTACTAGTGCAGCAGCAGACACCACACACAAGTTGGAGTGACAGAGGATATGAAGTCATTATTTACCCATTAATGATCTAAGTTTCCAAGAACATAAGTAATTAGTGACTCTATGATATTTATATTAGTATATTGCTATTTAGTGGGTGGAAAGGTCCTTCAATTCTTGAGGTAATAAAAAAATGTATTTAAAATTCAGATAGGCCCTTAGCCTTTCCTTGGCTCTAACTAGCTAACTCCATTCTGATCTTATTACATGCAATGAATTAACTAGATCACATGAATGCTTCATATCATTTGTGCACTCAGCAAAATCTGTCTTCATACACTCTTTTGCTTGGCATCTAGGTATCATCCCCATCTAGTACATGCATTTTTGAAATAAGATGGTTCTTAACATCTCCCATTTATTATTGTAGACCCCATCATGTTACACATATTGCACAAAATGACAGTTCTTGATTGAGCCTTAAGTAAAGAGTTTGATAGGTTGAAAAATAGATCAATACACTACATCAAGGACTCAAGTGATCAGATTTAAATTGGTTATTGAGAATGTCATTGGTATTCAATAGCTCATTCTATATTGCATCGACTTTTCAAAAGAATGAGTCTTACACAAATGAATGTGTGAGGCATTTGCTAAAGGAAAGTTGTAACTATTAGCATGGCTGCATTTTATATATTATATGACAATGTCATTTGTATCCACAAACATGGATACTCTGAGGTCCACACTTCAATCATAGAGCATGGTCAGTCACAGGTCAAGATTCCACTACTCAATAGTGTATGTCTCAGGGCGATTGCTCACCAAGATGACCCATTTGGGAAATTAATGCTATATTTTAGTATCGGTATAACTGGTCTGTATGTATCCCAGAAATATGTTCCAGAAATTGTTATACCCTATTGCTCATGCTGTAGAAGTATTGCAATGAGTGCTGCAAGGCTTGAGGGTGAATATAACAGCGACAATTGTCAGACTATGAATATCAAACTTTCATAAAGCAATAAAAAACATTATTGGAAGAAGGCCTATAACTAGATATTGAGGGGTAGGGCTATAGTTTGTATTAGCACTAGATCTATGACTATGTCTAGTGGTAGCCCTAGGAAACCGTAGCTGTAATCCTAGCCTTATAACTACTGTCTGTCTCCATCCCAAGTACTAACATTGCACATTTAATGGTTCTCTGTGATACCTGTAACCCTGTAATAATATTAAACTTTCCTCACTTTTATTTGCCAAGTATCAGTTGGCTTCAGCTAGAATGCTATATAATAATTAAGCACATTCTATAGCAAAAGTTGTGAAGTTCTCTATAGCGTAAGCATTTGTATGTCCCCCCATCAGTAATGTGGTGAAGTTCTCTATGGCATATGTCAACTGAGGGTTTATTGAGAATAATAAATATGTTGGAAAAAGTGTTTAAAAGTCCTGGGGACCATGAAACTTACACTTAGTATAACCTCCACTGCTCAACTGTAATTACAAAAAGAAAGCAAACTGGAGTCTTCCAATATGATGACCCTTTACCTTGACAATTAAAAAATCAGTTTTTTTACAACCAATGCAAATGTTGTGTATATGATTGTTAGGGTTACCTAACTGGATGTGGTCGGCATGTGTGTGGCCTCACTTTGTTTCTTTTTTAATAGCCAATCCAAAAGTGTTGTTTGATTTGATTTTAATCTTGTAATGATTGGTGTATATGATTATAATTGGAAAAGGTTTTCTTGGTTGAGGTATTAGGTAAGGTATTTTTCCTTTCATTTTTAAAAGTAGTTACAATGACCTCAATAATCAACTGATCTTGAAATTTACTCTCTTGTCATTTCAACTAGACGCTGTAGACCTTCATCAGGAATAATGAGGTGCAAAGACTCTGATGTCCTAGACGTCATCAGAATAATGACGTGCTTAGATTCGGATGCTCTAGACCTTCACCAGGAATAATGAGGCACTAAGGCTCAGATGCTCTAGACCTTCATTAAGAATAATGAGGTTGTTCCTTTTCACTTTTGCTCCTCTCTCATTTCTTTTCTTATTTATGCCCTTTCATTTCCCCCACTAACTTGCATGCAATCATAGCAATATTACTAACAGAAGACACAAAATTTTCTTATGCCTGAACACAACTGATCTTGTCTAAAGACTCAGTTGATTTCTGATAATCTTGTTGTTCTCATCTATTTGTGTTGTGAACTCCTCCAGTGCAGCAAACATTACCTTTTTGAAGGAGTCTGAATAACAACAGGTATACTAATAGTACTCTGCTCTCTTATTACCTGAATAGGTGTTCCTCATTTAAATGGTAAAGGGTCGTCTCACTGTTTGTAGTCTACATAGGTCTGTGTATAGTTACACATCATACAAGATTTCAAATAAACATTCTGAAAAGTACATCCACTCTCAGGATCTTATAACATTCTTATATATATTATGTGCTATAGGAAATGTGCTGTTTCTCTTTTTTCTTGACATTTCAATCATTATTGTATCTTCAAGAAAAAAGTTATTCCTTGTTAACAGTAGTGGTTTTAGCAGATGCTATTGATATTTGGAATAGTCATAACTACAAAAGGAGGTTTGTACATCCACTCTCAGGATCTTATAACATTCTTATATATATGTGCTATAGGAAATGTGCTGTTTTTGTGTTGATAGCTGCAAGCACTTTGCTTAGACCTCACAGCACACTTTCAAATGCACATTTCTATTCCAGAAATAGCCATCCCATTGTTGCAGAACACAGGTTGTTGGGACCTTGCTTGAATTCGAATGTTCAAGGAAGATATATACAACTATTGGCTACATTCTCATATGACAATCCAAGCACTATAATGTACAGGTTAGCACTGTATTAGGCCTTCAGCTAGCATCCTCACACACCTCAGAAGTGTGTAGGGTTCCAACTGCTGTGTTTCGGGTGTTGCCCCAGTATTTACTCTATTGACCCATGGTAACATTTTTACAGCAATTAGTTACAATGTAAACTAATACTGGAGGAAGTAATATATCTCATTCTGTTGATATATAATAGCGTCGATATGGCCTCTCGACTCCCACAAAATTCTTATCTATACACTAATTGTTTTGGCGTCTACATAGAGTAGCTAGTTGTTATTGGTAAAATTATGCCTGAATTTATTAGTGATTTATATGGTGGGTGTATATATGTGTTGTCCAGAGCAAGTGCAGAAAGAAGGAATTGAGGCGATAGTGTGTGTATGTGTATGTGAACTTGCAAGTGACCTATGTATTGTTGTTCATCATTGGTAAGTGAACAGTGAGATTACACTGGAGAGTTCAACAGGTGAATTTTATGTATGTGCATGGCATGTAAGAAGCATTTATAGTTTGAACACATGGCATGATATGTTGGTTATATGTCGTAATAAGAATACTAGATGTTGGTCCTCTCAATGTTTAGCACACAATAACTGTTCTGTTAAGTACTGGTCCCACTATCATTACTTGTATGTGGTATATAGTTCTCTAAGAAATGCGGACCTTACACTCACCGGGGGAAAAAAATTCAAGACATGCCTACATGAGATGCCTACAGCACATTTGTCCTGAGAATTGTCTCTTCATCCTTCCAAAAGTGGAGCCTTTTGCCAATGACGGGTGTCCAAATCAGTTTCTAGATATGGTGGCCTTGAGAAAAACACCCAAGATGCCATCTCTAGCTCCTACTTCAGCTTCCAAGAAGTTTCCTTCTCTGCTCAAAAAGAACATCGTAAAGAATCATTGTGTTATTTAGTAATAAGCACCTATCAGCAGTTAAGTGCTTATTGTAATGCACAGGTTGGGGGTAGACGCGCACAGGCACTAAACATCCAAAGAGTTGACAGTACGTCACACATCCTTAAATATACGAATAACTGGCCTTAAGGACTTGACCACAAATATGGGGGAATAGCACTTTAATAAAGCACCAAACTCATTAATAAAGCAACAAACTCTATAATAAAGCACCAAACTCAATTATAAAGCATTAATAAAGCTATAAAAAGTACCAAACTCTATAATAAAACCAATCTCAATAATAAAGCACCAAATTCAAATGACATAAACCAATCCATTGCGACAGTACATTGCAATTGATACAAACTTAACTCTTGGATATGGTACTAATTTGATGCTATGCATTTTAACATGGCATATGGTTTATGTTCCCAAATCTAAATATGTAGTGCTACAATGCATCACTTGGCAATGCTAGTGTATGATGGGGATAAATGATTACAGCAATTGTATTAACCATTAAAAATAAAAATTTAAAATGAGTTTTTTTTATATATAGAACTCCACATATCAAATAGCAGAACTGAGCATGACCATTCATTCTGCCCGTATAGCTCTTTACTCAATCCTAATTGTAACAGACAGCTCTTGAAGTAACTTGACTGTGCACCAATGAGAAACCTCTCTTTTCTGCACTAGGAAACAAGTTAGTCTCTGCAATTCTTTGGGACTTAGGAGTCTTCTTCTGTAATTAGTACTCCCTAATTATTCCTAATTCTAGAATGTTCTATAGTCTCAATCCATCCATCTTTTCTGCACTAGAGAAACAGGTTAGTCTCTGCAATGCTTTGGGACTTTGCAATTGGAGTCTAATTAATACTCCCTAATTATTCCTAATTCTAGAATGTTCTATAGTCTCAGTCCATCCCTCTTTTTGCACTAGAACAAGTTAGTCTCTGCAATGCATCGGGACTTTGGAGTCTTCTTCTGTAATTAGTACTTCCTAATTATTCCTAATTCTAGAATGTTCTATAGTCTCGATCCACCCATCTTTTCTGCACTAGAGAAACACATTAGTCTCTGCAATGCTTTGGGACTTTGGAGTCTTCTTCTGTAATTAGTACTTCCTAATTATTCCTAATTCTAGAATGATCTATAGTCTCAATCCATCCATCTTTTCTGCACTAGAGAAACAGGTTAGTCTCTGCAATGCTTTGGGACTTTGGAGTCTAATTAATACTTTTTATTCCTAATTCTAGAATGTTCTATAGTCTCAGTCCTATATCCACTTCTAATATTTTTTAGGGGCATGGCTATACCTATAGGCCAGAGTAAAGCAATCAAACAGAGCCATCATTGTGATAATTAATACTAGGATATCTGTGACATTCTTGTGACGTGAGAAATCAGCATTGATGATAACCTTAGAAGTGTAGCATTTTTCACATAGGACTAGTTACAAATATGGTTACAACATAATAATGCTACGGCTAGACCATTTAGCTCACACTTCTATGAAGGCTATGTACTCACTAGATAATCCACTTATTTAGCTCACACTTCCACGAAGGGTATGTGCTCACTAGATAATCCACTTATTTAGCTCAGACTTCTACGAAGGGTATGTACTCATTAGATAATCCACTCATGTGTGGTTAACTCAAACTGAGTATTACATAATCTTCAAATAACACAGCACATCTGCATGCATAATATACTCACACATACTTGAGCACCCAAACTCACACATACTTGAGCACACACAGTCACACACATACAACATGCACAGCACACACTCACACTTACCACTAGAAATCCAAACCAACTCACAAAGAGGAATAATCCATGCTTTGGAACCGACTTCATAACTGATGGCAGACACTGATGAATCATCCCTCCTCCTCCTCCCCCATAATTAATTCCAATGTGTAATTTTTTTGTTGGCATAATTTATAAGTGCTTACCTGAATTGCTAACCTGGCACCTCATCTTGCACATTATGAGCCCTTATTCTGAACCACTGCAGTCTGTGATGCACTCATGACCCTCAAAATGAAATGCCTGTGACTTCTGAGTAATGCTTCCTAGGACATCCTCCACAAATTTTCTCTCCATAGCTCTACTTTAATCTAGGATCATTTCTTGCTGCTCGTCATGGCATGTCTTATCCTTATCACCTTTTGTCCCTGTGTAAAGTGTGCATTATTTGGGAATTCCAGACTTACATCCCATTTGCCACAAAAGATTGTTTGCCTTATGCTTTGCTATATTATGGAATCCCTAATTTTTTGGCTATTCACTTGCACTTGGATAAAGTTCCACCCTCCAGCTAACTTTGCTGAAGTTAGCTAGTTAGAGGGTATTTGGCTCAAAGTAGCTGTCTGTCAAGTAACCAAGGTGATGTTGGAGGGACTGATTGCCATCTTTGTATTGTAGTTATTTACGCCTCACCACTAATGCCTTGGCCAGTATTTAGCTCCCAATGTCTAATGGCCATGCACTTACTGACACCATTCCTAGTACTGCTCCTCACATGCTTAATGGCTAAGGCTTCCCATCTGTAGGTACCCCAGCTCATGTCCTTAATTGCAAGAGAGCTAGTTACTACAGCTAATTTGCGCCTACCAACAGAGACAGTATTCTTCCCTTGTGATTGTTGCTAATGTGCTCATAAAACACTGCACTGGAACCTATAACTGCCTGCATATGCATATCCCACTAGGTAGTAGTCCAGTACTGGTGATCATATGCTAACTGCTGCACTCAATCCTATAGCATTCTTGCATGTATGCTTATGGCAGGGCAACAAGCAACTTTGTTGCTTATATGCTTATGGCAGGTAACGAGCAACTTGTAGCTTATATACTTATGGCAGGTCAACAAGCAATATTGTTGCTTATATGCTTATGGGCAGGTAACAAGCATTGTTGCTTATACTTATGGCAGGGCAACGGATAGCATTGTTGTTATGGCTGGGCAACAGGCAGCATTGTTGCTGGTGCACTGGACAACGACTTTACCATTGCAGTTTGCGTGCTTTCAGCCGACAGTAAGCCTTATGAGGCATTTTAGCGTTTCCTTTACCTAGTGAGTTCCCACTTCATGATATCCTTCACCTTCAGCAACAAGGCAGGTTACTTGAAAAATCATTCTCAGCTTGTCAGTTTATCATGCTCTTCCCTGGAGGAGAGAGGTGGCTCCTTGATCGCTAATCCCTAATCTAGTTTCTGCCTGCCTTCCACCATTATCACTATATAGCCCTGCTGTAGTGAGCTGGTTAGAGATTAAATGGCAGTCAACAAGTGAAAGATCAATTAACACCTATCTCTCTAATTATCACTTACTGCAAAGGCTTAATTAATGGTTAGGTACCTCAGCTCACATGTTTTAACTGCTAAGTGCCGATGCTAAGTGCCGATGAAGTCACCTCATGCAATTAACCTCTTCTTGTGCCTCTTGCTGACCAACCAGCACTTTCTAACTTACCGATGCAGAGTGCTGGTCCTGTTTCACACGTGCCTCTAACTGCTGGTGCAGAACTCAATCTTAACTTATATTATGCCTGTATGGCTAAGGCTGTAGCCCACTTCCTATTACCACTCATGTACTTCCTGCAGCACCCAGCAATGCGAATGCAGTATCCGGTTACTACTGCTCATGAGGTTAGCCCTTCACAGATGAGACCCTGAGTTGGTACCCAGCTTTGCCCAGCACTTTTTGCCAGACGTACAACACTGGCAAAGAAATACCTGGCTGGAAGCTTTGTTTGGTGTTAAGTATGTCACCAGTATTATTAGGTGTACGTTGAATCTCTTCCAGCTGCTGATTTGTTTGTTGAACATCTACTAGTGCGGTCAGAGATTTCCAGAGCCAGGTCATGAGGGCATCAAGTGCAAGAATAAGTTAATAATGTTCTTCAACCAAGCAAGGTTCTCTCTGATGAATTTAGAGTGCTTTCCATTCATAACTGAATAAAGCCATTGTATTACTTAATGTTTCAATGGAAGAAGCCAAAGTGGTGACAGAATGACATGTGGTGTTGGACATGTCCATAATTGTGCATATTATATATGACATACAAGTTGGATCAGGAAATGATGTGAAGTGTAGGCAGTGAAGTTCAGCACAAGGAACGGGAGGTATGGATGCCTGTGAAGAAATAAAGATGATTAGTTATAATAGTGTGAGATCAATCACACAAGATTTTCAGCTATCTTGGGTCCATGGGTAAAGTCTAATGAAAAATTCTTCAACAGGAGAAAGGGCCTTGCTCAGGAAGCATTCTGAGAATTCGGAAAGCAGTACCCACCCAATAGTTACAAGGGTAGCTAGTCATATACAAAACTTCGTCTCTCCCAGAAGTCCTGAGTCTCTATGGTCCCAGAGCTAGAGAAATATTGATTATCACTTATGACATGAGCAGCAAAGTACTTGCCACTCAGTGCTACTCCATGGTAGAGAAACATAGGTATCACCAAAATGAGCAAAGCTTGTCTCCCAGTGCTGCTCCACAGTAGTAAAACGTGAGTCATCACCAAAATGAGCAGCAAAGTACTTGCCTCCCAGTGCTGCTCCATGCTAGAGAAACATAGGTCATCACCACCAAAATGAGCAGCAAAGCTTGCCTCTCAGTACTGCTCCATGCTAGAGAAACATAGGTCATCACCCAAATGAGCAGCAAAGCTTGGCTGCTCCACAGTAGTGAAATGTGAGTCATGACCAAAATGAGCAGCAAAGTACTTGCCTCCCAGTGCTGCTCCATGCTAGAGAAGCATAGGTCATCACCAAAATGAGCAAAGCTTGTCTCCCAGTGCTGCTCCACAGTAGTAAAACGTGAGTCATCACCAAAATGAGCAGCAAAGTACTTGCCTCCCAGTGCTGCTCCATGCTAGAGAAACATAGGTCATCACCACCAAAATGAGCAGCAAAGCTTGCCTCTCAGTGCTGCTCCATGCTAGAGAAACATAGGTCATCACCCAAATGAGCAGCAAAGCTTGGCTGCTCCACAGTAGTGAAATGTGGGTCATGACCAAAATGAGCAGGCCTCCCAGTACTGCTCCATGCTAGAGAAACATAGGTCATCACCAAAATGAGCAGCAAAGCTTGTCTCCCAGTGCTGCTCCACAGTAGTGAAATGTGAGTCATGACCAAAATGAGCAGCAAAGTACTTGCCTCCCAGTGCTGCTCCATGCTAGAGAAGCATAGCTCATCACCCAAATGAGCAGCAAAGCTTGGCTGCTCCACAGTAGTGAAATGTGGGTCATGACCAAAATGAGCAGCAAAGAACTTGCCTCCCAGTACTGCTCCATGCTAGAGAAGCATAGGTCATCACCAAAATGAGCAGCAAAGCTTGTCTCCTAGTGCTGCTCCACAGTAGTGAAATGCGAGTCATGACCAAAATGAGCAGCAAAGTACTTGCCTCCCAGTACTGCTCCATGCTAGTAAAACATGTGTCATCACCAAAGCGATGAATAGAAAAAACATTGCCTTTGCAACATTTGGACCGCAATGTTCTTGGAGTCGAGAAAATAGATGGTGTGCCAAACATAATATTTTACAAGAAGGGAGGTCGGTGCCAAACCTTTAATCCTAGAAGTCAAAAGCCATCAGCCGAGCTTTATTGGTCATCCTCTTCATATAATTGAGAATGACCTATACATGTTCCACCACACGGGAAATGCCAACAAGGAAGACAGCATATTAACTTCCTGTCATGCATTTAAGGTATCCTGCATATCGAGGATCTAATTACCGGAAACATGAAAACCCTGGCCAGCGGCAGGAACACTTGGAGTGGATTGGTAGTCACCAGCCGAATGACGATGGTGGAGGGTTCTTAGTGGTTTTCGAACCATTTTACACCTCAGATTCTCTTCTCTCAAAACATCTTGGTACATGAATCTTCGTTGACACCCTCACAGACAGTAATATTTAATGTATACGACCTAGCTACTTCATCCCATTTACTGTAAAAAAAGAATAACCTTAGGAATGTGAAATATTTGGGCACAATATACCTTGTGGACAAGTTTTGAAAGCCATACAAATGTTTCAAGTGTATCTACAAATTTATTGGAACCGATATTTAATTTCTTCCTCTGAGGTGAACGACGGCACATCTCACAACAATGGAACATCAGCTTACACAGGAATGTGGGATTCGTATGTTTAAAATTATTAGCAGCAATGTGGTGAAGTCACTCATGAGAACACTTTTTTTAAATGATGGCTATATTCTGCAGACGGTTTGTGGCTTCAAAGTTACATTATGGCACGAAATACTCGTATGTTAAAACAGAGCCATCAGTGCGATAGAGTGGTATTGCACCAAACAAGACAATCGACTCCATAGTGTACACTTTGTGAATGGCCTTTTCTAAATGTCATTGATCATGCGAGAAAATAGCTACTTCACAGCATGAACTGCCAACAAAACAATGGACAATCACAATTTTTTTGTAGACATTCCTTCCAGGAAGATTCTGCTCTATCTTTGGCACGAAGGTAACTCACTGCATCGAGCTGTTCCTGTAGAGCTGTCTTCCTTCTGGATTTGTGAGGCATTTGGATGTACATTACATAGCACACAAACGCAAACACATTTAGACAACTTTATCAGTGGTGTAGGAAGGGGGGGGGCTCCAGGGGCTGGAGCGGGCTGGAGCCCCCCCCCATAATTTCTCATTAATGCAAAATGTGGTTAGCTATGCTTTCTGGTCAATTCAAGACACTTTGTCATTGTAGCTATATATAATTATAGTAGATTTTAGTTAGCCATTCAATCATAAAATATCAATAAAATCTTAATAGCTAGTGTGCAGATAGCTATAATTATACTCAGTCTCACTCTCATTAGAACTATTCTAGCAATCAACAAGGAATGATATCAGGAGAGTGCATGAGGTGAGTTCATATGAACCACAATCATTAATGAGATCAACCACTACCACAACCCATCTAGTGTGATAATTAGAGGCATGCCATGTGCTCAATTTGGAACCCATCTTGAAAGCTATGACCCAAGCTAAAGATTTCAACTTTCTTTGCTTCAAAAAAACAAGGATCATAGCTCTGGCTCTACTGGTGGTAAGTAGTCTACCTAGTAGTTAATTAGCTAACCACAGAATACTCTTGAATATAGATCCTTCTGATCCTCACCAATCTCCGTCATCAAGCACAAGAAGTTCCCAGAATGACAGTGATCAAGAATGTGCTCACTCATCTGTGTTAGATACATGCACTCAGTGTGAGTGTCCTTGCTGTGTACAGGGAAAGGCCCACCCAGTCAACCAGTTGATGCTGAGGAATCCTCTAGGCATGTTTATTCGCATCACAGCCAGCAGTTGAACAAGAAGAAAACCTATAGTCGATCTCTACAAACAAGTTGGTATAAAAGGTACCCGTGGATTACAGTGTGTACCACAAGTTACAAAATATTTCGTCACACGTGTCGATTAGCAAAGTGTAATGGTCTCATAATTTTTTCAAAACGCCAACTGAGTTGCTTTATTGAAGATGGATTTTGTAATTGGAAGAAGGCAATATCAAAGATGGATGAGCATGAAATAAGTGGAATGCACCGAGAAGCTGTAATGAAGTTAGCTGCACAGTCATGTTGTACTGATGTACGTGCACAGCTTAGTGCTCAGATTTCATCTGCAAAAGCAGCATCAATTGATGTTATAGAAACTACTTTCAAGTATTTTTTTTTTTGGCTCGTCAAGGTTTGCCGCTACGTGGGCATCATGAAGATGTTCAGTCAATGGAGGGTAACTTATATAAACTCCTTTTGCCGAGAGCAGAGGACTGTCCGGAATTAAAGGCCTGGGTGTATCAGAAGGAATATTTATCTCCTGAAATAGTCAATGAAATAATTGCTATTATGGGAAACACAGTACTTCGTAAGATTTTAACACTTATTAGAACCAGCAAAATCTTCTCCATTATTGCAGATGAAGCAACTGATGTTTCTCGAAATGAACAGATGTGTTTATCCATTCGATGGACAGATGATGACTATCAGATCTATGAAGAACCCCTTGGTTTGGTTCAATTGCCAGACACCAAGGCCTGCACAATATTTAGTGTTATTAAAGATATTTTAATTAGGTGCTCTCTTCCTCTGTCACAATGTAGAGGTCAAGCTTTTGACGGTGCAGCAAATATGAGTGGTGTGAGGAATGGGGTGCAAGCTTTGATAAAAAAGGAAGAGAATCGTGCATTGTATGTACATTGTCTAGCACATATATAGCCTGAATTTATGTGTACAGTGTGTTGCAAAACGATGTGAGCTAATTCGAGATGTCATGGATTTCACCTATGCATTACTGCAACTCATTAAGTTTTCACCCAAGCGACTCACTCTTTTTGACAGCATCAGAAAGCAAGTAGCCCTAGGGAGTGAAGTATCTCCTCCTTCATAGAGAGATCTGTGTCCAACCAGATGGACTCTCAGAAACCGTTCAATTGATAGCATTCTACAGAACCTCACTGCCATACTGGAAGAAGTTGCAAAGGGAAGTGATGAATATGCTGCAAAGGGCAATGGATTGCTTCATCGTATGGAAACGTTTCATATCTTCTTCGGATTAAAGTTGGCACATTTGATATTCAGTTCATCTGAACAATTCAGTACCAATCTCCAAGCAAAAGATACAACTCTACAAGAAGCCACACAAGGAGCAGATCTTCTTGTTGCTCATTATCGGTCACTGCATACTGAGTCCAGATTTAACCTATTTTATGATGATGTTCTTGAGAAATCTTCTGGACTCACAGATGAGCCCTCTCTGCCAAGGTATCGAAAAAGGCCAAAACGACTGGATGATGGTGAAGAGCCATATCGCTATCATGAACCCAAGGAGAAGTACAGACATATATATTTTTATGCATTAGAGCTTGTAAAAGAGGAAGTGGAGAGAAGATTTGATCAAGCTGATTTTCAAATGATTCAGAAGCTAGAGTCTCTATTGCTTGATGTAGCTAATGGAAAGACTTTACAGCCAGATGAGTCTCTATTGCAGTATCTCGAAAAAGACATTTGCAGAGATCGATTCGTTTCCCAGTTGCCAATGGTAGCTGACATGGTAAAGAATGCATTTCAACATGCTCCAATGTTGTCGGTAACAAGTGTAAGGTCAATTGCTGCAGGCATGAATCAGAGTAACATATATAAGATAATGCTTAGCGAAGTTGACATTGTTCTGAAAGTATACTTCACGTTTCCAGTAACAACTGCAACGGCTGAGCGATCCTTTTCCTCATTACGTAGGCTCAAAACTTATCTACGAAGCACCATGAGTCAATCTAGGTTGAACAATCTATTCATGTTGTATGTTCACCAGGACAAACCTGATGAATTGGACCTATCCTTTATAGCTAAAGAATTTGTATGCATTAACCAACATAGATGTAACTATTTTGGAAAACATTAATAAGATTTTTGGTGTGTATTCATAGAGTAAGATATACAGGAAAATTTGGTGCCCCCCCAATGTAAAACATCTTCCTACGCCCCTGTTTATATTTAATATTTATTTAATATTTCCTATTGTATACTCCGCCATAAGGTGCCTACTGTGTTGAAAAGGGGAGGAGTTTACTGCTGGTGCTCTACTGCAGTATATTGATGCTCATGTGCTAACTGCTTAGTAATATTGTGCTGCTTAACAAAAGTTCTATCGACAAATTAGCAAGAACGTATGCCTAATGGTCATCTGCGTTACGTGAGAATATTTAAATTAATTCAATCGTATCTTCATTTTTTTCACGCCTCCAGAACTAAAGCTTGTGGTTAAAGTGTTGCATGCACACGCAATAATGGGAGGCTTGTTATTGAAGATGTATGCTTAAAGCTATTTACGCCAGTAAACAGGTTCAGTCAGTCTTTTACTTGGACTTGATATTGTTGTTCCAGTGGCCATTGTTACTATAGCTATGAACCTTCAGGTGACGAAGTAGATGGCTCTCACATACAGTAAGCCAGCACTGTTGCAGCACACCTTCTAGTTGTCTGGCAACATTACAATATCCCATGTCTCCAACAAACTAGCATTGGGTTGTAATCCATGGTTCTACCATGCTGTATTGCCAGAGATCTGCTATATCCCATAGTTACACTAAACTTCCCACTCTAATAACTCGGTACTGATGCTAAACATTTCCATCAATTAACTCAACACCAATACTACTAGACTACCCGTTGGCAGCATCGGTGTGGCTCTTTCAGTCACTCAGCACTGTTTCTAATACTCCTTTAAGAACTGTTAGAGTAAGACTCTTTTTAATGACCTAGCATTGCGTAACCTATAGCTACTCTATTTCCCTTCAGTGACCAGGCCACCATTTCTACAGCCCTTCAAGTGACATAACAGTTTACTAATAACATATTTCCATCAAGTGACACAACGGTATTACATATTTCCCTCCAGTGACCAGGCACAGTTCTACAGCGACACAACAGGCTACTAATAACACATTTCCCTCTAGTGACCAGGCCACCCATTTCTACAGCGCTTCAAGTGACACAACAGTTTACTAATAACATATTTCAATCAAGTGACACAAAAATGTTACATATTTCCCTCCAGTGACCAGGCACAGTTTGTACAGCGACAACAACATCGCTGAAGCCCTTTCATTGAAGAGGAACTTTTCCTAATGGTCAAGAATTCTTGCTATGACCCTTACAGTGACCAGCTGTTGTTACAGATTTTCGAGGACTAGCCTCCATTGCTACAGCCCTATTAGTGACTTGGGACTCTCGGTGGTCCTTTCATTGATCTGACAATAATCTGACACTATTGCAGTGTCCCCTTTCAGTGACCAACTTTTGCTGCAGCAAGCATTGCAATGTTTCTTTCAGTGACCAACTTTTTCTACAGCCCTTCTGTGAGCTATTACCCATAGTCACACCTAAAATCTCATCAAGTGACCTGCTACTATTTTCTAATGGATATCCTATTGTGCCATCCAGTAACTTGGGACTGTTGCCAAGACCTATATAGACAGATTGTAGATTGTAGTTAAGACAACACCTTGACTGGTTAATATAATTATACGAACACTAATTAGAAAACAACTTGTCTACATAAACCTCAATACTTAAACACAGACACATCTCTTTGATAAACTGTACTTCAAGAGCGTTTTTATTATAAGCTCGACTGCAATCTTTAAAACATGGTAAAGGGTCATTCAACTTGTGGTCTACTTGTGTACAGTTTGTTTCCTATAATTAAAAAATGTATAAGAAATAATTACATGGTTCTAATTATGAAATCATGGTAAAGGGTATCTAATTGATTGTGGTCTACATGGGTACGATCTTCATTTTTACAAGTCAAACTCACACAGTTGTGTTTTTTTGTTGTTCTTGCTTGTTATTAAGTTTGTGTTTATTATAGTTGAGAAATGAGGACTGCACAGAGTTCTACAAAGCCCAACTCAGAACTTTATTGATATTGAATCCCACACTATGAACTTGGATATGGTCATCCCGTCCTGTTTATCATCTGTAGATACCTGGGATCTCAGTTGACACAGCACAATCAGTGGCGTAGGAAGATCATTTGGTTAGGAGGGCCCACATTAGTAACCTTAATTATTAGAGATGCGGATGATTTTTTAGTGATTATATAATTGGCAATGACTATGTTTTACAACAATCCAAAATAGTTCATTCTCCTTGTGTTCACAGATATAAATTGTTCTGCTATCTCTCGTAAGTCAAGTGAATCAGTTTTTGATTGATGTATATATAGTAAAAACAAGTGATTCAGTCTGCAGTGGGTCATTGAACTTCTCAAGTATGTTTTTATTCTACGTAAAGATGAAAACGAATGTTCTGCTGTGGCAGAGGTAACTGGGCAAGTGAAATACAGTTTTAAGAGTTTATCAACTTCACCCAACATTTCTGATTGATTCATAGCATCTGTAATAGTTCGTATGCTTGTTATTTTTGTAACAGCACAAGTCGAACATGCAGTTTTGATGGCATCAACTCAACATCTTTGTTCAAAAACTTCTTTATATCATCTGGACTATGAAGTTTTTACCATTAGCAGCTTTTAGTAAAATGGTCTTTCATGACATAGAGATCAGCCTGCAAACCTTCTTGTAATTTTTTACCTCACCAACAACTACTTCAAGAACTTCAGGAGGCAGCATATAGAGACGTTCTTTTTCATATTTCAGTTCCTCCTTTCTCACCATGAACTGGTCTTCTAGGAAAGGTGTCTGTGTGTGTGTGTGTGCGTACTATCTTTTACTGCGAATTGGTAAGCTCAAGAAAACATTCCAAACTAGCACCCTCCTATTACACTTGACCATTGGGTGCAAACCTCAACCTCATCTAAACCGGAATATAAAGTGTTATTCAGGTATGACGGGATCTTAAAAATGTTCAGATGCTATTTTTTTGTAGGCTTTTATGCATCTTGTGACTCCCATCTGGGATAGGTTTATGAGTTTATTTAGGTTCGGTAACTTTGTGTTATCAGGCTTCATATTTGTACAATTTTCATTACATTACAATAATCGCTTGAAATGTACTCTCTCGACATTTCAACTAGATGCTCTAGCCTTCATCATGAATAATGAAGGCTAGAGCATCTATATAGTCGAAATATCGAGAGAGTATGGTTTCATGTTGATTATTGAGAAGGTTATTGTAACGTTATTATGTCAACTGAGAGTTCATTAAAAAATTTCATTTCCTTTTGTTCAATATGAAGAATATTGATGTTGGTATCTTTCAAAAATGTTGTAGCTGTATGACAAAAATATACTGTATAATCCACTCGTGGAAGTACCGCTCAAAGTTTGAACAAACACGAGTACACACAAATCGTGTATGGATGAATACAGTAAATGGTATGTATGTAGCCTGTAAGTGTCCAGTCAATGTGTGATAGATAAATCATCAGTCATCACAACAGATCCATTCATGTGAGAGAGACCATTTCTCTTCTGTCTATACGAACACGATATCATTATTGCCCTCATCACCATCTTGAACAAAGCAGCTGGGATGAGTTGTCTTGCTGGTGATGGTGTAATCTGATCTGGTCGTGTTTATACTGCTCTTACAATGGAAAAGTAAACCGGAGCTTTGTTCTTGAAAGGATGAGATATGGAGTCCGGCAAGGTCAGGGTTAGACAGGTTTGAGGAAGACACATTTTCCCAGTACTGACTTCCCATATCAGAGCCGTATATCTCTGAACCGTACCCAGAGGAGTCGAGACTCGACTTGCTGCTGAGACAAGCTTCCTTTCTTAATAATATCTCGGCCTGCATATCTCCGCAGCCCAAATAGTGTTTCTTTACAATCAAGTATTGACCATATTTGTGGATGTCCTGCAACAGGCACTCTGCACTCTTGTAGTAGATTGACTGCTTCCTCTTGTTGTTAGGTAACAGATGAGACACCTTCTTACACAGACCCGTCATCCATGGGTGAGAAAGAATCTCACTGAGTGTAAACCTTGTACTTGAGTCCGGGTCTAGCATTCGGCTGATCAAATCTTTGACAGCTGCAGAGTAGGGAGAAGGAGAGATCACAATATTGTTGCTCGTGATTGTTTTTGTTTTGTTTTTTTGTCAAAAAAAATTCTGAGCGAGGGGGGAGGGGGGGGGGGGGATAAAATGTTAACACCTGGCTATAGCCCACAAATGATTTGCTGGCCTGTGCAAGCTGGATTTGATTATTAGCTATATAAATGTCACTTGCAATCACTACATCATTTAACTACAACTACTTACCATCTGAGGTGCCATGTGGCTCGGGATACTCTCCATTTTCAATCTTCACCAGAAACTGTCCAATGTTGCTATCATCAAATGGCATGGTGGCAGTGAGCATGGTATAGAGGATTACACCCAGACTCCACACATCACACTCAGGGCCTTGGTAAGGCTTTCCTTGGATTATTTCAGGAGAAGAGTATAGAGGACTGCCGACACTGCTGGCAGTGTGGGGGAAAGAAGGAATGTCCTTGGAGAAACCAAAGTCAGCAATCTATGGTAATGAATATATACGTAACTAATGATCAAAACATAATTGAAGATATTGGATTGAAGTATCTTTAATATATACTTCATTTCTTATTGGGAAGACTTGAATATAACTTGTCTTATCAACAACCATGCTCTCTATAACACACAAAACTGTGGACATGGCTGGGTGAATGCTGTAACAGAAGATAGTCACCTTTGGCTGGTGGTTGTTATCCAGGAGTATGTTCTCGAGTTTGAGGTCGCGGTGTGTGATACCCTTCTCGTGGCAATGCTGTACCCCATGCACGATGTCTGTGAACATTTCTCGTGCACTGGTCTCGTTCATCCCATTGTTCTTTTGAACATGGTCAAAAAGCTCACCACCCGAGACATATTCCATTGCAATCACAAAGTGTTTTGATGTCTCAAAGGCTAGAGAGAGAAGAAGTGAAAGTTAGACCTTGGAGATAATTGTGCTATCTTAACAAACAATAACAACAACAAAAACACAGACTTTTGATGGACACTTACCATCAACAAAACTGACGATGTTTTGGTGGCCTTGCAGCAATTTCAAATTTGTTACTTCACTGTTGATTCTTCTTATTGCATGGGCACTTCTATTTTCTCTCTTGTTAACCAACTTCAGAGCGACCTGATTTTGAAGGGAACACGAAAACGGTGATAGCTACATGCACAAGCACTCTTATCTAAATGTTGAAAGTTTCGGGACTCACCCGTTGTCCGGTTTTAGTATGCACCGCGAGAAAGACTTTAGCGAAATTGCCGCTTCCGATTTTATCCTCGATCTTGTAGTTGTCCATGGCTTGCTTGACTAAGAGAGATCCTTTCAATAATAGGATTATACTGTAGGACCTGCGGTAAATAACTTATGGTGCAATCTGCACACTTGTCGACTAATCTCAATCCCCGATTTGGCCCCTCTTTTATAGATAACTTTTGGGTGGGGTTTGAGGAAACGTCCGCCCCCCCCCCCACCCACACACACAGTCTCACGAAGTGGGACCCCTAACCCCCTTACCAGACGCCTAGTACAACTACAACTGGACTGCGCACCCATTCCTTGGAGAGCGCCAATGGACTTGAAATGCTCCGTATTTTGGGGTGCAGTAGACAACAAGTCCCTGGTAGTCAAGACAATGCTGTGGATAGCACAGCGTTTGGCAAAGAGTCTAGTGCACTATATTATATTCCCCCCCCCCTCTCACCCATATTAAAACAAAAGCACGGCTAGAGCTAGAATACTTTGCAGGGTGAAGGACTGAATGTTAGTGTGTTGTCCGTGTTTATTTGTCTGTGGTGTAATAGTATTCAAGCTGTTGGCTTCCTAGCTCGATTCTACCAAGCCAGGACCTAAGCATTCACAACTAGTTGCCCAGTATATGCCATGGAGCCTAGGTCCTCAGCAGCTTCACTTTGAATGCCCACACCACTCACTAGCAGTAATAAAAGAAGATCTAGAGGCTGGAATCAGAGCTAAAGCTAGCACTGGGGCAAAGTTTGGGCTCCCCCAAAAGGTCTCAAAAATTCAATTATACTTTCACCTGCAAGTATTTGGCAATGCCAGTAATTCTGCACAACAATGGCATATTCTGTTGCAAGCTGCCAACACAGGGAAATTCACTGGCCAGACTATAATATGATTCCAGAAATTCAATTGCAAATTGTATTTGTCATGAATGTTGATGATTATTACACCAGAGAATCAAAATCACACTTAACGATGCAATGGGTATTTCCTGTGGAGCTAGGTTTAGGGCTAGTGAGAGAAAGGTGTGATGGGTAGCTAACTGCAAGGGTGTTTTTAAGAAATAAATCTGAAGAACACAACAATAGAAAGTACTTCAGAAAACTAACTTTAAACAGCTTCAAGTCTTTCCTCAATTATGTCCAGTAACCAACAGATCAAGGCAACATTCCACTATGTAGGTATATATGTCTTTATATAGCACATAAAATTGTATATTCACTCACTACAACTCTGCTGTAAAATCATATTATTATTGTTGTTGCTGTTGTTATTATTATCATTTCATTATTATCATCATTATTATATAGTATCATAGGTATAATATTATATATTATGTCCCTCATAGCCAAGTAGTAATGGTGAGGTTTGTTGGCCAGTGAACCAGAAATCTTCTTTGAATAGTTTGTTCATAAGAGGTATTGTTTCTAAGATGGAAGTATAGCAGGAGAAAGTGCAAGGATTGGTTGAATGAAGAGGAATCTGGTTTAAAACAATGAGCAGATGGTGTCCTGCCAGGCAATAAATATCAATGCTGCCTAAGACGACCATGAGCAGCACCAGTTTAAACAAGCACCTACAGGAGAATGTCACATCAATGCTGTTTGATATTCCTGCGCACTAAGGTTTTAATTTGTTGGAATGCTGTCTGGAAGCCACTGTAGCAGCATGAATCCTTTAGTACTAGCTACTTCACTACCACATATATATCCAGTCATGTCTTTATCTCTGTGTTGAAGAATTTACAAGCAAGATCTAAGCTCAGCTACTCTTCAATACCTTGGGTTGTGTCTCTGCCCAGCATTCCTGGATTACGGTGAGCCCTCAACGGTGCCTGCAGTTTTCAGTAAAATCATTTGGGCATGTGCATCCCAATATAAAAATAAACTTTTCCCAGAATGCAACTTGAACCACAGACTGTGATTGGAACTAACCATTGATGGTATGGTAAATTTGAGATTCACCTACTCACAATAGACTTGAGCAAGCATTGATGTGCACTATGATCATGGCTTCATGCCAGCATGTGAAGCAATCAATATGCAATCAATATGCAATATCGGATATACAAAGAACCATTGACAGACTAAGTGGTCTACAGTACCTTGTCAAATCAGGCATCTGGTGTTGCAATGTGAAAGAAGAGAGTGATATAGCTGTATGTGCTTGCACCTATGATCACTAGCATGAAAGACCCCACTTGCTTGATCAGCAGTACATAGGTCAGTCAATTGACAATCTGTTGCTCATATTATTCCTGCTTGTGTTTCGCAGTGAGCGCATAGGGACTCAAATATTGCTCAACAGATGAGTGATGATGATGATGACTCCAAGTGTGCTATGATATTGCTTTGCAGTTGATAATCAGGGATGAGCTGTTAAGGATTTTTGTTAAAATATCTATCGTAGTAGCATAGCATTGTCTGGACTTTTAACATGTCAGATATCGGATGAACTGTTATAATCCGAGTGTCTGGTCTGTCAGAGACTGTTGAAGGTATGTTGTAAAACATTTAGTTGTTGGTGAGGTATAAGATCTTTGTGCCTCCATGAAATATTGATCGCCAAGTAAATTGACAAGAATTCATATGGTAAGTGTGTTTCAGTTGGCTTGAATGTTTTTTGGGGGGAGAAATGTGATGTCAGACACCACTCACCATTGATATAGTTACTGTTTGCTCCAACTCTAACAGGACTACAACACTTTGCTGCTATGTCACAAAAGTGACCGTCAATACTTTGCATGTATAATAGTACCACCTTTTGCTAGAATAGTGATGATAACTCGACTGACTAGGAACTAGCTGATGGTTGGCTACTTCTATGTGTGTTTCCTCCCTAGCAACAAGGCCAAGTTTGCCTTAGCATTCTCCCTTTCATGTGACAGAAACAGCAAGAGACAACACTTCTCCTACCTTAAAGGTGGAAGGTCATCTGCAAACACATAATGCAAATAGAAGGTCATTGAAATGTGTGAGTCAACATTGCTATGGCTGGGTCTTAGACTAGGATTTGGACTGAGGCTAGGGCTTGGACTAGTGCTAGGGCTTTAGTTACAGCTAAGGCTAGGTTTAGACTTGGGCTTGGACTAGGGCTAGGACTAGGGCTAGGGCTTTAGTTACAGCTAGGGCTAGGTCTTAGACCAAGGCTTGGACTAGGGCTAGGACTAGGGCTTTAGTTACAGCTGGGGCTAGGTTTAAACTAGGGCTAGGGATTGGACTCGGGCTAGAGCAGCTAGGTCTAGGTCTTATGTCTGGAACAAAATGAGTGTGCTGATGCAAGATTCTATCTCTACCATTTGTGGTGTGTGTAGGCGCATGCAGCCCCTATGAAGTGCATCTCTCCATTTCATAAAGTAAAAACTGAAGGTTCAGAACTTAGTCTCTTTCTTCCAATTGGTATGGTGGAGGTATCAGTATCATAGTCCAGACTCCTGGCTGAACATACAGAAAGCCCATTCTCTTATTTCCGTTTAGAGTGGGCATTCTTGAATTTGGACTGCTGAGTCAACTTCATTCATTCATTATTTAAAAAGTATAATCAAACACTTACAAGCTACAGTTTATGTAGCTTGTAAGTGTTTGATGTTCATACAAAGAAAAGTAAGCAGCCTATTTCATTGACGAATGTAAAAAAGGGGGTCCAATCCCTGGAGCCCTTTCCCTGATCCGCCCCTGTAGGTAGTGCAGTAGTTAGTATTATCTGTCTGTAGAGAACGATTTTTTTAAACAGTGTAGGAATTCATAAGGTAGTAAATATTGTAGAGGCAAAAATCATTTGTAGGTAGCATAGCATTTGTAAAGGGTCTCGCTATACCTCTAGTCCTAGCCTTAGACCTATCCCTAATAATACTGTTAAGTCATAGCCAATGTAGTACTAGACCTGGCCTAGTCCTAGCCATAATGCCGATGATGCAAATTTCTAGAATCACTTAGCCGATTCTTTGTGTGAAGCAACGAGGGTCCATGAAAGCTTCCATTGTCATTACCACTACAACAGCGATTAATCAGTACATATTTGTGGTGTGTGCAGGCGCATGCAGCCTTTATGAAGTGCATCTCTCCATTTCAATTCACATGAAGGAAAAGCTGAAGGTTCAGAACTTAGTCTCTTTCTTCCAATTAGTATAGAGAAGGTATCAGTACCATAGTCCTGGCTGAACATAGAGAAAGCCTCTTATCTTATTTCCATTTATGGTGTCAATTTAAAAGGGCCGCCCACATTAAATCACTTCCTTCTGCTGGTGAAAATTCAAACCAATTGGAATGATCAGTAATTATATTCGAACACATGTAGTGCGCTTCTTTGGGAAAGGTTGGCAACTGTTGCTTGGTGAAGTTTGTTGCACTACTAGTTCCTCTGTCCAGGAAAGTGAAGCCTCAGTTCTTGTTCCAAAGGAACAACAGTCAAATTCATATTATATTTTTTTGCATGTGCTATCAATATTTAGCTGCACTGCCTAATGATTGTTAATTGCCAAAGTCCAGATGAAAGCACTCAGTGATAATAATGGCACTGTTTTAAATATAGAACAATGCAAGGAGAATATGGCTGAAAGCAGGTGATTTTAGGTTCAAATTGAAATCATGGGTCCTGTTGTGGTTGAGATTGTGTTTTGATTGATGTTGATATTATTGACAGAGCAATTGCAATGGACAGGAATGGTATCTTGAGTTGTGGTGGATATTGGCATGATGTGTTCTTATGTTTGCCAATTCATGGCTAAAATAGAAAAGGTAATTGGTGTCTCAATTCACCAAATTCCAGCATTTCATCTGCAAAACATTCCTTCTGTTCTAGTAGCGGCGCGACCAGAATTGGAAAGTAACGTGCTATAAATATTTCGAACGGTTTGACATGTCCCTTTCAACATCCTAAAATAAATTGCGACATGGACACTGAACAAGACCTGTCAATCAACTTCTCACCAAAAATGTGGAAAATCAGTGAATATTCAACTTGACACTAGATGTCAGCAATCAAATTCATGTCGTCAATATGAATGTCTATCATGGAAAAACATGGAAATAGAATTACAGAAGATCCCAGTGTAGTGCTGATCATGTCCATTCAAAGTTTATATTTGGTGGAAAAAACTCACCAAAATAGGACTATTGGAAACGGGTGGAGCAGAGCAGTCCCCTTGGCTTAGATGTACAGAACAACTCAGCAATAACATTATCAGTACTCAAATGCCCCTAGACGAACTGGCCGATTTCTGCTTTACTAATTGATGTCACTTGTTCAGTTTCCCAGCATGATCCTCTCTGCAGGTGTCAGAGGCATGGAGCAAGCAATTTGGAGAAGCACATGTAATTTGGTCAAGGTATCATGGTAAGCATCTTCAATGAAGTGGTTTAAATCACTTGTGTGCCAAACCAAAGTCCTTATTTTTTTGCTGTCTGTCTGTCTATCTTATCCTTCAGAATCTGATTGCTAATTGTTATCACGTCTTTCTCATATGGCTTGACCATCTCTTCAATCAGTTTGCCGCACCTATCCAAACCGACAATGGCAGATGGAATGAGCAAAAATAGCTGTGTAGTATATACACTGTTGTAGGGCACTAAATCTATCGGTCATCTCTACAGTGATGCGATCCAGGAACACGTTGAACACTGATAATTGATAATACTGTTGCTAATTTGAGTGGTGTAACTGTTTTCCAGTTAATCATGGTACAGAGATATGGTCTGCAAGCTTATGAATATCTTCAAACCTAACACTACTGACTTATTCCTCAGTGACTCTCTAATGACACCATCTACCATTGTATATGCCTAACCACATTCAATGCCCTCTCTTGGTAATTCCTTATGACTTCCATAACATTCAAGACAATACTAAAAAGAATGTTACTAAGAATTTGGATGCCTTTGAAGAATCCAGAAGACAAGTAGCTTGAGAGGTACTCTCCCAATCCCATTTCCAATCTGTTCCAAATTCATCATTGTGTAGATTGGGTTTTTTCCAGAGCTTTCAAGATTGCAGGGGAAACTTTCCAGAAACTTTCATATACTTTATGCCTTTCTGCTCATTTTATATGGCGTTTATCCTTATTTTTACTCTCAGGAAATTCCACCTTGTCCAAAAGTGCCATTTCGTTGGGAAAATAGTTGAATAAGTACACACCCTGCACCACTGAGTCATTCATATTCCTAATGACTCTCTGAACATGTATTTACAATCACAAGATTCAGCATGCAAGCATTACGATGCATATATAGACCCTATGAATATTGATGGGGCATAATGTCCTGGACATCAGCTCTACTGCTAGACATACTTATCTGTCACAACTTCACAGGCTTGCCACCTCAGTTATTCAAACCCAGACCATATACTTGTAAGAGCTACACCTGTGGTTCTCTCTGCATGGTTACGTTTGATAAACTTCTCAAAGATGCTAGCATCCTCCTGCATATAATCAGCAACCATTGATACCTAATTCTTATTTGAGACAACCGAGACCTCACCTGCGATTATTGTGAAATACTTGATATCACCCAATATGATCCCTCTGGACTCCTCTGCTATCACACAAGGTAATTAGAATTTGAGAACTGCAATAGGAAGAATTCCTAGGATTAGTATTTGGATCCTTTGAAGCATGGAATTGGAGTAGCTCAAGGAAATTACCACGTTTTATTGACTGATCAGCTCTTCTAAAGCAGGATACAGGATATGACAATAACCTTCTCAATAATTTTTTACTCTCTCAATGTTTCGACTAGATGCTCTAGCCCTCATTATTCCTGTAGAGCATCGAGTCATTATTCCTGATGAAGGCTAGAGCATCGAGTCATTATTCCTGATGAAGGCTAGAGCATCGAGTCGAAAGGCAAGCTGATTATTGAGAAAGTCATTCTAATTATTATGTCAACTGAGAGTTCATTGAGAGTTTATTCTGGGTGATATGATTGACTTCAGTGCACTTAAATTGCCTGTCTTTCTCCATTTCACTTAAATTTTTTTCAACATGCCCTCAATTGATGATCTGTCATCATCTTGAACTGATCCTCAGCAATGTGAGGTGCTCTGTGAAGCAAGAGATTTCTCATACCCCAAGGTCCTGGAAACTCTTTGATCCTTGCTTCCAGCACTTTAGCTCCAAGAGACCACACAGTGTGACAAAACAGAGTGCAACTTATGTACCAATCTCTTGTGATTTGCTACAAAGCAGCTGGAGAGATTTCTTACACCAATCTGACTTGAACAATCTGTAGCAATCTTGATCTGGTTGACCTCCTCTGTTTTAACATCTCAATGAACTCTCAGTTGACAATAAGATTACAATAACCTTCTCAATAATCAATGAGAAGGTTATTGTGCTTTCTTGGTCTTCAGGACTACAGACCTGAAGCACAGGATAAGCTGTGGATCCAGGATTCTGGTGATGGCAACATTTTCCCTGTAGGTTTAAGAAATAATTAATATTACCCAAGACCGCCACCAAACAATTAATTACTAAGTGCATATTGGGGATTTCAATCAGATAATAACTCTATACCAGATTATGACATGTACAAAATGCAGCACTAATACAACCTAAGTCTAACACAAGTCATCTGAGAATCATAACTTCTATATTAGTTCAAATCCATCCATCATGACTACGCAGTGAAAACACACGAGACTGCATTAATTATTATGGAATTGCAGCATGGGCCTATGTGGAGAGCAGATATTGGTTGTGTATTGTGCGATTAATTTGCTTTGCGAAATGAATACAAGTATAATATACACCAATAGTATATATAGCATGTGAATCCAAGAGGGGCACAGGAGTTCCCATGTGGCACAACCAGCAAATAATCCAGTCATGTTCTGCATGCAAAGATGAATGTGCCCTATCAACATGCCAAATATATATATTGAATAGTTCCCAAATGTTTTCTAATCACTTAGAAATACCATGAGGATTGCATGTGTTCAAATTGTGAACCTTTATTTTTTGGAAAGGTGATCACGATAAAGAAATATTAAAAAAGTATTTTTTTTATATGCCACTGCTGCCAATGGCATGATGTAGTGAGTGCCTCCATGCCTGCCGGATTCATATTGCTCACATCAGATCCCATGTAGGAGCAATTCTTTTAAATCTATCGTTAGTGTAACAAAAACTCATGTGTAACATACTTTTCAGTTGCTGACTGATCACTAGCTACTATTGCCATGATCCTGTCCATCATGATCACAGCTTACACTGTCCAGAGCATCGTGGAGGTCACTGCCATAGAAGAAGATGATTCACTGTCAGAACCATGGGAAGTTGATGTGCTAGCTCGCTGTGGATAAAAATGTTGATAATTATGGTTCACTACACAATGACACTCTATATATTGAACTAGCTGAAATACCCACACTCAATTGCTGGAGTGTTTTCAAGCAGGTGTGGCATACAGTGGCCTCTAAACATACATAAATAGGGGGAAAAATTAAAGTAATGATGTCATCCAGGGCCAACCTTGAGCACCAAGCGAACTGGAGGATAAAAACAGAGGGAAAAATGGGGGAGGAAGAAGTGAATGATTCTACTTCAGATCAAAATGGAGACTTGAGTTCCAAAATGAATGGTAAACCCACAGAATTTCCCCCCTTCTAATAGTAAGATGGCATCCTCCATTCTGTTAAGGGAGTGCTTTCAAATGTTTGTTTTTATTGTTGTTGTTCAAAGCCATCTGACAGAATTTTCTGATGTTAGAAGGGGGAAGTGGGGAGGTTAAAAAGGTGAATGATTTTAAATAGAGGGAAATAAAAAATTGAATGATTTCACGAAATATTCAAAGGGAACCTTGAGTATCAAGCGAATAGGTAAAAAATTAATTTAACAAGTAAGGAGAAAAGTGAAGAATAATTTCCATCCTAGATAGAACCCTTGACTACAAAGCAGAAAAAAGAAGGGGGGAAAAAGAAAAAAAGCGAGGAAAGTTTTCACCAAGAATTGAACAGGCGACCTTGAGTTCCAAAGTGACCCATCTGAAGCTGGCTACAATGACATCTAGAAAAGCTGATTTCCCATCTTTTCCCCTCTGTTCTGCCTACTTATATTTTAAGATCCACCAAGGTTCCTCTCCAGTCTCCTTGTTTCATGCTGCTTGGCGATGACTTTTGGGTTATCTGCATCAATCAGAATGCATGGCTTGTGTAGGAAGCCATCATTTTCTGCCTCTTACTTCTTCCAGATATCTCTGTCGAAGATTGCCTTAAATCAACGGGAGTAGTTGTCAGCTCTATCCCATATATTGTAAACAGTTTTGCACAACTCCATAACTATGTCAGCATGAGCTCCAAACTGGCCCCTGAACTTCCTACAGTCTCATGGCAGGACATACCTGATGATTTTTTAACACTCAGTACCAAAGTTCTGCCAGCTCTTCCGGTTAAAAGAGAAATGACATGAAAGTGAGAATCCTTCTAGAAAAATTTAATACCCCTTAAATTATGTGTATCCCACCACCTACTATACTATGTACACTGAACACTGGAGTAATGAGCAGTATATTTACGCCTAGTTGCAAAAGCAGCCCAAGTACCAGGTTAATACACGCTTTACACGTATAATCCCACTACAGGCATTACCCCTATCTATGAATGTCCATTGAGGACACAGGCAGAAAGAGCTGAGAGAAATATTATAGTGTTGATCCTTTATCTAGTTGGCTATTATGGCAGGGGGAATAGCATGGCTTGAGAGCATCATGACCTATGGACCAAAACATTGCCTGTGGTATTTCCTGGTCAAATTACCCTTACTTCCTCGTGATTGTATCTGCCCTAGTTTGGCTGTCATGGCTACTTAACTAAGGCTTTGGTCCAGGGAGGTGGCCTATGGGTCCAAAACTCTGACTATGTTCTTCTCCTGGTCCAGTTACTCCCAGTTCCCCCTTGCTGTATTGCCCATTATGGTTATTTTAAAACCAGGGGCATGGCATGAAGAACGTGTGTGGCTTACAGGCTCCAAACCCTGCCCATATCCTTCACGTCAAGTTACCCCTATTCCCTCAGGTTCTACCCTCCATTGGTCTTCTGTGTGAGTGGTCATTGGGACAAAGAAATGGAATACATACACACAAACAGACAGAAGGGGCAGAGAGAAATATTAAGATGATTTAGTTGAGTAAAGATTCGACTTCCCCCCCTCATTCAATCATTGAGGATGTAGTAACATTTTTTTCCCCACATCAATTTCTATCTTCATAAGTAACCCACCTTCATGCCTCTGTCACCCCAAATGATCATGGGAGGCCATACCTTCACAGTATTTTGCTATTTTTACTCTTCTGTCATGGTCAGGAGACCAAAAACCAAAAACCAAAAACACAGTCATTGGCCATCACCATGGCCGCCCCCCCCCTTCCATAGACCCAACTTATAAAGAATGAATATAAGCGCCATCGTCAATACCAATTATAACTGGTAGAAGTCCATAGAAGTCTAGTTGCTAGCATCTAGTTTCAGTTTTACTGATTTAATTATTTTTGAGTGATGGGTCCCGTTTTCTGTCATTCAACAGTTGTCGATTGATCAAAAAAATATCCAGATGGAAGGGTCACATTAAATTATGATTTCACAGCTTTACATTCATGTACAATTCTAGTCCCACCTCTAGACCACTATCTTTTTTATGCATGGATAATCCTATTTCAGTTTTGCAGCAATACCCAACATAAACAATGAGAATTATATATATATAATTAATTGTAGCTATAATTATGTACTGACTAAAGAATGAAAAATATATTAATTTTTATATATATAGAGAGAGTAATGTAGAACAAATATTCCCATCAGTGCAAGCACCCACTTCCAATAATGAAAATCATTTATTTGGTCTTTACACTCATTCCAAATGGAACGCACTGCTGTGGCACTGTTAGAGAATTCTGGGCTAGACAATAATTGAGGTAGAAATGTTAAGCTCAGTATGTTACTGAGAAATCTTTGGTGGAAATCTTTGGTGGATACAGGCAAGCAGGTTGGGTTATGCATGTGAACTAATTGTGGGTCTAACTGGGATGACATTCTTGGTGATCAGCATGTAATTGGAATATGGTGGAAGAAGAAAGCATCAAAACAAGATAAAGGCACCCTTGAACCTCTGTTTACATAACTTGCCACTGCTCTACAATATTGGCGAGTGAAATGAACCCTAACTTTGGAGTTGGATGGAGTATTCTTTATTGCCTCGCATGACATATCTGGCTATGGGGTTATGTGGATAGGTATTCACCACCTAGCTAGGTATTCACCACCTAGCTAGCATAAACATATCAATGGTCACCTGCCTTAAATATAAAAAACGCTAAAACTGGAAATGGTCACCTCAATGAAAAAGTTTCTCAGCCAGCGAAAGAGACAAGCTATTAGGAACCGCCCCTCCAATTGTTAACCGTCTTGTAATAGCAATAAGACACGCCCAAATAATTGCTCATTACTTTTAGGAACTGAGATGGGGAGGGGGCTGGGCCTGAACCCTTGATTCTGCTTTCCCCCTTAATTATTGTCACGAATCAATTAAGGAAGACGGTCTCACGGATTCGTGACTTGCAAATTAAATTAGAAGCCATAAGAATGAGCGTCACCAATTCGTGACGTACAAGCTCTGCAATAACCATAAACGGTTGTAGTGAACATGACCGCACTGACGCTCTTAAACTGAGACGGGGGGGGGGGGGGGGAATGCTATACCAGCTTGGCTTGTGAACCCTTGGTTTCTGTTTTCCGGGAAAGGTTGCAACCGTTGACCCACAGGATGACGCACTTGAACTCCTTCATTGTAACCGCCATACCGAGTATATAGATTGGACGGTCACCGATACAGTATGTGGTGTAAAGATAACGTACTGCATGTAGTCAATAGAAGAGAGATATGCTAAAGGTGGAGAAGATGAACACAAACAGAGGAGAGAGCAAATAAAATGGAATAAAAAGCTGAAATTATTGTGAGCTATTTCATGGTCTTCCCTTCAGTACTCTGACAATTCTGTTGCCAGCAAGTACTGCATGAGACTCAAGGTCTGGAGTTCTTGTTAGCTAGCTTCTGCATCATCTCTCTTCAATGATCCCTTTTCACATCCATATTTGTATATTTCTTCTTCATGAGACCACCAGCAGATTGTGTTGCAGGCAATCCAGCTGTACAATCATGCATAAGTTGGGCTTGTATAATCTGACAACAACAAAAGACATGGCTAGGTTCTTCAGCTTGCTACACAATGCTTTGCACTAGTTAGGAAGATGTGTACTATCTTACGAGTCACATGATAACCAACCTCTAGTTGGAATGCCTGCTATTATGACAGGGAAACCTATCCTCGTAGATTTGAAAAGAAGCCTGGAGGTCATTAACAAGATCCATGTGATCAGATCTCCGGAATACACATGAAAGCATGACAACCGCATGGAGTGTGGCATAACCTGACTCTGGCTTTCTGAGAAGATAGGAGGAAAGGATCGTAAAACTGTTACTAGACCCAGTGGAGGATGAAGTACCAACCTCCATGGAATGATGATGGTAGATAATAAATCTGCCATAATAATTGCAGTTCCAAGTTTAACAAAAGCTGTTTTATGTAGCCAACTGGCTAGCCCAGCTAGACTTTCAGATATCTTTTTATTTTCAGGAGCAGGAGCTCTTTCACTAGTTGCTATACTTCCAAATCTGGGGAGTGCAGTTACACCTAATATATTTTATTATCGTCTCGAATATTACATTGAACCTTTGTTGATGTTGATGAAGGTCTGGGTGTTTACAACAGCTAAACAAATATATAGGAATTTTTTTTAACCCATTCATACAAGAACGAGACTCTGCCCTAATTAGCATGTGTTTGTCGTAGGAGTCCAAACATCTCTATTCCTTTCTGACACTGTGTCTGACATTGGCAACATGATGTCTTTTTTCCTGACATGCTTAACACTTGGTTTTGAGCAGCTAAGCGATGTTATGGGATGTCATTGCACCAATTCATTGCTGCTGGTCCTTCAAGAACCATTGAGACCAGTCTCGTGTAGAGTTTATCTAGCTACTGTGTAGCCAAAATTGCTGAAAGTGGCATAATTATATTTGTTGACAGATGACATGTTTTATTACATCGGTAGTGTAGATCTTATGCGTCTTTAGGGTATAATTTAACCAGATATACAATGTCATTGATAGAAGAGTTATGGGCAAAAATGAAAGATATAAAAATTAATTTATATTACTCCCTTAGCATATTAAATTGGACAGCAAGATTCTTAGAGATCATGGAGGTGGGCTTTTCCAACCAGCCTGTGGAAAGAAGAGGAAGCATTTCAAGACATCAACAAAATTATGAAAGACATCGAGCATTCCCTAGGAGGTAAATAAGGCAATGCATGGTCCAGGTACAAATGCAGGCAATGTGCTTGAGCTAAAATAAAACTCCTTTGCCTTACAATTAGAGCAGACAGCTATTTCAATTAACACTACTTTATGAGGATGGATTGGAGGAATCAAGTGCTAGGAAAGCTCGTTTTTTAAATTCAGCTTTTTTCAATGCTTCAATAAGACACAACATTACATGAAACAGTTGCCTATAAGAGTGATATGCATTTCATAGATCAAAACTATACAGAAGATATTGCTCTGCTTATAACAAAATTGAGTCAGAAAACCTTACCATTCCAATGATCCACCTATCCCTCTCTCCACCATAAGACCAATTGTGGACATGTATGGAAATTAGGAATGTTATTGTACTAAAGTTAGTGTGAATAGATCTATTGTACATTATCTGGGGGCTAATACAGAAAATAAAAGAAAGGTATATGTGTATTTAATTATAATTATACACACATAGTTGGACTTATTTTATATGCTTAAACAATTGCATAACTATTTTAAGCTGATAAATAAGAAACTTTAAGATTCATCTTTAAATCAGCTTTTTGGTTTTTGAAGCCAACGTTTCAACTGAAATACCTCGGTCTTCATCAGGACAAATATTTATTTATTTATTTTTATATATGAGGGAGTCAACTATTATGTCGTATAATGCTTGTATATATATATATATATATATATATATATAGGTCTCAAGGTTATGATAATAATTCCTGTTCACCTGGTTACATTTATATGCTTTTATGTACTGTGATTTCTGCCAACTCGGTGTTCAGTTAGTGTGCCATGATTCATGGGTCTTGTGATTTCCCCCCACCGTTTCATAGGGTCACACTCTATGTATGTGTAAATTAAATCATGAGTTAATCGCATGAAAATCTCCTATTCTGGTCAAAAGACAGACATGAGATTTTGGCACAAACATTATTGTGATAGCTCATGATTGGCAATCATCTCACCAGGCGGCTAGATGCAATTCTGTTCAAAAGACAGACAAGCGATTTAGCACTATTCTACCATTGGATTGTTGCTCATACTTGCCATCAGACATGTCCTCAGAAGGGACTTACAGCCCATGTCTAAATCTGGATAGCAGTCACTAAGCACCTTGGCACACGACACAGAACTAGCTGGAAAACAGAGGCAACTAAATCAAGCATTTTCACTGGCATGTGAATTATGCCTGCGAGCACTATTTAACACCCCAAATGGCTGGACAAACTGGTGTGGGATCTATTGGACTAACACATGGTATAACAATTAGTGTACAGCATTTTTAATGGTAAGCATCATGTAAATGATCATGTCATACATGTGTATAATAATTCTTTCTTTTTTTAGAAATTAATCAAAAACGTTTTTGCTCTTGTAAATTAAGTACATTTTATACAAGCAGCTTCTGTGGCTATTTCATAACCATATCCCAGTCCTGTTGGTTCTGCTTTGGGGATGTGCTTGAGTCTAAGGAAGGTAGCTATATAGGCAGCACTCTAAAACTAAATTATAATTTATGACAACAGTTATATAGTTTGTCAATAAATTATCACAGAAAATCGTTTTTCCAACTTGCTTCCCTCCATAACGAGGAAATAAACTGGATTTTCCTCCAAGGTAGTGTATTGGTATGATCTAAGACATTGAGTGAAACATAGCCAGTTCTAAGTGTATGCCTGTTCATAAAGACTGTACTTAGAAGGTTATATTCATGTGCATTATTCATGTGCATTATTCATGTGCATCATTCATGTGCATCATTCATGGGCATTACTCATGTGCATTATCCATGTGCATTATTCATGTGCATTATTCATGTGCATTATTCATGTGCATCATTCATGTGCATTATTCATGTGCATTATTTATGTGCATTATTCATGTGCATTATTCATGTGCATTATTCATGTGCATTATTCATGGGCATTACTCATGTGCATTATTCATGTGCATTATTCATGTGCATTACTCATGTGCATCAATCATGTGCATTATTCATGTGCATTATTCATGTGCATTATTCATGTGCATCATTCATGTGCATCATTCATGTGCATTATTCATGTGCATTATTCATGTGCATCATTCATGTGCATTATTCATGTGCATTATTCATGTGCATTACTCATGTGCATCAATCATGTGCATTATTCATGTGCATCATTCATGTGCATTATTCATGTGCATTATTCATGTGCATCATTCATGTGCATCATTCATGTGCATTATTCATGGGCATTACTCATGTGCATTATTCATGTGCATTATTCATGTGCATTATTCATGTGCATTATTTATGTGCATTATTCATGTGCATTATTCATGTGCATTACTCATGTGCATTATTCATGTGCATTATTCATGTGCATCAATCATGTGCATTATTCATGTGCATTATTCATGTGCATCATTCATGTGCATTATTCATGTGCATTATTCATGTGCATTATTCATGTGCATCATTCATGTGCATCATTCATGTGCATTATTCATGTGCATTATTCATGTGCATCATTCATGTGCATTATTCATGTGCATTATTCATGTGCATTATTCATGTGCATTATTCATGTGCATTATTCATGTGCATCATTCATGTGCATCCTTCATGTGCATTATTCATGTGCATTATTCATGTGCATCATTCATGTGCATTATTCATGGGCATTACTCATGTGCATTATTCATGTGCATTATTCATGTGCATTATTCATGTGCATCAATCATGTGCATTATTCATGTGCATTATTTATGTGCATTATTCATGTGCATTACTCATGTGCATTATTCATGTGCATTATTCATGTGCATTATTCATGTGCATTATTCATGTGCATCATTCATGTTCATTATTCATGTGCATTATTCATGTGCATTATTCATGTGCATTATTCATGTGCATCATTCATGTGCATTATTCATGTGCATTATTCATGTGCATCATTCATGTGCATTATTCATGTGCATTATTCATGTGCATTATTCATGTGCATTACTCATGTGCATTATTCATATGCATTACATGTGCATTCAGCATGAATGTACGAACAAGGTTACTCTTCATAGGGTATGTGTTTTTGCCATGAAAAGTCAATGGTTGAAATGTCATGCTGCAGTTGCATATTCTGTCAATCTTTACTGGTTTGTGATGGACATTCTGGTTTTGCAGTATTCTGATTGATGTGGTTGAATCACTAGTAGGCATGTCAAAAGCTGTACCATTCTTGGATCTTAGCCAAAGTCATATGCCAAGCTGCTGACCTGCTTGCAAGTGTAGCTATCAACGAGCAGCATTTAGGTTTCAGGGAAGGTAATGTGAGAGACATGTTTTTGTACCCGTGGAGACAGTGTCCAGGGTTCAACACTCCATAGATGGCCATGCAATATGCTGTCATTTCTTCTCTCACCTTTATCCATGGCTATGAAGTCCACCCCAGGAACCTAATTGTAGATGACATTGATAAGGTATGAGGCTGCATTGACCATATATTTTCTCTTCTCTATGTGCTTGATGCATGTAGTGCAGACCTCCCAACCGTCCAGGGATTTAGCCTTTTCAAGATTCTGTCCAGGGGTCCAGGGATTTGCTACATTTGTCCAGGGATTCTCACCCCATAATGATCAAGGTCCAATATACACATTTCCTTTGTGTGGTAAAAATTAGTAATGATCAAGGTCTTCAACTTGCAGAAGTTTACCACGCAGTCTCAGTCAGAATAATTTGAGTGTGACTAACCTTGCATTTTTCATTAGCTAGTAAGTATATAGTAGCTAGCTAGTATTGTTGGTTGTAAATCTTTTGCTCAGTAGCTATAATATACAGTATACTGTTTGTGGGAGGGGAAATGACTCGTTTTCCAGGGAAAATTGGTCATATGTCCAGGGATTTAATTTGCCAAGTTTGGGAGGTCTGGTAGTGTACTCTAGTATTTCGTCATGGTGGTATTGCCAGGCACCAGAGGTGAACTTTAGCAGCTTGTGAGCGAAAGCTGCGATGACGTTCCAAAAGGGTTGCAATGGAATGTAGAGGTGAAGAGCTCGTGGTCAAAAGCTGATGCTGTATTTTAGCAGGCTATTTTCAAACCATATATTCTCGACACTATTCCATAGAGATACATCATTCAATCATTGATAGCAAGTTTGTATCTAAGTTATACTAGACCTTCGCATAACTGGCCCCCTCAGTTATGGTTTATCTGGTCTCATTAGTGTTAGCCCATAAGTACAGTATTTGTGCATTATACTGTATGAAATTACCAGACTTTGCAGCAATCAGCTAATACTCATGTCATTAGCAGTAAAACCCAAGGCACAGCAACACACTTACTGGATCTCATCAACTTTTTCCTCACACACTCATCTCCTTCATTGTTTGTTGTTGTTGTTGCTTTAAGGGATAAGCTTACCTTAAGATATCCATGTCCAGTTGGTGAATACCAAGATTGGAAGCAATTAACCAGAAAGGTGAATGCCTTTTGTATATCCAGAGGCATCATAGCCAGCACTTGCACAATAAGCACAAGATTCCCCCATCACTTCTCCAGGTAGGCTCTGCTCCATCATGTATGGAGATTGTCATCTCTGTGGTACTGAATCACTTATGCAATGAGCAAGTCGGTGTCCATTAGTGGCCTCTGCAACCAGCTTTAATTACAGCTTCATGAATTCTCAGCTGCATAATCAAAATTTCTCTTGACAAATGCTCTAGCTTTCATCAGGATAACGAGATATTAATCTTCATCAGAGTTAGTATCCCATTGTTTCTAATCAAGGCTACAGCATCCAACCAAAATATCGAGAGGAAAAAATTGTGGTTTATTCAGCTTCCTTTTTGTCTAGGATAGAAACTCACGATGCCAATTTCTTGTCAACACAGCATTAGAAGTCAATCTTCTTCCAGGCCACTAGCTTGACACATACACAGGGACATAAGGTTTCCTGCTCATAGAAGCCACCAGCAACACCATCAGGACATATGCTTGGTAGAGCAATCATTCCAAACACGATAAAAGTAAATATACAGAATACTAATCATTTCAATCATTTTTCATCCCACACACACCATTCAAATATTCATTGTTTGTGAAAAACATAAGTTTGAAGCTAGAGAAAAAGTACTTCTTCCCCACCCCAACTATTGACTATACTTTCTACAACCACACCAATATAAAACTTTAATATCAAATATTAAAAAAAATTTTTATTCACTACATGAGTGTGAAATTAAAAAAATTATAGAGTGATGGTACTATCTACAGTATTTGTGCTTGCAATATAATCAACTACACATTCAGCCATGTGCTTACACACTCTACATAGCCCAAGTAGCATTGATAGTAACTATTGATTTTCATCAATTTACAAAGGTACCTATGCATATATCGACTAGGCAAGCCGCATGTTTGCTTCAATAATTTCATTCTTTTCTTGGCAAATTGCATGCTGCACTTATTACCATAAACAATAAGATGGATAATTCAATTCCATTTGTATGCATTGCATAAACATGTTGAAGTTTATATTATATAGTGTTTTCAACTGTCACTCTTTAGGTGAACTGAGGATCTATATATATATCCCGTAGGCTATCACTCAGTCTGTTTGTTTCCTATATTTTTAATTAATAATTTATAAAGGTTATCCACACATTTTAGCAGAGCTATGCTTATAAAGTCTGTGATAAAGGGTGGTTTGTCATCAAGATGTGTGGTTGGTAAGGGTCATCAATCTGTTTGTTCACACCAACAAGTGTGTGTAACAGCAAATACAATTTATGATTTAAAGGAGGCACAAGCTTAATCATTCTTTACCTAATATGTACACCCAATACTACTATTAGCTACACACTGTATATTCCAAAAATAGCAAGAGAACTGGCAAAAACCTGCACTGTGTCTTGGCTTTCAATAAACTTGACCAGTGAATTCCTTAACAGCGTTGACAGTGAAGATGATTATTCAGATAGAGAGAGAGATAGCTCTGACTCTATATAAGCATTAAAAAATGCATCAAGGATGCTACAGTGACCAAAACCTTGTTTAGAAACGATTAGTAGAGGAACCTAAACATTCTAGGTCGCCATTATTAAACCCATTTAGAAACAAGCTTTTATAAAGATTCTTCTAAGAGGTAAAAATATATTTAAGTTCTAAATAAATGAAGGTCAATAAATAGTGTTTAGAATATTTAGAGATGCTAATCTTCAGAGATACTTGCTTCTAACGATTGATAAAAGTGACCTTAAATCTATACAGAAATGTCTATTTCTGATAGACCAGAGAAGACAAGTATACCTATGCTTTACTGTAAGCTACAGTCTCTAGTACCAAGCCTGCTCGGTTGTACTGGATGCTGCCACACTGTAAGCTACATTATCTAGCCTGCTCGGTAGTTCTGGATACTGTCACACTGTAAGCTACATTCTCTAGTACCAAGCCTGCTCGGTAGTACTGGATACTGCCACACTGTAAGCTACATTCTCTAGTACCAAGCCTGCTTGGTAGTACTGCATGCTGCCAGACTGTAAGCTACATTATCTAGTACTAAGCCTGCTTAATAGTACTAGATACTGCCACACTGTAAGCTACATTCTCTAGTACCAAGCCTGTACTGGATACTGTAAGCTACAGTCTCTAGTACTAAGCCTGCTTGATAGTAACTGGATACTGACACACTGTAAGCTACATTCTCTAGTACTAAGCCTGCTTGGCTGCCACATGGTAGCATGCTAGAAGGAAGCATTGCTATATATAGCCTGCCAAAAATACTTCTTTTATGTGACCAATTAGTTGCTGTCTGTTAGGTTAAGTACTCTTCCTTAAATGAACTGGAGTACAGTATTCTCTACTCCTACTCAACCCCCCCCCCCCCCCCCTCACCCACCCACCCACTCCCCAAAAAGATGAAGTAAAATGATGAAACAAAAAACTTTTAGCTACGTAGTTCCACTACCAAATTTAATAAAGCAATTTGTTTTTGCAAATGTTAAGTTTTACATAATTATATCACGTCACAGTTGCATCCGGCCATTTGTAACAGACGTCAATGGTGTATACACTTTGAACTCTTGCTTGTTAGAAGGATATGTGCGGGTGTCTCAGAGAGAAAACATGAACAATAGCATGTGGTGTTGACAGGAAGCTTCCACTTGACGGGTCATAGAGTACAGCTAGAGGGCAAGAGTGTTCGTTGTGTGGGTGTGTGACTGAAGACCCACTTAAAACCCATAACAGCTGGAACTAGGTAAGTGATTAATTCCAAATAAAGTATGCCCATTGACCTACTCCCACACCCAGTGCAAGTTATATAGAGTGGCATCATCGCTGGTAGTAGCATCACTACTACTGACAATACTCACATGATAATTGCTTAATTAATTTATGGTCATTGTGTTGCTACTAAGATTTGAATTCAATTTTAAACCTTCAAGCACAAGCACATTGGATCACTGGGAGACACCACAATCATCTGGTGCTATATTATGACACTTTGTTTATAAGATATGCACACAAACACCTCATGATGTTCTAGATCAATGTGCATGTACATGCAGCACATAAACAGCCACACACACACACTCACCACACAACGCACGCACAACATACACTCACAAATACAACAGACACACAAACACACACATACACACACATTCACACAACAGATGCACAAGCACACAAAATGCATGCACACACATCCACACCCACTATTCACAAATTATCACACATATATAGGCACCATGCAACATACACATGCAGGTACACACACATGCACCGACAAACACGCACATGCACACACATCCATACACCTACAAACATGCCCACACACATGCACACACAAACATGCCCAGACAAACATGCACATGCACACACATCCACACACATCCACATATTCACACATCACACACAGGCACATGCAATACATACATGCATATACACACACACATGCATACACAACAAATGAGCACAAGCACACACACACACATTATCCACATATTTACACATGCACACAGACACTAGGCAAATGCAACACACAGGCACACACACATGCACAGAAATGCACACATGATCATGCACACACACTCTCTCTCACACACACACACAAACAGAGATCCCCCCCCCCCCCCCCCCCCCCCCACACACACACACAAATTATACCCTGGATAGAGGCATCAGTAAAATTAAATTAAAAAATGTCTACTTGTGGTGCATCTGAAAGATCACGAATGTAGAGTGTGAGTGTTATCAGACATTAAAAAAGATATATAAATAATGTATAAGGAAGTGCACTACCTATATTGGTTTGATCCTGATTTCAAAATGGTGGTTGCCAAATAGACAAAAAAGGAAGGTTTCTGTCTTGGCTAAAACTCACTTTACCAGCTTCTTAAAATCTATAAGCTGTTTTTACAGCAAAAACACTTCCCGGATGTCTTGAATCCTTTTGCTTAAGGTAGTCAACACCAGTTATCAAGATTTGTAAGACCCAGCGAAACACCTTGGTATGGGTAGTAGGAGACATCAATAGCTAATCAGGGGTGGATCTAGGAATTCGAAGGTAGTGGTACACATAGAGATGGTTTACTGGGGAAATGGATACGACAACTCATTTACTATGACACACAGACACTATTAGGATAAGATTACAATGACGTAGAAGATATAGTCCAATTAAGTTTATATACAACTCAGCTTTGAGGAGAGAAAATGTTTGGATGGTCCCTAGCAAAATATTCTATTACTTGTTCGAGAGTAATTTTTATCCTCAAGATCCAAAACGACATTGCCGATCCTCGATCTTGTCCAGTTGGTGACTTTTATTATTGAGCAGTCAACTTCACACAATCTGACCATTATCATCAATTGAATGATTGGATTTATTTCTCTAGATGAGCCTCCGGCACTGGGGGAGGGAGTTACTTTGTCAGCGATGCACTCTTCAGTTGTTGAGATGGGGGGCTGTTAGATAGATTGAATATACAAACCTTGGTACACTTTTCTATATATCTCAACTGAATCACTTCCCTGATAGTGCTGCGAAACAACTGTAGTACATTCATACTCCTGGGCACTTTTCTGGAAGTTGGTCCTGGATTACTAGAACTCTTTGCCTTGACAGAATCCAGAGAAAGCTGGAGCCAGACAGCAGACCTCCCAACCTTGGCAGATTAAATCCCTGGACATATGACCAATTTTCCCTGGACGATGAGTCATTTCCCTGGACACGCCCCTCCCAAAACAGTGTACTGTATATTATAGCTACTGAGTAAAAGATTTACATAAAATTTGAAACCAACAATACTAGCTAGCTACTATATACTTACTAGCTAATGAAAAATGCAAGGTTAGTCATTGCCAGACTCAAATTATTCTGACTGAGACTACGTGGTAGTTTTTCTTAAACTTCTGCAAGTTGCAGTCTTTACTGGTCAAAGGAAATCAGCAGAAAGAAGATGGCTACTGTCAAAACAAGGTTTGCTGTTGTTGATTTTGGCAGTGAGTAAATTATAAACTATTGAAGGATTCAAGGACACTCTTTGGTCAGTTACAATTTTTCTAACCATGATGCCTTTCCGGATCAGCATTGGAATGTGGAAGTAAGACCCTTTTAGCAAGCTGTGAAAGCACACCAAATCTGTGACTTTCATGGTCAGATACACACTTCACTTCAGACATAGCAGCCCAAAAATAATCAGTGGCCTTGCTGTTTTCTTTACTAGGACTAAATTTTTGAAGTTGACTATCAGAGCATGCTAGAAAATCTTGAAATTCAATAGTGAGTGTATCCATCTCATCTGTAGAAAATGATGTAAACCAAGTTGCGAGATTGATAATACCACTGGTAGATATTTTTGTGCGATTGCGTGGGTCAAGAAATGCTAGTTCTTTGATGACTTTATCTTCAAAAGGAAACTTATCAAGCATTTTTTTGACACTTGTTTCACTAACACAGGAGAAAAATTTATGCTCAACTGATGTTCCAGCAACTTCATCTTCAAGTTCGTACAAAAGAAGCCTTGTAGATGTACCAATACCAAGTTCATCGTTTTCAACTTGATTTGTTGCTCAAAATATTGATCTTAGTGATATCATGATCACCAGCACTATTGTTTATAACTTCAGGTTTGACTCATGTTTCCTTGAAGCGTGACACGTATGTCTGATTGAAGTGAGCCAATATGACTTGAACTTGTTTGCAAGGCAACAGTAAATTTGTTGAGGGGCTTTAAAGCGAATGATACAAAGTGCTTTACCAATGGGTCCTTTAACAGTTTGTTAATTCGATGAACACGCTCATTGGCTGCTGTACTTTCGGCTTCAAGATCAAAATAAGCATAAAGAGCAGGCCATTTTGTCAATAAGCCGCTTAATGCAGCGCTCCAAACTTAGCCAGCGTGTGGTACACTGCTTCAATTTTTTTAGCGGTTTGATATCTGCTTCTATTTCAGAGTATTCAGCCCATCTTTTTGCAGAGTATTTGAAGTGATACAAATGTCTATGAGAAGGCTATCAACAGATACTGGAAGTTTTTTTTAAAGCCTGCAGTAGCACATAGAGCAGCAAGATGGCAAGTGCAACCAAGACTGAATAGTTTTGGGTTTTTTTCCTTAATTCTGCTCAAGACAGAATTATTTCCTCCAACCATTTACAGAAGCTGTATCTGATATATGACATTCTAATTCCTTTGATAAAGCATCAAACATTGCTTGTTCAGTAGCCACATTACAAACTGGCATTGCAAGGAATTGTGACATAGCAGAGTGTGTACTTTCATCCCAAAATCTTATCATTATAGCGAAATATTTCCGTACATCTTGATCATTACCCCCATCGCAAAGGATAGTGAAAGGAGATGATGCACAGGCTTCGATTACATTTTTATTGAGTCAGGAGCAAGAGCATTTTTAATGATGGCTTGTGTCTTTGTCTCTCCACAAGCAAACCCTTCAGCCATTTTACTATCTGGGAACATATTTTTACACAGTTTTGTGAAGTGGTCTCCAGCAGAAAATGCTAAGTTATGCTAAAATTGTGAAATACAATGCTGTAGTAACCTGTCTCATAAGTGACTGCTTCTTTTGAGATAGCAAGGATGTCATTGTAGCTTGATTTGTGAAAGCTTTGGCAACATCTTTATGGCGTTTACTCTCCATATGTCGCTTCACTTCACATAATCCTCCTCCACCCACTGAGAGATCGATTGCACAGATGTTGCAGTGGGAATAACTTGGTCCCTTTCTACTTGATGACATGTTGTAGCATGTCCATTCATCTTTCCACTTGCAGATTCTTTTTGGTGGTGGTTCAGCCATTTTCAGCAGCAACTAGCAACTAAAACAGATGGTGATCTGGTGATCTAAAGCATGCAGCTGCTTTGACCACAATGTAATCATGGCATCAGTGGTATGATCATTTTTACCACACAAAGGAAATGTGTATATTGGACCTTGATCATTAATGGGGCTCATTTTTACCACACAAAGGAAAGGACCTTGATCATTAATGGGTGAGAATCCCTGGACAAATGTAGCAAATCCCTGGACACCTGAACAGAATCTTGAAAAGGCTAAATCCCTGGGCATCCTTGGGCGGTTGGGAGGTCTGAGACAGACAGAACTTCTGATCTTGAAGCAGAACGTAATACAGTTTAGTTGGGCATGTGGTATACCTGTTAATTTCTTACCACATGTTGAATCATAATGAGGGTTGGACTTGGACTGAGTCAAACATGTGCTAAACACTTATGCACTTTCATGTCATGGTGGTAATGAGACTGATGTTAAGATGGAACAGAGTCAATGTAGCACAATTATGATAGAGTTCCTGTGAGCACTACGCCAGTACAAAAAGCAAGTACTGTACTGCATGAGAAAATCAATTGAATTTACACTCCCCTCCCAACCCCCCAACCCCCCCCTTCCCCTCCCCCCATGGATCAACCCTTGCTCATGCCTCATACCCCCATAGTTCATCTCCACATTTAACTCGTTTATGAGTGAGGTGCTCCACATTCAAGTCTCCAAGTTACTGATGGCTGGGGATCCCCCTTCTTCTTGTTCACTTTTCCCCTCATCAAAACCTAAAAAATTTCCTCTTTCCTGACACGCCAAGTGGAACTTCCTTTGTAATCCCCCTAAACAATCTTAAGAATGACTCAGTTCAGGATATGCCTTTGAATGCATGCAGTGTTGACAAGTCATCTTTAGTTTATAGAAAATGTTTAAAGTTTTTGTCAGATGCTCTTTAATTATATCTACAGTATAATAGAAATTATCCTAACAAAAATAACATTTTCCCTGTGATCTTCTTCTTCTTCTAGAACTAGTGTCCTGGTTGATGTCTCTGACACAATAAAGTCTTGAGAATTAATTGCCCAGTTTGTCCTCTGTAGAGATAGTTTTGTTGAACAGAAGTATCACCTAAGTTGACAGTCATTGGCATCTACATTCCCCCTCCTTGTCCAGGTCAGTAATGATTTGAACTCCACTGGCTCTCTACCACAGGAGTGGGATCTACTCGATTTTAATGTTTTGATATTAATTGGAATACTCTCAAACATTATCCTCCTCTTTATCTGGCTTGCTATTTGAAAGAGGGGGAAAAACTTTATGCAAGTAGTTATGCAAGAAACACATCAAGTTGGTCATACATTGCCCCGTATAGATTAACAGATGTGTTAATGGAGGTCCAAAGACTGCCTGACAACCCCACTCACAAGTCGGGTCATACAATGCCCCAGATAGATTAACAGATGTGTTAATGGTTTCCAAAGACGGCCTGACAACCCCACTCAACATTCTAAACATACACTTAAGAATTATGCAAAAGGTGATGTAAGAATTAGATTCAAGACTGTTGTTGAGGAGCAGGATATAGATGCTCCCTCTCAGTCTCCACAATACTCAATACCAGGAGTAGGTGGAAGCATACCATCTATGGGTGATTGGCCTCAATGTTCCTCTGCCCACCCTACCGGCATCTTTCAGGCTGAAAGTGTGGGACATGCCCAGAGTTCAGGAAAAGGTCAATTCGTTGCTATTCTCTACCAACAATGCTAAGTCCAGAGTTCATCTTCTAGCTGTTTTGGCCAAAGTGAGTCCTGAGTGTAGTTGAAGGCTCTGACAATTACGTCTCTGGGCCTTCGGATGCAGGACGAATCAGTACGTATTGCCATTGGCCTCAAACTGGGAATGTCAGTTAAGTTTACCGCATGTTTGTGCTCAGTGGTGAGAATATTGTCCAGTATACCACTCATGACCTGAGCTGCAGGTGGAGAGAAGGCACTCTAGGCATAGTGAGATGAATGACATAATTCACAGATCCATGATCTTGGCAAAGATCCCCTCTAGACTAGTTTACTTTGGGATTTCACAACTTAACACAGGGTAAATTATAAAGTATGAAACACAATATAACATTGAGTTTTTTTTTAAATAGTGTGATCATGGATTTTAAAAACTATTGCAATTTTTGGTAGCATTTTCATTGTTTTTTTGTACCTGTTGACATCATACTTGCTTAAAATTAAAAACAGAGAATGTCATCTTGTAGCTCTCATTGAGAGGAAACAGAATCTATATAATTTTGTCTGATTACTCCAACTATGAAGCAGGGAGAACCGTCCTTGGCCCCCCAAACAACTTTTTCGGGACAGGCATTTTAAGGACTAGTATAGTATTTCAATGGTTGAATTGACCATAGTGATACCATTAAAAAAACACCAAAAGTTACATACTAGAAAAATCAAGAATAGGGAGGGGAAGTTTTGTCTGTCCTATAATAGGCCGCTTCCTAGGGGGGTGACCAGAATCACTGGTTTGCTTCCCTTGTCGGTCTCCGCGGCCATTGAAACTCACTATTACGTGAAGCATCTTCTTCGCAAATCGGGAGTACTCAAGTTAGTATAAGTCCAGAATGGAGCATCCAAATCTTCTCCAATTTGGAAGGCAGCATCTTGCATGATATTTTGGGGGGGAAACAAAAAAAACAAAAAAAATTTTTGGGGGGTAGTGGACCCTCCTGCCCAACTCCTTAATAAAGGACATGGCCTCATCATCAAATACATCCGTGGTCTCAAAGCCCAGAGGAACGAAATAGTGGGTGTCTCTGATCGAATGATACTTTTGTTTCTTCAGGAATTCAGCTCTGTTGGCAACCGTTCTGGGATCTCCAGACGTCAAGTCCACATAAGAGGGAGCAAACATGTCTGAACATCAAACCAGAACCTTCCCATTCCTCCTAGGCACAACTGTGGCACCATCAGGACGTTTGCCATCATCACGATTCAAGCCAGGTAAGAGGGGATTTTGGCAGAACATAGAGATCATCGTCATCATCATCGTCATCATCATCATCATCATCGTCATCATCGTCATCATCGTCATCATCGTCATCGTCATCATCTTCGTCATCGTCGTCATCATCGTCATCGTCGTCATCATCATCGTCGTCATCATCGTTGTCATCATCATCGTCGTCTATTATTATTGCTATTATTATTGCTATTATTATTACTATTATTATTACTATTATTATTACTTACTATTATTATTACTATTATTATTACTATTATTACTACTATTATTACTACTAATATTACTGCTATTATTACTACTAATATTACTGTTATTATTACTATTATTATTACTATTATTACTACTATTATTACTACTATTATTACTACTATTATTACTACTATTATTACTACTATTATTACTACTATTATTACTACTATTATTACTACTATTATTACTATTATTATTACTAATATATTAGTATATTATTATTATTTTATTATTTTTATTTATTTATTTATAGAGACAAAAATAATAATAAACTTTAAGGAGTCAATCTTCTCGTTAAGCAGCACCTCAACCCCTTCCATACCACCAATAGGAGAACCTAAGAGAGTCGCCACCTCTGGATTGACCACACGAAGTCTTGGAGCAACACAGAGAGACTTCCCTAAAGTCTCTGGATCTGGACAGATAAGCTCACATTTCTCACGGTTAAGCTCCAAACCCAGCTCCTCAGCCACACTTTCCACTCTATTAAAATCATTGAGGACATCATCCATGCTACCCCCAAGAGTGTCATCATCCAAATAAAACACACTAAAATTGGATACCAATCTGAGTGTAGTCTTGTGAAGAGTAAGACAAAACAAGTGGACCCAGGGGATCACCCTGTTGAACTCCTTCAGATGACTGAATTGTTTCATTTCCAAAAAAGAGCGATGATGAAGCACTATAAGTTGAATGGACAAAAGGTAGCAAATCAGGAGCTAGCTCTTCCACAGCTGATAACATTTTGTCCCTACGAAGTGTTAAATGCATTATGAAAATCAAGATATGGCTTGGCTGTAGATTATGCAGGAAAATACGACCTGCATGAACAATAGATTCGGCTCCAAGAACGTACCCTGAAACCCAATTGAAGAGGAGCTAGAAGAGCACTCATAGACTGCCTCACCCGACAGCTTGCACATTTAGCTACCAGGCATCTAAGCGTGCACCCAATGGCTACACCTCCATCCTTCTTGTTCAAGGCAACAAGAGAAGCCCCAAAGAAGAAAGGATGAACAAGGGTGTGTGTGTGCTGGTGGAGGCTGGGTGAGTGTATGTGCTGGTGGAGGCTGGGTAAGTGTATGTGCTTGTGGAGGCTGGGTGAGTGTGTGTGCTGGTGGAGGCTGGGTGAGTGTGTGTGCTGGTGGAGGCTGGGTGAGTGTGTGGGTGCTGGTGGAGGCTGGGTGAGTGTATGTGCTGGTGGAAGCTGGGTGAGTGTATGTGCTGGTGGGGGCTGGGTGAGTGTGTGTGCTGGTGGAGGCTGGGTGAGTGTATGTGCTGGTGGAAGCTGGGTGAGTGTATGTGCTGGTGGAGGCTGGGTGAGTGTGTGTGCTGGTGGAGGCTGGGTGAGTGTGTGTGCTGGTGGAGGCTGGGTGAGTGTGTGTGCTGGTGGAGGCTGGGTGAGTGTGTGTGCTGGTGGAGGCTGGGTGAGTGTATGTGCTGGTGGAGGCTGGGTGAGTGTATGTGCTGGTGGAGGCTGGGTGAGTGTATGTGCTGGTGGAGGCTGGGTGAGTGTATGTGCTGGTGGAGGCTGAGTGAAAGGAAACAAGAGTATATCCATGCAACCAATATATTGGTAAAGTTCATCTAACTGGTTGCAATCTCCATGGGCACACTCTTGTTTCTTTGACCGATCAATCCAGTTGAGCTGTTTGTTTTTAAATAGAAACATGTTTCCTGCCAGGGAGGGCTACTCCCTTATTTCAAAATGGCAGACAAAATAAAAATATTAAAAAACCTCGAGACAACTGCTCCAAAAGCACCTCCATAGTTCCATAGTGCAGGAGAGGGTAGTACTTGCAGCCCAAACTAGATAATCCAGCATCATCATGTTATTGCTGCAAGGAAGCCAGCACACAAGCTTACTTTTGTGACCATAATCATTGGCACAAACCAAGTAACTACTTACAATCCATGTTTCTATGTATGCTCTCTCTCTATATATATAGAGAGGCATAGGCATGAGGGTTAGTGATAAACAGAATTAAATATTAGTTTCTGATGTGATCGTTTAGTATTCAGAGAAACTTCTTGAAGAAAGCTGCTCAACTATAAAGAGTTATAATAATATTTTTAATTCTATATATACTTATTAAAAAAAGGAATTTACCCATGTAGGTGACCAACCCTTTACCTATTAATAATTTATAATGAACATCATAATACAAATTCAGTATATGATCATCATTATTTTTAAAGTTTGTAGTCTACATTGGTAAATTCATATTTCATATTTCTTGTTATTCATGTATAAAAATATATATATATCTATTCAAAATATAATTATATGACTTGTTAGAAAAGGAAACAAAGAATTTATCAATATAGACCACAGACATTTAGAGGGCAATTATCTTTCAATAACAATGTACAGTGAATGTAATACAGTGATCTCGTAAATGGTAAAGGGTCTTCTACATGTTTGTGAGAATATATAATGGTTTTGGTAATTTGTATGACACCTCTCATGCCATGTTCACTAATTAGACTGTCTTGATGTTAATTAACTCCACACAGGGATTTTCTGCTCTATATAATAAATTAGTACATGTGTATGTATCTTTGGGTCATCATCATTAGAAGATAGTACACTGTACATTTACTAACAGATCGAACTGGACTCAAAATAGATCACGTCATTAGCAATGTGCACAGTAACTGAAGCATGGTGAGTGCATGCATAATGGGTAAAGGGCCAATTAGGTAAAGGGCCATGCGTACGCAATGTTAATACAGTATATGAGTTCAGCTAGGGCTACAGAGAGTCCAATTGTCTCTACCTCCCCCAAGAAGGCAGTCAGGTCTTCTTATAGTTGAGTCTGTCGACGGGTTTTGGGCCCCGTTTGCTTCTTCGTAAGGGGGGGTGGAGGGGGGGGTTTGGGGTCTGCAATCGTCTGGGGAGTGCAGAGCGTTTCGTGGCAGGGGTGGTGGGGTGGGGGCTAGGTGTGTCCAGTGTGCGGGTGACTTGGGCGTAGGATCGTGGTTGTGAGTCGGCTGTAGTGGTGGTGTGCGGCGGAGAGCTGCTATCCTGCGCGGCGGTCGGGTTCCCGGGCAGCGATGGTATGGGTATTGGGGGTATCACTGGAGTGGAGGCGGTCGGTGTTGGCCTGGCGGGCGGAGGGGTGGGGGGAAGTGGCCCGGTGGGTGCAGGGGCGTTCGGTGGTGTCGCTTGGAGGGGCTGGGTCGAGGTTGGTAGTGGAGTTGATGGGCCGGTCGTGTCCGTGTCGAGTGTTGGGATTGGGCCAGGGATGGTTGTGCTGGCTGGGGGGTCAACAGTGCGACGAGTATGATCCGGTTCCATGAGGTTCGGATCATACCGACGAAGGAATCGGCGGTTTCTTGTGGTGAGTCGCCCAGAGCCATCTGTGCGGACCGCATACTGGTGATACTGAAGCACTTCGACAACGGTGCCAGTCTTGTCCCACTTGGTAGGGTGGCGTCCCGATTGGTTTTGGACTAGCACCGTGTCTCCGCACTTCAGTGGTGAGAGGCCTTGAGCGTGCTCGTCCCATCGGGCGCGGCCCGAGATGGTGCGTTTGGAGAGGGCTCTTTCCCTGAGTTCGAGCTTGTCGCTCCAATCTGGGTGGGGTCGGTATTTTTGTGGCAGTCCGGGGATGAGGTCTCGGGTGGCTCTCCCGAATAAACACAATGCGGGGGAAATCTTGGTGGTGGGGTCGGGTCCGTTCCTATACTGAAGGAGTGCCTTGTGGAAGTCGTCCGATAGGGCGCCCGCTGGTCCGGTGTTGCCCGCGATTAGGCGCTTCATAGTCTTGACGGCAACCTCCGCACGGCAGTTGGCGTGGGGGTTGTATGCGGAGGCTAAGCGGTGGTGGACGCCCCATGTTCGGAGGAATGTTCGGGTGTCGTGGGACGCAAATTCTGGTCCGCCGTCTGAGGTGAGCGTGTCTGGGATGCCAAAAGTCGAAAATGTGTCACGGAGCGCCCTCATGAGTCCAGATGCCCCATCTCTGGAGCGGGAGACAATGGGCCAATTAGAGAACCGGTCGACCAGCAACAAGTACGCGACTCCCTCGTGGTGGAAGAAGTCCGCACAGATGTGCTGGAAGGGGTACTCTGGCTCCACTGGAGTGGTCGATGGCATGGCGGGTTGAGATGGGGCGTTGCCGTTGCAGGTGGCGCACCGATTGCGTGTGTCGGCGATGTCCTTTGTGATGCCTAGCCAGAACAGTGAGGACTCAGCGCGGGCTGTCATGCCGCTAATGCCCTGGTGGGCGGCATGCAGGGCGCTGAGGCAGGCTGGGCGTAAGCTCGTTGGTACGATGATCCTCTCCCCCCGGCACACTACACCGTCGATGGTGGACAGGTCGTGCACGTATGGCCACCATTCTCGGTCTCGGATGGAGGTGGGCATGAGTTGTTTTGATGTTGGGGGGCCTCTCTCGATGAGTGATGTGAGCTCCTGTAGGGTGGTGTCTGACGCTGTGGCAATCTGCAGGGATTCCCAGTTCAGTGGTATGCCCGTGATGGCTGCGCACATGGCGTGAGCCAGGCCGTTGTCTTCGTGTCCGTCGATGTGGTCGTCGATGGAGAGACCAGCCAGGAGTGTTGTGGGGATCCGTGGGCTGTAATGTGGGCAGGGTGTGTCGGGGGCGGTGCTGTCATCCGGGAGGTTTAGGCGTTCGGGTTCTCTGATGCCGGATGGGTGACGGGAAAGGGCGTCGCTAGTGTGGTTCCTGACCCCTGGGATGTGCACCATCCTAAAGCGGTAACGCAGGGTTTTCTCCTTGAGGTTTCTTAGTCGTGTATTGGGGATGTCCTCAAGAGATCTGTCCCCAAATAGTTTCAGAAGAGGTTTGTGGTCGACCGCGACAATGAGGTCGCTGCAGCCGAGGACAAAGTGGCGGGCCTTGTCCAAGGCGTCTGCCACGGCCAGAGCCTCGCCTTCGACAGGGGCGTAGCGGGACTCAGCGGGGTGGGTGAATCGCGAGCCCACGAGTGTGACCTTCCATCCCTCTTTGCAGCAAAATATCTCGCGGGATGGGCACTGGCAGTGCTTTTGGAAGAGCCAGTACCCAATCCCGTCCTTGCTCCAATCTGTGGCCAGGCAGGTGGGTCGGTCTTTCTCAAAAATGGTGACGCCTTCCTTGATGCGACTGATGATCTCAGACTTGGATGCGTCAAACGCGTGCTGTAGGTCGTCATTCCAGGAGAATTGGGTGGATGGCTTGAGAAGTGCACGGAAGGGGGACATCACGGACGCCATAGAGAAAGCGTATGCGACCTGGTTGACAAGGCCGAACCAGGCGCGGACGTCCGTGATGCCCTGGGGGATTGGGAATTCATCTATTGCTCGGAGGTACTTGCGACAAGGTTTGACCTCAGACATGGTGATCTCAAAGCCGGCGAACTCCACCTCGTCCTGCGCGAAACGGAATTTGCTCGGGTTGAGGGTTATTCCATTGCGTCCACACACGTCTAGCCACTCTGTGGCTTGGTGGAATGCTTCCTCAATGGTGGGTGCCCAGAGGAGGGTGTCATCAATGCACTTGGTTTTTCGGGTGATTTGCGAGACGAGGGCATCGTAACTGGCGGTGTACGCGTCGCCGGAAGCGATGTATCCTTGGGGGGCAGATTTGTATCTATACCGACCCCATGGGGTGATGAAGGTGGTGAAATGCCTGTCTTCGTCAGCAAGGGCCACAGAGTGGTAGCCGTTCCAGGCGTCGAAGATCGTTTTTTTTGTATTGCTTGGGACGGCTCTGGCCTGGTGGAATGGGGATTAGCAGTGGTGTGTTTCTCTGGTGGCGTGGCGATTTATCTGCTGGAAGTCGATGGTCCTCCTGAGCGACCCGTTCTTCTTGGTGCAAATAACCATGCGGTGGCACCAAGTGTCCGGGGTGCCCAGGGGGACTTGCTCGATGACTCCCAGCTTGACATCACGATCTAGACCGGCCTTCACCTCGTCCTGCCAGTGGATGGGGATGGGAATGGGTGTGTGGCAGGGTTTGGGGATGGCGATAGGGTCAATGCTTAGGCTCAGGGGGGGGCCTGACATCATCGGGAGGGGTTGATGCTCACAGATGTTGAAGGAGCTCGCTGCATAAAGGGTGCGGAGGTGTTGTTCTAGCCTGCCTCGGTTGGCCTCGGTGGGCGGGAACGGGAGGCTGGTAGGTCTGGAGGGTGGTGGTGCTCTGGTCGGGCATGAGCATGTCTTGGGTATTCCCCCCCCGGGGGTGTGACTCATCCTGATTGGTGTGGGGTGAGGTCCGGTGGATCTTGGTTGGGGGGTCAGCGTCGGTGTCCCGGACTGGCTATTTCCCGTGGCTGGTGTGGGAGTGCTGGTTGGGTTTCCGAGGCGGGGTGGTCCGGTTGGGTGGTCTGGGAGGTGCTGCAAGGCGTTCTCATGGTGGGCTGCTCTCGTCGCCTTGTCGTTACCCGGGGTGGGCATGGGCGTGCTCAGAGGGAAGTCCCGCGGGATCAGTCCCAGGTCCGTGCAGGTGGCAAGGCTGAGGTATAGCTTACTCGCGATGGGCGAGAAATACACCATCTGTCTCGTTTCAACGCCAGTGGGTTGGGTCTTGATACGAAGTAGCGCTGCCCCCAAGATGGGTAGGTTGGTTCCTGAAGCGGAGCGCATCTGTAGGTTGACAGGGATGAGGTCCGCAGGTGACAGGCGGAGGTCGGTGAGGAGGCTTGGGCCGGCGAGGCAGCTCTGGCATCCGGTGTCGGCCATTCCCGTGACTGCGAGGTGCTTGGTCTCGACTCGGAGTGTGTGTCCGTGTAGGCGAAAGTCCTCTGTGCGGGCCGAGATCCATAGGTTGATGTTGGGTTGCGGGGGTGAGCGCTTCTGGCTCCACACTCCTGATTGGGCGTCCCAGGTCTGATGGTGTAGGGCACCTTCGGTCATGGTGTCCAGTTCCTCTGATACCGCGCTCTCGTGTTCCGTCGTCTGCCAGCACATGGTGGCGTTGTGGTTGGCTCTGCCGCAGGAGGAGCAGGTTGTGCCAAAGGCGGGGCAGTAGATACGGCGCTGGGCCGTACGTTCCTGCTCACCGTGTCCGGGGAGTCCGCAGTACTGACATATGCCGCGGTTGTTGTGTGTGGATCTGGTCCCTGGTTGAGGCGGACCTGTGCCCTTGGTGGAGGAGTTCCTCGGTGTGGGGTGGTTGTTGCCTCTGGGTAGTGCTTGTTTGGGGCTAGTTCCCGCTCGTGGGGTGTAGCGTCTCTGCTGGCGACGATACGTGCTGGAGATGGCCTCTCCTTCCTCATCTTCCTTGAGGCTGTTCGTGGAGGTGGGTGTGCACATGGTTACCGCTGATCTCTTGCCGTCTGCTCTGATCTCGACGAATCGTATCGTCTCCTCGACTCCCATTTCCTGGTCCGGGTGCTTGAGGAGGTCCTCCTGGATTTCGGTGTCTGCTAGGCCGATGCAGAGCTGATCCGCGACTCTTTCTTCCCCCTGGTTGGAGACCTGATCACAGCCTGTGCACTTCTTGGTGAAGCGGCAGACTTCTGCTTGCCCGCGTAGGCGGGCAGCGAAGGCGCGGATGGATTCTCCCCTGTCTTGCACCATCCTGCTCAGAGCCACCCTGGCTACCTTTGGGTTTTCCTCCCTGACAGCAAGAGCCCTGATGGCCTTGAGTAGGTTTTCCTCGGATAAATTCTCGATTGGTAAAGGGTCGACGCAGTTGCGGGTGACATCGCGCCTGAACTTTTGGTCACAGCATTCAAGGAGCTGGATGGTGGTGTCCCTGGCAGTTAGCTCGACTGCTTGGGAGTAAGAGCGCCAGCGGGAGAGGAAATATGACCATCCCTCAGTGGTGCCCCCGGAGGATACCTCAGGTCGCTTGACAGGGGTTGGTTTGGCCTTCATGGGGCGGCTATGAATGATAGCGTGGGTCGAGAGTACCACTGCTGCGACAGCAGGGTTTAAATCGGCTGGAGTGCTGAAGGTACAGTCCGGGAAGGGGCATTCCACAGCCATATGGTCGGGTGGGCCTTAATTGGGGCGGCACCAAAAAAAAATTCCCCCGATAGCAGAGTCTCACTCAATAGATGGCTATAGATAGCTAGAGGCTAATAGGGGCCAATGCTTGAGTTACTGTGCGCATAGAAGATAGTACACTGTACATTTACTAACAGATCGAACTGGACTCAAAATAGATCACGTCATTAGCAATGTGCACAGTAACTGAAGCATGGTGAGTGCATGCATAATGGGTAAAGGGCCAATTAGGTAAAGGGTCAATTAGGTAAAGGGCCATACGTACGCAATGTTAATACAGTATATGAGTTCAGCTAGGGCTACAGAGAGTCCAATTGTCTCTAATCATAATAATAAACACGTATATTTTATATAATACAATACTGCCAGAATATGTCGAACTTGCTCCTAAAAAAATTATGATTGCAGGATCTTAAGTTCCACAGTAAATTAACGCCAAGCTACTACCTCAACTCATTGGGAGCTCATCTTCTTTCTCAAGTCTTGCACTAGATTTTCACTCAGCTCTTCTATTCCCAGATTTCTTTCAACTTAAAGGCTGCAGTATAGCTCCTACACTGTTTCAGAAGTAGTTGCAGTTCAAGGTCACGTGCTGCACTTTTGACACCGATACGCCCACTCACCGCAAAATGGAAGTTCCGCAGGTATATTTATTATAACTAACTAAGGTAACCGCGAGGTAAAAATTGAAATCGCGGATCGTTGAGCTGTTGTTTTGGCGACGACTTTACCCTCTCAGTCCAAACAGGCGAATCCTTTAGTGACTCCCGCTCATATAAAACCTGAGTGATATTTTTTATTTGTTTATGCGATACTGCGTTCTATTCCAAATAAATTCGGGGGGTTGTAGCCTTAGTTTTTAGTATACTGATTTTATTGTTTTTGCCCTATTTACAGATTTAAAGGGATAAGATTTAGACCTTCAAGTCAGGGACTATTTTGGTTTTTAGTAGGAGATTTTTTATTATTAATTTGAGTTGGCGGGCAACCTGTAGAAGAACCTTATATTATATTGATAGGACAAATAGTTTCGTTATTTTATTTGATCTATTTTTTAATTTTAACCCCTTTAATCGGAAATTTGGAAAATAAATTATTAAAATTAGTATAAAAGTCGGGCTGGGGATCAAAATATATATTAACGGTAAATTACCTGAATTGGGATCAGGAGATATAAGTTTGAATCTTATTATTTTGAAGGAGTCCTTTGATTTTGGGAAGGATATAAAGCGAGCAGTCCTTATAATACATGTTAGGGTTAAAATCCCCGTATAAGTGAGTAATTTCTGCTAATGAAACTAGAGGGAATTTTTATTGCATAGTAAATTGATGGCTCGGAATCGTATTAAGCTTTTAGAGTTATATCTAAGCAGAGATGCGTAGTTGAGAGACCATGCTTCCACTGAAACAGTCTTGTTTAGAGGCTGCAGTAAAGAATATTGTGCAATGTATGAAAGTATGACACAGAGATGTCGCAAATAAAGCTGTCTAATATACGTGCCAGCAGACGCGGTTAAACGTAAGGCTTAAGTTTTTTTCATAAATGGCGTAAAGGGTAGGTAAGTGTGAGATGGGATAAGGAGGTTTTAAGGAGGTTTTAAAGGAAATGGAATGATTTATGAAAGAATGAAAAGTTGGGATATAAGTTGGAATATCAAGGATGTAGGTAAATTACTAGTTAAAACCTAAAAGCTGATATACGAAAGCTGGGACAGCAAACAGGGGGGAGTCTTGCTGTAAACTATGAATTTTAGATTTTTTAAGAATCTATGATAACTTAAGAAAATTTGGCCTGGAGACTATGATCGCAAGATTAAAATTTAAAAAAGTTGGCGGTTCATTGACGTCATTAGAGAAGCGTGTGGTTTAATTGATGATCCGCGAATAATTTTACCAAAACTGGAAGGAGATGTGAGGGGGGATTTAAGTAACTACATAGGCCCGGTATTGCATGGCCGTTGGCAGTTTGTGTTTTGAAAGAAATAGAATAGGCTCAGCCCTAGGTTATTATTAAGTTAATAATAAGGGAGAAGGTCAGGTCGTTATGTTCCTAATGTTTTGGGCTATACATGCGCTATATTTATGTATAAATAGAAAAGGTTGGTTGAAAAGTAAAAAATTGGAATAGTCTTTGAAAGAGAGAGTATGAAGAAGGATTTAATAGTAATTGGAGAGTAGGGCGCTCTGGTGAATAATTATTCAGTGTTCGTACAAATCGCCCGTCACCTTAACTAAGTAAACGTTTTTTAAGGATAAAGTTATAAGATAAGAGGAAAAACTTTAGGAGAATAAGTAAAAGTAAAGGCGTATTCTGGGGCTTTATATCATGAAATATTTATGAGGTCGAGAAAGTCGTAACAGAGTGAGAGGATTGGAAAATGTTCTTGGATTAATGTATGTATAATTTATCGGGTAAAATAAGTGATTTCCAATTGACATTAATAACGAGTTCGAGTCTCGTTATGTACAAAATAGATTAGTATAAACAAGTAAAGAATGGATAGTTAGGATGTTATAATGGGGCGTTATATACGAAATCTTTGAGGAAAAAACTCAGGGTCCCCGAAAATAAGGGTTTTAGGGACTGAAGCATCTAAGTACTAAAGGTAAAAATCAAGCGAAATTCTCTGAGTAGCGGCGAGCGAAAGTAGAAGGGTGTCATTTGAGAGTATCAAAGAGGGTAACAGGCCCGTGAGAATGGCAATGATTATATTCAGAGCATATAAATATATATGTTTAAAGAGTAGAATTATTTGAAGATAGGTATTCCATAATTATATCTAAATTTCAAAATTATAACATACCGAGAGTGCATAAGTACTGTGAGGGAAAACATAAGATCCATCTAACCCCAGTTTAGGATCTTGAAATTAGTTACTTACAAGCAAACAATATTTGTCGTACCTTTTGAATAATGGGTTCGTGAGATAAGGATTTGGCAAATTTCGATTAGTAAATATAGATGTAGTGAAAACAAGTTTTAATAATTAAGCATTAGTCAAATAGAGCCCGAAACCAAGTGATCTAGCCATGGGCAGTTTGAAGCCCTTTAATAGAGGGGAGGGAGGAACGAACCGGTAATTGTGGCAAAAATTTCGGAGGACCTGTGGTTAGGGGTAAAAAGCCAATCAAACTTGGAAATAGCTGGTTTTCTGCGAAAATTATTTTAGTAGTGCGTCATTAGTTTTAATTTTTACAGGGTAAAGCACTGAATAGAAATATCTATAAGGTATTTTTAATCAAACTATGAAAGTGTCAAAATAAAAATGATAGACAGACAATGGGCGAGAAGGTTCATTGTTTAAAAGGGAACCCCCTAGACCAGAAGTTAAGGTTATTAAAACATAATTAAGTGTGAAAGGAGGTTATTAAGTGTGATAATAAGTAAGTAGGCCTAGAGTCAGCCATCTTTGGGAGAGGGCGTAGCAGCTCACTTAACGAATTAATAGGTTCTAAAAATCTGGGTGGTTTAAGTTAATAAAGGGACCAAAACTCTGGATACTGTATTATGGTAGTAGAACGTTCTGTAAGTGATTATTACGAAAGTATGTCTGAAGTGATAATGCGAACATGAGTAAAAAATTATGTGAGAATCATTATTCATGGCCCAAGGTTACCAATTAATGATTTTTGATATTGGGTTATGCAGTCCTTAAGAAATGAAATGTTATAGGATAATGGGTAAAAATAATAAATGAAAAAATTATTTTAATGGAGGCTGTACTAAAACTAACACAAGTGAGCATTAAGTGATGGTAGAATGGCAAAATGACCCTGTAAGTTCGCGAGAAGGGGTGCTAATTATTGGGTTTAAAGGACGATAGGCTTATAATTAGTCTCAGAAAAGAGGGGGTGTCGACTGTTTACCAAAAACATAGCTTTCAGGTAAGTTTGGGGCTTGTAGTATTGGAGGTGAGGCCTGCCCAATGGTTGTATCTAAATTTAAATGGTAAGATAAGTTATTTAATTAAGGGCAATTGAATGGCCGCGGTAACTCTGACCGTGATAATGTAGCGCAGTCAATAGTCAATTAATTGTTGACATGTATGAATGGCGTAACGAATGACCCACTGTCTCAAGATAAAAACCAGTGAAATTGAAATGGTAGTGAAGATGCTACAAAAAAATTGTAAGACGAGCGTTGAGCTTTACTGGAGGCTTAAATTGTTTTTTTAAACATTAATGTTCAGATTATGTGGGAGCATATGAAAGTTCCACTCTTTAAGTTTAATAAGACTAAGTAAGAGTTTATTATGGAAGTTTAAGTTGGACAGTTTGGTTGGGGCGATAGCCTTCTAAAGAGTAACGAAGGTGAACAAAGGTAAAGAAATAATATAAAGAAAAAGCCTGACAGTAAGGAGGACTTACAAGCTGACACAGTGAAATTAGATAATATTAGTTCTATTCATGCTGTGGGTTATAATAACCCGTTAGTTAAGAGTGGATTTGCTAGCGAGCAACGAATAAAAGTTACCAAGGGGATAACAGCGTAATTTCGTTTGAGAGTTCTTATTGATGACGGAGTTTGCGACCTCGATATTGAATTGCGATGTCCTGGAGGTGCAGCCGCTTCCAAGGGTTGGACTGTTCGTCTATTAAAATCGTACATGATTTGAGTTCAGATCGGCGTGAGCTAGGTCGGTTTTTATCTACAATTTTGATTTGAAACATAAGATATAACTACACTTTAGTACGAAAGGATTGGGTGATAGATATCCGCTGGTGAACCAATTATTTAGGCTCAAATTTATTGTTGGTTAGCTACGATAGTATAAATCAGAGGGTGGAAGCTCTAATTTTAATCCCTGAAGGCATCTAAAGGGAGAAGGAAAATATCATTAGATGTTTCTGAAGATCGTCTGAGAATAAGACGTCATAGGGTTTATGTGAAAATTTATTTTATTGCAGAAGATTACTAAAATCTAAATACTAATTTATTGATCAATTCTGTGTAGACTGGTAGCTTAAAGGTAAAGCATATTGCTCATAACAATATAGAAGTTGGTTCGATTCCATCTCGGTCTAATATATTTAAATTATTAACGGGGGTCTCTTATATATTAATCTTGCCGGGGGATTATTATACCTTTAGTATTTAACTTAGTACGAAAGGATTGGGTGATAGATATCCGCTGGTGAACCAATTATTTAGGCTCAAATTTATTGTTGGTTAGCTACGATAGTATAAATCAGAGGGTGGAAGCTCTAATTTTAATCCCTGAAGGCATCTAAAGGGAGAAGGAAAATATCATTAGATGTTTCTGAAGATCGTCTGAGAATAAGACGTCATAGGGTTTATGTGAAAATTTATTTTATTGCAGAAGATTACTAAAATCTAAATACTAATTTATTGATCAATTCTGTGTAGACTGGTAGCTTAAAGGTAAAGCATATTGCTCATAACAATATAGAAGTTGGTTCGATTCCATCTCGGTCTAATATATTTAAATTATTAACGGGGGTCTCTTATATATTAATCTTGCCGGGGGATTATTATACCTTTAGTATTTAACTTATGCCTTTATTATAAAATTAGTATTTTACTTATGTCTTTATTATAAAATTAGTATTTAAGCAGCCTGCATGAGAGAAGCAGCACCCTGGGAGGGGAGAAAGTAGAGACATGGTATATGATGTATAAACGACTCAGGTTGTAGTGACCGGGGGGTTATGGGTACGGGGGCAATGAGGTCGTTGATGATCAGCAATAATGAGCCGCTAAGACTCACATGAGATTGATGTATAGCTAGCATTCCACTACGAGATGTAAACCCACCCTGCCACACTGTGAGACTCACATGATGGATGTAGCACCCAATAGCATTCATTGAGGGAGGAGAAGAAAAATATAACAAAGGAAAAAAACGTGCTGTATATATATATATTACACATTTATACTACACTTATACTGCTAACAACTTACTTTAACAGATATAACCAAAAAACTGACTTATAAATAATAAAATACTGAAAATTTATGGTGGTTGTCATTTCAAGTTCAGTTTCTTGAGCAGCGAGGTAAGTCTATTCACTATCTTGATTGAACACCTCTCACTATGGTACTAGGCTAATATGCAATGCCACCTTCACTATAGAGCAGTCCCTTCTGCCTGGCCTGGTTTAGGATTGTGGCTTGCTCCCACAAAATAGGATGTCCATTTTCCCATGCATGTTCAGAAATTGTAGACTTCTTTAGCACAATTTGTACTTTGATATTGGTCACCAATCTTCTGTTAACTTAGTATCCCCTATGTAGTACGATGTGGTATATACACAATGCATGAATGCATACTCTTTGAGTTCTTCCTGATCTGAAAATCTGATCTTGAACTTACCCTCAGCTCTCAACTCCTGCAAGCATCTTATGTTGAACTCCATTGCCTCATTGCTCTGGTGTGGTACACCTTCCCACATCTTCAAGAGATACGATAATCAACAGGTAAATTTATGCTAGATTTTAACTTATCCTACACCTAGAGAGCTTCACTCTTAGAGAAATGCCCGACTTGGATGGGGGGGATTTCCCATACACTGGCTAACACTAGTCTAGCTACAGAAAAGATAATAACTAGTAGGCGTGTTTTGTACCAAACTTAACTTCCTTTTTCCTTTGATTAAATTAGTCGACCAATGCAAAAGATGCTGGGAGGATATACGTGCTGAGTGATGCCTAATCACGACTGAAAGCTAAAGAATGTTGCGTTAAATCACTTCAAAGGCTGATGATCTTTGTTTTAGGAAATTAAAGGTAACTAGGTAATTGTAATACAAAGACAGGTTGAAACAAATGCCCGTGTTGATTAACAACTTCCTTTAGGGATGACCCTAAAAAGGATGTGAGTGCATTCATTGGCCAATGCATCATGAGAGCACAGTTGTGCATCCTTAAGTAATCAGGTTCATGTAAACAGTACTAAAGATACCTGGTGAATTTCCCTTCATGTCATGATATAAGACGGATAGGATATCTCAGATAGCCACAATAAGGAACAGGCAGATGATATTGTAATTATCCAGACAAGTTGGAGCCTAAGGCTGCTCAGATGAATGTGCGTGATGAAGCTCTAGAGAGGCACAGCATGGCATTAACCATGGTAACTGCATTCCTGTGGTGTTGGAATAACCATATTAAGGAGGAAGAGAAGCCCCATGCTCAACCTGCCCTGCCATGCAGAAGTGTGCCCGCATTATGGTGGCCTTGTAATTGGCATGGCTAAACCTATCCTCCTCCCCCTTTCTCACTGCAATGCAAATCAAATCTGTTATAATATACACATAGTCCCAGACAAAAGCATGTTCCTAAGGAAGTAATAACCAGCAATTTCCTGTAATCAGCTCTAAATATTATTGGGACATACAGTAAGTGTATGAAGAAATAGTTTCATGTGGAGAGATATTTTAAAAAAAGTTTCATGCAAATTGAAGAAAAAGTGTGTCAAATGCAGAAAATTCTCTAGCATTCTTGAAGGATGCCTGTTCCTCACACTTCATACTTCTCATCTTGGTCATTTTTGCAATGTCAGTTGTAATGTTCCAGAGCAAATAAGAAGAGCTATAAGTAAGTGAATTAGATATATATAAGACCCTATGGGCAATTTTCCCCTTAAGTTGATACATATTTGTTACACAAACATCAATATAAAGGTCATGCATTCTACAAAAGTGCAGGAGAGTATAAGCACATTACTGTGGTAGCTCGGAGGATGCAGTGGATTACACAATTCATTTTTTGGTGCCTTTTTAGTGAACTATTCGACAAAACCGATTCTGAAAAATTGGGCTCATAATATTTATTGTAAACTTGAACTCATTCATAGGACACACACACCACCGGCTACAATCCCTCTGCCTAAGCTAGCAGCTGCAGGGTGTCTGTGGTTCAGTGTTAAGCGTTTGATAACCTGTCCCTGAATAAGCCAGCTTACACCAGAGTCCAATCTTTTCGACATGGCAAAAAAAAGGTGTGGCATCTCTAGCATGCACAGCTTGTGCAGCATAAATTTAGTTGTCATTTCACCATTTGTGCATCCCAAAAATGATTTGCATTTGTAATGATAGTAATTGAAACTGTAAAAGAAGTGCCACACCTCCTATCAATGACTAAATTGCTCAATAAAGTTCCTGTGGGCTTGGAATGCAATCATCAGGAATACAGCAATATGGTAGGCATGTACCTAGAATTTTATGGGGCAAGGAATATGCTCAAGGCACAACAAGTTTTCTTCAGTTACCACAAAATAAACAAGGTATAGGGTATGTGCTTAGCATGGTTAAGCATACACTAAGTATTACCATCATGTGCTCAAAGAATCTATGTTCAAGTTTGGACAATTGTTGCAGTTCATCTGGCGTCGCACCTCCTTGCTTTGAAGTAACCACTTGTAGAGGATACTTGTGACAAGTGGAGACCTGACAGTTACTCGTTAATCCCTGAATAGTGAATGTCGTTAATTGTTCCTTGATAGGAGAATTGCACTTGCCTGTATTAGCTGTTTTGTTGGAAGGGTTGCTGTGCTGGACAGTATGATATTTGCTTATTAGCCTTAGATGAAACCTGAAGCCATATGTAGTGGTATCCTTTTACTCAAGTGGCTCTCTAGTTTAGTTTCGTCACAGTAGTTGTCCTTTCCTGTGTCTGTCTGTCTCATGAGTGTTGAAATCATGCCTATTGAATTTTGATAGGTTTGTTCTCTTGTGCGTCTTCCAGTGAAGTACAGCTAGTGAAGAAGAAAGGAAATGATGTCATGGGTGTATTATGTGTCAGCATGTGTGTCACGATGTGCCACTTGCACGTGTGAAAGCATGATTTGTGCGTGCATTATACCCTGTGAAAATCATGGTCATATTTCATCAGCTTTGGCTTCATTAAGGTGAGAGTATATATGATGACACTCCAATATCAAATGATAATTGCATTCAATAAATAGGTGTGCATGTTTTTATTTCTGGGAGTAGCACTTGATTGACTTGACCCCAATTTTTAAACGGCCAACAGTAAAATTGGGCAGGGATTACAGTGCCACTCCCTATATTGATTTCATGTATTGAGAGGTGCTTAAAACTAGCTACACTTGTCAAAAAGATGGTCACCTTGTGAGGTGCACACGATCCATGTCCGATAACTGCAGTGTAGAAATACTGCACCATAGCTACCCCACACAAATAATGATGGGTGTATTTATGTGCATCCCAGCAGCAAAGTAGCTCCAGCCCTGCATCCCTATTGAAGTGCTGATCCTCAGGCCCTCATTGTTTCCAGTGCCTTCTTCACAGGAAGGGCCCTCCAAATCTGTCTCATCCATCATTGAGGTCTCCTCCCACAATACTGGGAAGTAGTAGTTCCATGCATGTTCAGCATGGCAGACTTCTTCAGCTCTTCTTTAGGCAAGCATCCATGTTCTTTTATCATGGTCTCCAACATCCACTTGTCTCATATGAAGCTACACCTTTCCACAGCTGCAAGGTATGCAACATGATGACAGCAGACCTCTCCTGTGGAGAGCTGTACAAACAAGTCATGAGGTACTTGAATATGATCCTGACGTCAAACTTTCCATCAGCACATCTGGTGCCTCACAAAGCCAACCACATAGGGGATAATGATGAGGAAGGTTTCATTTCCTCTGACTTCTTTCATCTCTCCCACCTCTCCAGTGACTGCTAGAAGCCTATTAGATGAATGCTAATGGCCGATGTCAATGGTGATCACTTGGATCACTCTTCTAGTACAGCTTTCCTCATATGGTGGTGACCCCCAGGATCTGTCATTGAGCTCCTTACCCCCTCCCCTTAACCCTCCATCCTCCCCCCTCCTTTCTGATGTGGGCTGGTGGGTGGACCTATACAGAAGGTATATGTCTCTGTGTTTGAGTATTCGGTATAGCTATTACATACTCTAGTATGCTCTCCTTTTCTCTCCTTTGAAGTAAGCAAAGAGAAGGCAGCTGCCATCCTTTTTCCATTCCATGTGAACTTCAATCTGGTCCTCATGTTATTTGAATTCTTTAAGATCTCTTCTTCTGTCCATCCCGTCACTAGGCAAAATATGTACAAAAAGGGATTGGATCGATTTCAAGGTCAGCTAGCTGCTTAAAAAAAAAAATTCCATATACAAATTGGCCACAAAGAGAAATATAGGAGATCCCACGGTAGCTCGGTCTGATCCTTCTTCAGTAGATGTGTATCACCTCAACTGCTCCTGCGGGTATACTAGTGAAAACAGAATAACATCAAATGTGACAAGAATCTCATGAATTTTTTGGGGAGTGACCGCATCCTCTGAGTCATCATGGTAGATACCATTTCTGGGATTCTTTCATAGGATGATGATCTAGCTGGCAACATCACCGGTAAGGTATACTGCTTATAAAAGTGCAGTTCTACCAAATCTGGAATGCTGCTCTTCAGTTTGAATCACACATTGAGCTAGCTTAATAGATGAAAACCAAAAATTTGCTGTTACTAAGAAATGGAAATTTATCCACCGTACAATATGTAAAGGAATTGAAATGGAGAACACTAAAATCTTGAAATATCAAACAAAACTAATAAAATTTTAAATTATATTCTCTCAATTCACATTCATTTATGTTGCTATTGATGTTTTCTAATCTTGGAGCCACCTTTTTTAACGTTCAGTAACCTTTCCTTCTCAAATCACAGCTAGAAAACCATTCCACTCTTATTTGTACCTATTTATCTGTAAATATAAAATACACATTACAATAACCTTCTCAATAATAAACTTGAAATTGTATTCTCTCAACGTTTTGATTCACCAGGAATATTATTATTATGATTTGTTGTTACTATTATTGTCATTTTTATTATTACTATTATTACTATTATTATTGTTGTTGTTATTATTGTTTTTATTTTTGTTGTTATTATATTATATTATTGTCATGTCCAAAATTACAAGGTACCAAAAGTCGTCGCTCCTCACCAGACCATCAGGAAACGATGGAAAATGGTCCAGTAAGTTAGTAGATTGACTTCAAATAAAAACATAAAAAACTTTTCTTATGAGCATAATTATAATAATACTATTCAAGAATGGAAAATGAAAATGTTTTATCTACAAACTACTCCAAACTCTAACAAATGTAGGTAAATTGTCTGACTCAGAAAGACACCCGCACAGATCCCGGAACAGTCATGGCATTCTTCTAGACAGGCAATTTAGGAATTGAGTTGTCTGTTAGTAAATCAATCAAAAGCATCATGGAATTTCTATTTCCATTGGGTTGCCACTTAGGACTTGCTTGTTGAATTTGGCACCGATCATAACTGAAAATTGTTCCTGTGGTAGGTTAGTATAAACAACACCAGGCCACCCAAATAGAGGTATGCTTACTTGATGACCTGTGGAACAGCCTTCTGGGACGCTTTTTCTCTATGAAAGACAAAAGCTTTTACTCTATAAGTCACCTTTTAAATGAAAGAGAAAAGCTTTTACTCTATAAGTGAAATAAAAGTAGAAAATCTTTTACTCTATAAGTCACCTTTTAAATGAAAGAGAAAAGCTTTTACTCTATAAGTCAAATAAAAGAGAAAAGCTTTTACTCTTTAAGTCACCTTTTAAATGAAAGAGAAAAGCTTTTACTCTATAAGTCACCTTTTAAATGAAAGAGAAAATCTTTTACTCTATAAGTCAACTTTTAAATGAAAGAGAAAAGCTTTTACTCTATAAGTCACCTTTTAAATGAAAGAAGAAAAACTTTTACTCTATAAGTCACCTCTTAAATGAAAGAGAGAAGCTTTTACTCTATAAGTCACCTTTTAAATGAATGAGAAAAGCTTTTACTCTATAAGTTTTAAATGAAAGAGAAAAGTTATAGAGAAAATCTTTTACTCTATAAGTCACCTTTTAAAGCTTTTACTCTATAAGTCACCTTTTAAATGAAAGAGAAAAGCTTTTACTCCTTTTAAATGAAAGAGAAAAGCTTTTACTCTATAAGTCAACTTTTAAATGAAAGAGAAAGCTTTTACTCTATAAGTCACCTTTTAAATGAAAGAGAAAAGCTTTTACTCTATATGTCACCTTTTAAATGAAAGAGAAAATCTTTTACTCTATAAGTCACCTTTTAAATGAAAGAGAAAAAGTATAAGTCACCTTTTAAATGGCTTTTACTCTATAAGTCACCTTTTAATATTATCATGATCAGCTATCCATTGTTTCCAAATCCTTGGTAGAGGTTAAAGGGCGTGATTTTTGACCAAAATTGTTAAAAATGAAAAACCAAGATATGACATGTACTTCCAGCACAAGAACGAATGAAAGAGACAAAGATGTTCGTAAGAACATGTGTGGGAGCTAACACATGGGGGAAACTTAGACATTGAGGCAGTTATTTGATTGTATATACCTCAACACTTCTGCAGAGAACTGATCATGTGAGTTGAATATTATATAGCATAACAACAACAAAAACAGATCACACACACAAAAAAAAAATCTCTCAATGAACTTTCAGTTGACATAATAATATTACATTAACTCATCAATCGACTTGAAATTGTACTCTCTCGATGTTTCGACTACATGCTCTAGTCACAATACATATATGGTACAGTCTACATGGGTACATTTTTCTTTCTTTTCTTTTTTGAGAAAAACTCCTATGTTTCATGCGTGAATGTGTGTGTAAGCGTGTAGTATGTATATACGTATGTGCATCTGAGTATGTGTGTATGGTAGCAATTCTGAGTGCAATATGTGAGATGAGGATATTTATCCAAGAAGAATGCATAAACCTCCCACTCAAATATGTCCCAGTTATGATGTACCATGCGCTGTACAAATGTTTAACAATTAGCCATACAAGTGTGTTGCCAGGATGGCTTCCAGTCAGAGGGCATTCATGTGGAAGGATTAGAGCTGTACTTTTTATTATGCTTGGTCTAGAAGTGGATGCTCTTCCATTGAAGCACAACTTTCAAATGAAATGTCTTCCTCTTGACTTCCTTTTCTGAATATCCTAAGTACATTTAAATTAGGTTCTTCCTTTGCCCTTAATGACTTTTCCTCTCAGCAGCAGTATCATGCAGCACACTTGAATATACACACAAAATACCTCATCTCTCTGTATATGTGTGTGTATGTGTGTGTGTGTATACATGTGTGTGTGCTGTGTCTCTGTGTGTGAGTGCATATGCGTATGTGTGTGTATGTGTGTGTATGAGTGTGTTTGTTTGTGTGTGTATGTGTGTGTTTGTTTGTGTGTGTATGTGTGTGTTTGTTGTGTGTGTGTGTGTGTGTGTGTGGCAGGTGGGAAGGGGGGGGGGGGGGTTCAGGGTACACAAGAGCTAGATATATTCCGACCTGAACAACTGACAACAACTGCTGCAATTATACACACACAAGACACACACATACCTGACCATGGCTGCAATTATACACACACAAGACACACACATACCTGGCCATGGCTGCAATTATACACACACAAGACACACACATACCTGACCATGGCTGCAATTATACACACACAAGACACACACATACCTGGCCATGGCTGCAATTATACACACACAAGACACACACATACCTGACCATGGCTGCAATTATACACACACAAGACACATACATACCTGGCCATGCTGCAATTATACACACACAAGACACACACATACCTGGCCATGCTGCAATTATACACACACAAGACACATACATACCTGGCCATGCTGCAATTATACACACACAAGACACATACATACCTGGCCATGGCTGCAATTATACACACACAAGACACATACATACCTGGCCATGGCTGCAATTATACACACACAAGACACACACATACCTGGCCATTACATCACCCAATGCCACTCAATAAGCTGCTCCTGGTGCCAGTGTGCACACAACAAGGGTTTAGGTCCATTAAAGCAAGATGAATAGATGCTTGATCTCTCCCAATCCTGCAGTACCCCCCTTAATTGTACCAAACAACTTAATTATACTCTCAATGAACTCTCAGTTGACATAATAACATTATAATCTCCTCAATAATCATCTTCAAATTGTATTCACTCGGCGTTTCGACCAGATGCTCTAGCTTTCATCAGGAATAATTAATGATGAAGGTTAGAGCATCTAGTCAAAATATCGAGTGAATACAATTTGAAGTTGATTATTGAGAAGTGATTATAACTTATATAATATCATTATAAATATACTAGACCCTGCTACTTGCTATATTGCTGGAATATAAGTAACACCTCCTCCAGCCAGCAGTATCCTCCATCTTTTCAACAGCAAGATATAAACAAAGAGAAGTTGCACAAGTGTCCAGACTTAATCAGCTGATTATTCAGCACTGCATTATCATAGAGGTTTGCACTCTAACAATCAAGCTGTATGGTACTGAAGCATCTTACTAACCTGTCTTGATGGAAGCATCTTGCTAACCTGTCTTGATGGAAGCATCTTGCTAACCTGTCTTGATGGAAGCATCTTGCTAACCTGTCTTGATGGAAGCATCTTGCTAACCTGTCTTGATGGAAGCATCTTGCTAACCTGTCTTGATGGAAGCATCTTGCTAACCTGTCTTGATGGAAGCATCTTGCTAACCTGTCTTGATGGAAGCATCTTACTAACCTGTCTTGATGGAAGCATCTTGCTAACCTGTCTTGATGGAAACATCTTGCTAACCTGTCTTGATGGAAGCATCTTGCTAACCTGTCTTGATGGAAACAGCTTGCTAACCTGTCTTGATGGAAGCATCTTGCTAACCTGTCTTGATGGAAGCATCTTGCTAACCTGTCTTGATGGAAGCATCTTGCTAACCTGTCTTGATGGAAGCATTTTGCTAACCTGTCTTGACGGAAGCATCTTACTAACCTGTCTTGATGGAAGCATCTTGCTAACCTGTCTTGATGGAAGCATCTTGCTAACCTGTCTTGATGGAAGCATCTTGCTAACCTGTCTTGATGAAAGCATCTTGCTAACTTGTCTTGATGGAAGCATCTTGCTAACCTGTCTTGATGGAAGCATCTTGCTAACCTGTCTTGATCAAAACAGCCGTCGTGGATGGAATAACTTTTCAGTTTGTGCCGAGTTATTCCCTATGGTGACAACCAGAGCTATGAAGAGCATAATTGCCTATAATTTGAGAGAATTCCTTTCCCAGATCTAACCTGCTGAAGAATGGGACTCTAGGTTCCTCCCCCCCCCCCACATACCCCAACAGAGGAGCCCAGTTCCCTCCCTAACAGGGGGGGGGACCAAAGGCTCCAAGTGAGTGGAGCAAGCATTGGTTACATTGGGGAGCCGCGTAAGGCCCCCAATAGAGAAGCATACAGAAGATCTTGGAGGTTTTGGGTATAAATTTTAAGGCGCATAATCTATGCTTACTTTCAACATTATGGTTTGGTAAAAGTTGGTAAGCTAAATCCTTATTGGCAAATAAAAAGCTATGAAATACATACAACAGAAAACCATAGAAATCTTTGTGAATTTTAATATTCAAGAATACCATACAAGCATAAAAATCTGATGATGCTGACATTCAAGGCATTCATTCAAAATCTGATAGTTATGTCTGTGATTATTCTTCCAACCCAATGGGAAGGAGGGGTAGTATTCACCGATGGGTCCCACCCATTGCCACTGCCGCTGCTGCTGGATTGAGAGGGCTAAATGATGCTTCAGATTTTCTGACACCTGCAAAATTGCATAAGGACACCCTCACAATTTAAAAAATATATATATTATATTTTAAGGATTCCCTTATAATTAGTTGTTTTTTGGGGTGCCAATGTTTCAACCAAAATAGTTCAGTCTTCATCACAGCAAATTCTCTCACACATCACACACATACACACATGCATATGCACTACACATACACACACACACACACATGGATTTTCCCTGGTGAAGACTGAAATATTTTGGCTGAAACATTGGCACACAAAAAAACACGATTTAAAGAGAGTCTTGAAAGTATTTGATGTCAGCTGAGAGTAATCGTACAATATACTTCCAACAGACAACAAGGTCAAACTTTAAGTTTAATTTCATTATTCCAAACTAGGAGCATTTCACATTCTACATAGTAAAGCATGAAGACAGACCTCTACAGTGAGGTCATGACATACCTCTTTCAGACATTATCAAGAAGGTGTGGTCGCCCTTGGGCTCCAGAGTGTTCTTTTATTCCTTGTTGGTCCTTTGTTTAGGCATTAAAAAGAATACTAGCTGGCTAGCTACCTTGTGTGTCATGTTTCCCTTGACATTAAAAGTAAGAAAGAAATAAATAAATAAATAATCAAACAAACAAATATATAAATAAAGGTGGGTGGAGGCGAGTCTTCTATTAAAAGTCAGACTAATGATAAGCCATCTTTGAAACTGTATATACTCTTACAGATTTGGCTAAGATGCCCTCAATAATGTACCCAACCTCCATTTTCATATGCTGTTGGGAAATACCACTCCCTCCATCTACCTAATCCGGACCTGCCATGTCCTCTGCATCAGTTCACATATGCATTATTCAGGCAAAGACTTTCAGGTCAAGCCAAGAAGTCTGCTTGCTTTATTTGGCAAGAATGCCTAAGGAACTACCCATTTCACCATGATGATGAAAGAACTGTAACTCTATCACATACCTTGCATCACCTCCCTGGGTGGGTTACATCTTAGTGGTCTTTTACCTACCCTCACTTCATTTCTCATTCACTTTCACCACATTTCAGCCTGTTTTATGCTTGATTATTTTCCCTGCATCTCTCGTGTGTACAGCATGAGGCAGCAACGCAATTGCGTTGCCTTGCCTCACACATGTGCAGCATGAGGCAGCAACACAATTGCATTGCCTTGCTTCTCACATGTGCAGCATGAGGTGGCAACTTACTCATGTTATGGCACAGGATAATTTTACAAGTATGCATAAGTGCAAATATATGAGGAAGCATAGAGCTGGTGTGTACCTCATCCCTTCCTCCCATTGCCAGCATATATATTCCCACCAGAACAACAGCTTCCCAAACTTGGAAGCTGCCATAGGACTGATATATATTGCAGTGAAGCCATTCTCCTTACTATATCCTATAGCAGTACAACCTAGACAAACAAGTAATGTATTTATTTCAGAGACTGGCTGACCATGGTGATATATATCTGAGGAATAGTATACACATATTGCAGATTGTGGCAACCTTCTTGTGGCTCTGCAGCTCTATGTGCTCTAGTGATTCCATCACATGAGAAAAACACATGACAAAGTCATCATTTCAGTTTTCAGCATATATATGGGTGTATTGTGTGGTGTGTGCATGTCTGTGTGTATTTATCCAAACCAAATCATCGCAATGTTTCTACTTTTCTCCCCATAATACAGCCCTATGTGGGTGCAGAATATATCGGAGAGGGATAATGGCATTTTACTGCCTTATCACAACCGCTGAAGCCTTTGGTCTCTCAATGGCCAGATCTGGTTCTATAATGCTATATAGTTCACTCTAATTATGAGAAATGTGACTATTTTTACATTTGAGCAGTTAGAGCTAGTAAATTAGTATCTACCAAAATTAATGTTCTCTGTGTTCATGATGTAATCTTTCAGGAGTCTCCCACCACAGCCAGCATGCTGCTGCACTTGGGATGCCTGAACTCATGATCTCTTGCATATCAGAGCAACCATCCTTAGCTTTGAGTCGCACTCTCTATTTAGAAGCAAATTGTAACATTCCATGCATGCAAATCTGCAGCACTGGGTAATAAGCCAAAAGTATTTGTCCAAAAAAGAAAGAAAACAGATTGCACGCATGAACTTTAATATAGCACTGCCACACCCCAAGCATAGAGGAGCTGGCACACTCCCTGATAAATTCTTGGATGTGATACATATAGAGTTATATGTGATCATCGAATGCCAAGCTAAAATAATAAAATAATAATAATATCATTGATTTATTAGCTACAATAATAATGGCCAAGTTAGTAATAGTCAGCCAGTGTATAAATTTATAAGTTGATCCTTTTATGGATTTGGATTTTTTTTTGATCATTTGCAGCAGCAAGAGAATAAGATACTTTTGTTCACCTTGTTCCATGTACAGTACCTCCTTATAAGGCAGGTGGGGATTAATAGGGGATTTTAAGTTTGTGTTTTCAATAGAGAGGCAGAACCTCATCACCTAACCCCTGCAAATGCTAACAGTGCTGGATCGGATATCTGATAGGAGGGTGGTTATTATTGCATGGCAGACAGCTTCTATGGCACCAAGGATTCGTTTTGTCTTGTTTCAAGTTTTAAAGAACCACCATTTTGTTTCTGGTGCATGAAATGTAAATTTTCAAAATTCAACAGTAACCTGCTCGATAATTAATTTGAAATTCTATTCTCTCGACATTTCGACTAGATGCTCTAGCCTTCATCAGGAATGATGACTAGATGCTCTAGTCTTTATCAGGATTGATGACTAGATGCTCTAGCCTTCATCAGGAATAATGACTAGATGCTCTAGCCTTCATCAGGAATGATGACTAGATGCTCTAGCCTTCATTAGGAATAATGACTAGATGCTCTAGCCTTCATCAGGAATGATGACAAGATGCTCTAGCCTGTATCAGGAATGATGAGAATCTAGTCCAATCAAGTGGCTTCACAGAATGATGAGACTCTACTCCAATCGAGTGGCTTCACTAACATCATTGCACTTAATTGCAGGGTTTCTAATACAACAATGTCCCATTTGTTTCCTTATTATTCATCAGTTGTGGTTAAATTGAACATCGGCGGTCAGAAGGCATGTGAAAGAGTACAGGTCCTTCAAATTTAGCTCTGTGAATACAGGATGTCTAAAGTACATAGCACTTGTCCAGGTTTAATTAAACATTACGAATGTCTCCAAAGTCCTTTGTCCTTTGATTGTTTGACAACTGACTTCCTAAATTGAATTAAATTTGGAGGAAGGATGTTTTAACTCACTCAAGCTCTTTTCCTGCATCCGATCGTGACTCATCCACCCACCAGTCATCCATTTACATCATATGGAGCATCGGAGCACAACACGCTACAGAGTGAAGGAGTGACTTTGACCTGCAACTCTTACCTTGCCTCTGGGCTGTGCATGCTTCCCATACTTGCACTGTGTTGGCATGCGTTACCTTATTTGGGTTCCTAACAATTGGGCTGGAAATAGGGAACTATGCCAGCTCAAAGTCATAGCATGTGCATAATAATGCATGATGTGTTAATTAGTGGTAGAAACGAGACTAAGCATTCACAGGTAGGCAAATAGAGTTTAGGTAGCATTACTATGTTGTCTCTATTAAAAATCCCATAAATAAATGCTGAAACAAGCATTCACCTCAAACTTCTATATATGGAGCTCTATTAACCTCATAAGGCTAAGGTGTGTAGCTGTGTGTATATATATATATATATATAGTAATAATAGAAAAGTATTGAGATGGCTAGTCCTAGGGGAGTTTCATGCTAATCAAACTATAGTTAGACTAGCCATCCCAATACTTTTCTATTCAATAGCTCTGCTTTAACACCTCATTGAGCACTATTTGTAGCCTTCACCAGCAAACTGCCTTCTAAGTATAATATACACACATGAAACAGAGTAAAAAGTTGACAGCATAAGATGTGTGATTGATGATATATTTATTGCAGTCCACCTGGGACCTTCGCCTACATTAGGAAACATCGACCAATCAGGAAAGGAACGGAAAACAAAGAGAAGGGGGGGAAAAAACAAAAAGTGTGAATGGGTATGAATGAAACTTGGGGGAGGGGGTGGGGGGAGTGGGCAGGATGAAAGTCATAATATAAAAAAAGATAATATTTTGGAAGTTTTAATTTGTTCGTGAGTTTGCATCCAGAGAGGAATCCAGCGTTCTTGTTGAGGCCATTGATGTGAGACTTGATGACGTGTTTGACTCCAGCATAGCGTCTCATGTTACATGATGATACCTTAGAGGCAATAAGGACACATGTCAGATAATTAGTGGTGTGGGATGGGACAGAACTGTCTGGCTGGCCGTAGCGTAGGACATCATGTCATGAATTGAGCAGAGCCATATTGAACTTGTTTTAGAGATCTTGCATGCTCTGGATTGAGAGCTATTTTGATGACAATGAAGAACTACCAAAGTCTTTTCGGTGGCAATATAATATAGATCATCATTACATGGATTTCACTACATTGTGACCTCTGGCATGTTCACAGCCCCACAAGCGATCCACCTGCTAATTACCAATCATAAAATGGCCACATCTCATTTGTAACTTCTCTTGATTTCACTGCTTCCTTGTTGTATCAGAACGACCAACTCTCTATAATCAGTTGATAATCAGCTGAGTTCAATCTAAGATTCTAAATAATGACTTGTACAACACACATACACACACATGCCATGCACATACATACACACACACATGCACTCTCACCATACACACACACACACGTGCATGCCATGCACATACATACTACACACATGCACCCTCACCACACACACGCATACTTTGCACACTTATACCAACACCAACACACACTTCCATTTACTCATAAAAATACTCTCCTCATACTAAAATGGCCAATACAAACCAAAATGGCAAATGTGGTGGCAGGAATTTAAAAAAATCCGTATACCACTCGCTACTGTCATTATTGCATTTGAACTGTTCTTGTGTAAACCTGCACAAGCATCCAGACATCATTTTAGCATATTGGGGGGGAAATGTTCTGATTTTTTTAATTGCTATATTTATTAACTAACCAAACCAACTGCAATAAGGACCTGAAAGACCATGATAAGTTAGTGAGGCTTCTCTACGAGCACCAGCTGCTGTGGTGGAAAAGAGAAGGATGGTCCAGTAGCAGTGGCTATCTCTATGTCATCAGTGTTCTGATGACTGAGTCTAATAAAGACACTGAAGGTAAGTGTCTGAATAGAACCTTATTCAAGTGAACACTATATAGAAAGACAGCACAGAATTATGATAAGCACAACAAGCACTGAAATGTGGTCATCATTTTATGTAGCTTTGATATTCCAAGAAGTCCCTGAACATAAAGTAATACTAATTTGAACTAATTTCCAGGAGTGCATGTTCCAGGAGGATTCAACACACCAAAGCTTTTTGGGACATGACTTCGTGACCTTGTGATAACAATTGCCAAGATCTGGCTTGATGTGAGGAAGAAACCTGATAGGTTTGCATGATTCTATGGAAAAGGAATTGATTTGGGATGATCCCAATCATACCATGCCTAAACCACCAGCAGTGCTAAGCCTGTGGCCGCCATAGCTGAAGTGGGGAAACTGGCAAGTATTCTAGCCTGGCGAGTGGCTTTCTGTAACTGTGCGTGGAGCTAATGCTATTTCAGTTGTGTCGTCTATGGACACTCTTCCAGACTGTCGTTATTCAAATGCTATTACTGCTGCTCTTGTTGTTGTTGTTACTCAGGTGTGTGCAATATTCATTTTCAATTTCAAAAAATGTTTGTGAACATGTGAAAATGAGTTATATCTTCAAAAAATCAATATATATGGCAAGCATAATTGATTCTCACACATTCACAGTGTGAGATGGATAACAAATTTAAAATAACAACACAAACAATATTTGATTGACTTGCAAAAAAAAAATCAAGCTAATTAAACTAGACTAAAAATAAGGAAACAATAAAGACCTATTAGACCAAACTAATTTTAAAAAACCTAGTAAATAATATTTGTACCATAAATATACAGTTTTTAAAGCTTCTTATACATATTTGATCAAGGGTTAACCAAGTGGGTATAAACTAAATTGGTCATACTTATTTCCTTAGTTGTTTTTATTTCCTTGTTTATATATTTATTTGCTTCCTGCCTCATATTAAAAATGAATAATGTATTAGTGATGTGTTTGCATGACTAGCTAGCTACTTCACTGTTGAGGTTGCAAGTTATCAATATGCAAGACAGGTTCGTTGCCTGGTGCAGCAAAAGGACTCCGCTATCATTTAACCATGTAATCGGATGCCCATCTCACTCTGACAGATTTTACTAATTTGTAAGTAAGTAACACTAATTGTAAGCACATGCGAATATGAGGGATGGCATTCCTTAATGATGATTGAAAACGCTCCATGGTGTTTTTTTTAATTGCAAGTCATGACGCAATTGAGGTGCACAAATGTACTTGGGATATTTGGAGTCCTAAAGTTAAGGAATTGGCCTACAGTGTAGAGATTAGGCATGAGGGAGGAACTAAGATTCAAAGAAGCTTGAAGAACTCACCTTCAGTTCTCGGGGTCTGCTAGCCTAAAGGTCGGATTTGAGGGATACTGGAGGCTCAATATGGCTGAAGACATAATTTGGTTGTTAAGAAGCTGTCAAAAGGAGTCAGCTTGAAGCAAAGCGAGATATTTTTTCCCGTTTTGTTAGAGGTGTAAGTCTTCCTTACAAGTTTAGCTATGCTTCTCAAGTAAAGTTACTCTATCTGGGAATGTTGATGGGTTTGTACTCTAGGTGTAAAATGGTTGTTGGCGTAGGTGGGGGAGGGGAGGGGTGAAGGGGAGGGAGAGGTCTGGACCCACTTTTGCACCTCTGGTAAGAATTGTCAACACTTTTAACATTTTGAATCCATCACACTCTGCTGTTACAAAATCAGTTCTGACCACTTAGCTGACCACTGACCCTCTACACAATTATCACCCCAGCCACAAATTTATTTTTAAAAGAGGTCTATCTTTCAACACATAACAAAGGGGGAGGGGATGAAGTTATGGTCCCCCTTTCCTTACCTTGGGCTCCCTTCGCCTTACCCGTATACTAGCTCTGTATATCAAGTCCAGTGATAATATCAACTTACCTGACAAAAGCAAAGTAGACTCCTTAGGAGTGTTCTCTTCTAAGTACATGCCCAGTAGCAATGACCCACAAGGCGCTGCTCAAGCCTTGCTAACAGGTTGCTCCCGATGTCACCAGTTGTCTGAGCTTTCACATACACAGATATGGTCACACTTGTATCCACACAAACTGGTTTGAGCTGCATATATCACTCAACGCATACGATAATGTCTACCTAGTTACTGCATCATTACTCGATAGATACCAGCAATGTATAACTGAACAACAGGTTGGCTAGCGAGCAATAATCCTACATGTTACTCCAGGTGATAATGAGTGCCAATCACCATGGCAACCTTAAGTAGGAGCTTGCGCATGAACTATTATTAGTTAATTAACATATAGAGAGTACAGTCCAGATTAAGATACACTATAAACTCATTGTATTCACTTACTACAGTTAGTGCAAAATACTACTAAACAATTAATTATCTTATTCTTGTTTGGCTTGCCACCATTTGTAACTTTCTGAAATAAGACAAAGGAATATACAAGCGCACTAGTAAAGTTTCCTCCTTTCCGGTGAAGCACAACATGACTCTAGTGTTCTCAAGGTGGTGTAGAGCTGTAACAACTCTGACTATGGAGCAGCTCCACCTCCATTTTGATCAAGTACTTATAAAGCCAGGAGAGAGAGCCGGGAGTGGGAGGGGGGAGGGAGGGACGGAGAGAGGGGGGGGGCAATTTTTACCTGTCATGTATTTTCTGTATAGTAGGAAAATACATACATAGTGAATAAGTGTCCACTATTACAATTGTTTTTGAGAGACCCCTTACCATAAAGCAATGAACTCTGGGGTTGTCTATCTCCAAACATGTGAAAGAGCAATATCTATGGCTGCAAGCCACTGATAAGGACCACCCCACAAAACCAATCTAGCAGACCGAAAAGAATGTTTGTGAAGTTATATAGGTATAGTTTTGCATAACAGGCTCTTAAACCTTCGCAGATGCTGTTTACTCCCACTGTTGCAACATGCGCATGTCATTAGCTGTGCTTCAAGTGCTGCTTACTGGATGCCTCTGTATTACTCGGGCTACACTTCAATGGCAAATGTTTATGCTTAGGTTGAAGCCAAAAAGAGAGAGAAGGCAGAGGGAGGGAGTGGGAGGGAGAAAGGGAGAGGGAGATGGGAAAATGGAGGAGAGACAGAGCGGCCTAGCCCTAGCCCTAGCCCTAGCCCTAGCACCTTGCCCTAGCTACTACAAGGCATTATCAGCTGATGTTTATGTTGGTGGAGAAGGGAACAGTTTTCTTTCAAACTCAATTCCTCCTATCACATCACAGTCTGTTCCTGTTGACCATTCACACCGCAGTCTGTTCCTGTTGACCATTCACACCACAGTACATTCCTGTTGACCATTCACACCACAGTCTGTTCCTGTTGACCATTCACACCGCAGTCAGTTCCTGTTGACCATCTCATGGATGGCTGCACATTAATTAACATGCTCTTATCTGTAGCAGTGATGGAAACAACATTCTATCCATGGTTATATATAGCGATTAGTTAATTCCTGGATGAGTATTGATTAGTTTCTTCCCTTCGTGTATGCTACACTTCCTCTGATTTTGAACTTAATTGACTCCCACCACCTTTAGCAGTCTTCAATTTAAGCCATTTCTAGTGAACATTCTTAGATAATGACATATTATAAAAGTTAGCATGCAAGCAGTGACGAATATTATGCATCAGATGTAGGCTAAGCCAAGGAAGTGTTTGCACAAGAAAATTTCAAAAAAAAATTTATCAGGCAATTCTATGGTGGTTTATTGCTAAGAACCTCTCCCATAGCTAGTACATCATTGTCCTTAACACAATGTATTTGATGACAGTTAGCACTATTGTGCTCTACACTGATTACAACATCAAAGAATTATTACCAGCAGCTCCAAATTCCGATTGAGAATCTTTAACATCAGTAAGATTCAAAGTTGTTTCTTATCTGCAGAGACAATTTTGCTTTCAGTCATTCGGATCACATCTTCTTGTCTTATTAGCTGTTGATAAAACAGTTGCACAATGCTGCTTGTCTTGATTCCATTTTTATTGAGTGCATACTTGACCTTTGACCTGCATTATGAAGCTGCCATTAAAATTCCTTTGCAGGATCTGTTACACACAGACAGACACATATAAGGACTGTGTATTCACGTCACACATAGCCTCCTCATGATGACCTCACTAATACTGTAGTGGATTAGGGCATCAGGTAGGGTCGGGTCCAGGGTAACACCAGAGCAATCGATCTCACTGAGCCAGTTAAGTCATCAAGATGATTTCATGCTTAGGATCCACTCTTCACTTTGGTAACTCTCTAAAGTAGGCATATTGAATTCAATGGGGGTATTTACAAGTCGAAGTAACAGGTGCTTGATGCCTTCCGCCTTATCTCTGCCACTGTAAAATTTGGGGACTCTGTGAGGATTTTTCAAAAGTTGAGATCATAGACCCTTTCTTTCATTAGTGGGGGGGGGTTAAACTTTGTTGCCCCCACCCCCACCACCACTGCTAACATTATCACAATCATTATGTTCCTACACGGCATTCACTATAGGTGCATATACTATCACATCTAAACCTATATAGCATGGTTCCAATGGTGACCGGATCTAAGAGTGGAGTCAGTTTTAAAGGAAACTAATGTTTTAAAGTATCGTTTCAGGTTCATTTTTTGGTAACCATCTACAAATGCTTAGCTTCTGTCTATCTTATCTTCGGGATGGATTCATGACTTTATTTCCTGTTGCATTCTGAAGGGTAATTTTGGAATGTGTGGAGAAACGTAACAACTCAAATGATTCCCTTGTTATAGTATACAGTAGTCGCCTCTCATCCGACCCTTCACAATTCTCATGTCAACACCAAGTGTTTCAATGTGAAGTAGGGGCTGTATTAAGTTTGATGGAAATATTTATGAGTTTGAAATAGCAATAGCATAATAATACACTATTGCAAGTGAAGATTAAGGTTTGAACAAGCAGAATGAGAATACACACATATGTGTTACATACAACCTGTGACACTCTGAAATGCTTTAAGTGATCAGTGAATATTGAGTTTGTATCTGTGTGAGGTAATAATCTCATGAAGGAAAAAAAAATGAAAGTGAGGCTCCTCATTTATCTACACAAACACTACATCGTCATCTCCGTCCCCATCTTCATCCCCATCGTCGCTATCTTCGCTTAAGATCACAGGAGTCAGGACGGGAAAAGTACATTTATGATGACTAGTCCTTCTGGTGGTCGAGTTTGCTATGACCGTGCCTGCACTGCTTTTGCGATGGTGAGGTAAATTATGCCCTTGAAAGGATGAGAGCTCAAGTCCAAGAAGATCAAGGTGAGATATGTTGCGGGGAGTTATATTTTCCCAGTAATGATTTCCCATATCGGAGGCATACATCTCTGAACCGTAGCCAGAGGAGTTGAGACTCGAGTTGCTAGGATAGATGTTCCCTCTCAGTAACATCTCGGGGTCGTTAGCCTGGACATCTCTGCAGTCTTCATGATGAGAACATGACTTGTTGAAGTCCTGTAGCTCTCTGCTGATGTACTCTACATTCTCGTAACTAACTGCCTGCCTCCTTTTCTTGTTGGGTAAGAGAGGAGATGCCTTCTTGCACACACCTGTCACCCATGGGTGAGAAAGAATGTCTCTGAGTGTGAACCTGGTCGTAGGGTTGGGATCCAGCATTCTGCTGATCAGATCTTTGACAGCTACAGAGTGGGGAGAAAGGAAAGGCCATAATGTATTGTTTGTTGAATTTTTTAATTATTCCTAAATGTGGGGAGGTCAGTTAAAACTAGCTGCTTACTCCTGCCCATAGTCCTATATTGTACACTTGAAATCATATTACTGACTACTTACCATCTGAAGTGTCACATGGCTCAGGGTAATCTCCATTTTCAATTTCCATCAGAAACTGTCCAATGTTGCTATCATCGAATGGCATGGTGGCAGTGAGCATGGTGTAGAGGATTACACCCAGACTCCACACATCACACTCGGGGCCTTTGTACGGCTTTCCTTGGATTATTTCAGGAGAAGAGTATAGAGGACTGCCGACTCTGCTCGCAATGAGTGGACAAGAAGGAATGTTCTTGGAGAACCCAAAATCAGCAATCTGTGATGGAAAGATTAATATAATGGTCATAATGTGGTAATGAAGTTTAGATGGCAAAATTTATTTCTAATAGCCATGCTCAACTCTACACACACAATAATGCTACATGTCTGAGTAGGCATGGTCAAATGAATGCTGGAATGGATGAAAGAATAAGTCAAGTCACCTTTGGCTGGTTGTGGTTGTCCAAAAGGATGTTCTCGAGTTTCAGGTCTCTGTGTGTGATACCCTTCTTGTGACAATGCTGTACCCCATGCACAATACTTATGAACATTTCTTGTGCAACGGTTTCATTCATCCCATCTTTTTTCTGGATATATTCAAAAAGCTCGCCACCCGAGACATATTCCATTGCAATTGCGAAGTATTTTGATGTCTCAAATGCTAGAGAGAAAATAAGTGGATGTTAAATATTAGGAAAAATTAGCACCATCTAACTATCAAAATGCAGAATTTTTTAGACTTACTTTCAAAGACACTGATAATGTTCTGATGGCCTTGAACAAGTTTGATATTTGTAATTTCACTGTTCAGTCTTCTTCTGGTCTGGGTACTTCTGTATTCTCTCTTGTCAATCAATTTCAGAGCGACCTAATTTTTGGAAGGGGGAAGAAAAATAATGATAATGCTCCACAAGAAACGCAATCTATACGTAACTTAGTTTAAAAAAATTCTGACTAACCTGCACTCCAGTTTTAACATGCGTTGCCAGAAAGACTTTAGCGTAGCCGCCGCTTCCAATTTTGCGTAAGATCTTGTAGTTTTCCATGGCTAACTTGTTTTTTTGTTGTTGTTTTTTCGGAGAGGTCCTTCCAATAGTACGAGGAAATTTTAGGGCCTGATAAACAGAAATTGGAACTACACGTTCAACTGGAATCTGGTCTTTTATAAGGTGGCGGTTCAGTCACGCATGCGTTTCGCCGACCGGATTTCTCGTCGTGACGTCGCCTTCCGGTCGTGGTTAGTGCATTGCTACCTATCACACACCATTGAGTAAAATGGTGCATAAGCAAGTTAGGGAAGCTAATGAATTTTATCACTGTGTGTTGGTCTATGGAGCTTACGGTGGAGAACTATTGTGAAGTCCATCATCATGATGGAATGGAGGGCACCCATTGTCAATGTTTTGAATGGATATAACCAATTTATTGTCCTGATGGAGCACAGCATATGTCCAGATTTGTTGCGACTATTCCGAGAGATCTGATAAGAATTTAAATAGTGATAACACATTCACTTGAAATACTGACAACAGAGTTCCCAAGATATCTTCACCAAAGTACTTCTAAGCATCTTTGCCCAACCCACTGAAACAGTCTTGATGATGGTCATGACTAAATGGGACACAAGAGTGTTAGAATGGTACCTTGCCTGAATGGAACAAATTAGTCATCTCGCTATATAGCAAACTTTACCAAATTAGCACGTTGGAAATGGCCACGCTCTTCTTTGGAGTTGTTTGTTCCAACTCCCCATACTTTTGTTGGGGGAAATATTCCTAAAGTTGCTAAAGGACGTATGTAGGTATATATAAGTCTGTAGTGCTCAATATTGTGCACAAGTTTATAATAGCAAGCTTAGCACACAAGTGCAATATTTATAACTTGTGCACAAAGTTGAGCATTACAGATCATTGACATCTGCCATTTATTTTAGAAACCGCTCTCCAGAAAAAAATAGAGGAAGATGGAACAAACATTTTATGGAAGATTACCAAGCATTTTGTATGGATTAGTTGGCAAGCATAATGAATCATGTCATATGCAAGTCTTATATCTGCAAGTGGAGTGGTTGATGACATAAAGCAAATGAGCATGGCAGGACAGACAGGCTACTGTCTGCAGGAGTTATGGATCCCATCAATTCTGTTCTGTGTATTATCGCATTCCTGTATTTTTTCAATTTAATTTGAATTGGAATGAATAAGGTAATCATGCTTTCAGTGATATTCCCAATTGTTTGATAATTTAGTGTGTACCACACGCAATATTTGACATTTCAAAGTGATAGCCTCCATATTGTACTAAAGAGATATTTTATATTTGTGCTAAAACTCATTTTTGAATTAGAGCTGAAGTCATCTTTCTACCTATTTTCTTTCTCAGACATAACTTTCTTAGAACAGGTTCATTCATTACCAAAGGACAGCTAATTTCCTACAACAAATCTGTCTAATTTGAGTCTGAAAAGCAGAAAATTAACAAAAGTGAATCTAGTATACTTGCAAGCTAAGTCAGGCTCATAGATTACCTGCCAAGATGATGATGTCATACGGTCACCTCCTATGTTGGTTCTAACAATGTCAATTTAAAAATCAATAAAAGGTACAAAAAGTGTGTTTATGGCAATCAATGAAAACCTTTCATCTTGTTTGATGATTGATGCTCCTGTTGTCCCCAAAATAACACACTGCCGGCGCATCTTCTCCACCATGGCCAGCCCTTCTGGCTCCAGAACATGCATCTCTCCTATTTAGTGGGGAAGTTAAGTCATACACCAGTTGTCAAGAAAATTACTCTAGTTTACTGACATAACCAGGTCATGAATAATTTACCAGTGGATGTCTCAAGTTCTGGACGTTTGTCAGATACATTATTTCCTTATTTGTGTACACTTGGCATTCATTCATAAGAATTAGAAATAGCAGAAGTTATTTGCTATGTGAATTTATTCACGATTTTTTTATTTATTAAAATGTTATTTTAACCACAATAGAGTAAAGGGACACATATAACACTACTTTCCCCCCAATTATTCCTGATGAAGGCTAGAATATCGAGCTGAAATTGTCGAGTGAGCAAATTTACTAGCTCCTGTGGAATTTAGGTTGCCAATTATTATTATCATTATTATTATTATTATTATTATTATTATTATTATTATTATTATTATTATTATTATTATTATTATTATTATTATTATTATTATTATTATTATTATTATTATTATTATTATTATTATTATTATTATTATTATTATTATTATTACTATTATTGTACATTTGTGAGAATGTGAGTGATGGTATACGATGAAGATGTTGAGTCTGTTAATTGTACCGTTGGCGTAACAATAAGATCTACTGAAAGCCATTATAGATTAGGAGAGTGGGGGACAAACATGCATTTACTACATGGACATAATAAGTGGAAGGTGCATGGATTATCGGGATCAAAGGTAGAGAGAAATACAGACCATAAATGCTCAGTTTAATAGTGGCCATAGTCTGTTGCACATCTATAGGTGGAATGATGTTCCAGAGCCTGGGTAGTCGAGTAAAATAAAAGTGCCTGGAAAGATTATTACACATCCTCGAGTGGTTGAGCTTTAGTGACTGTGATGATCGAGTGTTGGTGGAGGCGAAAGTTTGTGGCTCGATATATTGAAGCTGGTAGTTGTATTTTTTTTGCTCCTTATGAAAAACATAATGTCAGCAAGTTCAAAAAAATACATCAGTGGAAGAATCTTTAGTTCAACAAGTCTAGACTTATAGTCCATGGTGTAATTGTTTAGAACAAATTTTGTAGCACGTCTTTGGATTCTTTTCAATGCCACGATACCTTTGATGAACTGAGGTCTCCAGAGAGGTGAACCATATACCTGTATTTTTGGTTTCCACAGAGTTGACATGACTGAAGGTTCTACGTATTAGACCTAGGCACTTATATGCTTTACTTAAAATATGATTGTAGTGAAAATTCCAGCTCAGATCATTCGATACGTATAATACCAAGGTCTTTGTAGTGGTCCATTGGGAGTTGATGATCAATAATGTTGTAAGGAAATGAGATTAGAGATGCTGATTTTGGGGAGTGTCAGCCATGCTCGGTCTCTGCCAAAGGCACCCTTGTTTCCTAGATGCCACTAAATTTCAACTACAGTGCTGGAGAGACCGACATAGGAACAGGTCCCCTGGGAAATCACAGTGACGTTTGGAGCCACAGATTATAACGCCCCCGCGCCAAAGCAATGTCTCTCGTGCGCGAGACTTGCTTATCCTAAGAAGTTGAGAAGACGGTGAAGGAGAGGCGGACAGTTAGAAGGACAGTCTCTAGGAAACAGTGGAATCCTTGGAATGGAGACATCTTCTCCCTTTGTCAATTTTACCTGTGTGGTGTCCTCAATGATGTGTAGCTTCTCAGCCTACCCTTTTGTGTCATCGCCTAAACGGCAGACGCTCCCAACTGGATTGGGAAGATGACGAATAGAATAATTAAATCTTCCTTGAGAGACTCAACTGTGCCTAATGTGTGGATCTCACATCGTGGTTTTGGCACTGCAGCATATCAAACAGACACTGGCACTGATAAAATGTTCTGGCCTCATAATATATAGCACTCGTTTGGTTGTGATAAACTCCAACACAAAACAGTTGGCAGATTTTGAACCAGCATTCAGCCAACATGCTCTAGGATGAAAGACTTGCATATTTAAGAGTATCTTCTGCAATACTTACAGGAACTTCTACTGGAGTCATCTATAATAATGATGACATGATTAAAAAAATTGACTTCAGTCTGAAAATGATCGTTGAAAGGACTATATAGACTGGAAGCCAATGCAAATATAGTATGTGCTTATTTGATCGTTAATAGCATGGGCTATCAACACCCTCAGCCTTCCTCCCCATATTACATGCTCAATAATAACGGCAAACATTATTTTAATGATAAAGGGTCCTCTAAATGTTTGTGATGTACATGAGTATGTGGCATACTATAGGTGCCACATCTGAGCCTTAATATATAGCCTGGTTCCCATGGTGACCAGGTCTAAGAGGGTAGTCAGTTTTAAAGGTATCCTTTTGTGTTCATTTTTTGGTAGCCATCTACAAAATGCTTAGCTTCTGTCTTTCTTATCTTCGGGATGGATTCATGACTTTACTTCCAGTGGCACTCTGAAGGGTAATTTGGAAGGTTTGCACAGATGCATGACTCACTTATTATTCTATACAATAGGCACCTCTCATCCGACCCTTCACAATTCTCATGTTTAACACCAAGTGTTTCAATATGAAGTAGGGGGCTGCGATGGAAATATTTATAAGTTTGAAGTAGCATGACCATACACTATTGTAAGTGAAGCTTAAGGTTTGAACAAGCAGAATGAGCATGTTATGTATGTGTTGCATACAATCAGTGACCTCTAAAATACTTTAGGTGATTGGTGAATATCGAGTTTGTATCTGTGTGATAAAATAATCACAAGCATTTTGAGCTGATAAAAGAAAAATCTGAAGCAGAGAAATAAAAAATGAACTTTATATCTAAAGTTGAGCATTTACTCAGTAATCATTATAAGTTATGTTCTATCATCAGTCATCTAAAGGAAGAAAGAGAGAGGAAGAAGAGCTGATGGAAGGTGAGTGATTGAGTTCCAAAATATGATGGCAGAAGGAATGAAAAGACTGCACAACTGAGGCATGGGTGAAAGGAATTAGGTAAAATGTTTGATGGATGCAGGAAAGAAATGATGTGATGGATTGCAGTGGTGAAAGGCATGTGAGGAATTGCAGCTGATTGGATGAAGTCTTGAGGGTGGCCTGAGCATGTCTGTTTGAGAGGGTAGGAAGTTAAAGAGTGGAGTGGAGGGAGGCATAGTCAGTAGTCCACTGGTGAGTACAGAGTCTAAGTGCTAAGTGTTAGATATGTTTAAGAGATTTGGAATTGCAAGAAAAGAAGTCCATACAGAGGAGAAGTAAGTAGATGAGGAACAACTCGAGTCTGAGAAGTGTTTATGAGAAGATAAATGGCGACAGAGGTTGCAATAATTTAAGCTTATTTGCCTGAAACTTTATGATGTGAAGATTCCAAGAGAGGTTAGAGGAGAAAGTAGGTTCTAAATATGAAGGTTAGAGTTCAAGGAGTATTGTTGAGAACTAGTTTAGGGAAGGATGAGGAAGTGAGTACTTTATGAGTAATGATCATGAACTCACTCCTATTTGGGTTGACCGTGAGAAAATTAGATAGCCAGGATGATATCATATAATTTCATTGTAAGGTTGCACTGAGTCAATGGAGGAAGTGAAAGAGGAGGAGAGAAGAGGATATTTTTGGCATAGAGAGTAGGTGTAAAAGAAGAGGGTGGTTGCTAAGTAACACCATCTGTGTAGGGAGTAAGGAGAAGTGGACCAGGATAAAATGTTGGAGTACTCATAAGGAACAATGGGGTGGAGAGGACAGCCTGGATGATCCTATTTTATCAACAAGCTGTAAGATAAGATGAGAGCCAACAGAGGCAGTGTGAAGGAAGTTGAGAGAGGACAGGATAGTTTAGGAGATGTGGCACAAATCCAAAGGCTTTCTTGATATCTAAGAAGACAAGATTAGGTAACAATGAGGATGGCAACTTCTCTTGAAAAGCCCGGATGAAATCTTATAGAAAATCTTGTGCAGAAATACACCAGTTAATTATGTAATACTCTAATTTGTTAGAGCGAGTATAGAGGTGGGGTAATAGTCTTTAGGGAGAATAAAGGAAGAGATGTCTAGGGCAGTGCTTCCAATCAGCAGGAAAACACACATAGAGAGGAAGGAATTAAGAAATTAATGGGGAATAGCTAAATATGGAGTGTAGTAGATTTGAGCATTTTTGCAGAGATGGGTTCTGGGTTAGTCGATTATTTGTTGGAAGGGAATTCTGGAGAAAGGTTCGTAATCTTGCCTGGGGAGAGAGGAGTACAGGTGGGCAGGGAAAAAGAGGAGCAAAGGGTGGTTGGTTGGAGAGGGGTGAGGGGGTGGGGGGGGGGGGGGGGGGGGATCTGGTGGGAGAGAAGTGATTCAGTCCTTCAGCTTTGGACTGAGAGGAAGCACATATCTGACCTTAATATGTGAGAGGTGGCATGCATGACAATTTATTACCCTTTTTTTAAATTATAGTTTTACAAAATGTATAGAGTTTAGGGAAGTGAGAATCATTAGAAGAAGCAGAGCTTTGCAGAACTGAGCAGCATTAAGTATTGGTTTTGGTATTGCAATAGGCTGACCTGATATCAGGATATATAAGTGCTCTGGCAGAAGTGATGGAGAGGTCAAAGAGGTTGATGGGAGGGCTTGCTTAAGAGGGAATAGTTTATGCATGATGCAAGGAAAGAGTTCTTTAAAGATAAGCCAGGAGGCTTCAGTGTCTAATGGGGTGAGAATAGCATCCCAGGGAATGATGTCGATGAGATCATTAGCTTGAGGAAATCAACTCGATCATATAAACAGATCCTATGAGCTGGTGCGGGATCTGGAGGGTCAAGTTGGGAGGTAAGGGAAAAAGATAGAGTTGTGGTCGGAGTTAGACACAGAAGGAGAGACTTCGCAATGGGTGGAGTAAGTATGCCAGATCAATAATAGAAGGGGCGCCTGTGTGGGAATAGTGAGTTCATTGTGCATAGTTTGACTGAGAGCTGATATTGCATTGATACTATTGAAGGAGTGGTGAAGGAGGTGAAGAGCAGCCAGCAAAATAAGATTCCCTGTGGAAAGGGAAAGGATAGATGGGGCAATAGCAAGTGATGCATCATCCGGTGATGAAGGTGGACAATAGAAGAATGTGGCAAAAGCTGAAAGTACAAGTTCAATAAAAATGGTGGTAGGGAAATGATGGAAGCAAGTAGAGATGACTTGACATCACTATGATGCCTCGACCATGTCCATTATGATGAAGTCCACTACAGCAATAAAGGGATGGGGAAGAGAGTGGAGGCACGATAAAGCTGTTAGTTCACAAGTTTAGGAAGAAGAATGCACGCATTTAATTTGAGCTGATTTTGGTATATAGTTAGGAGAAGCACAGGAGAGATGAGAGTAGACCCAGAAAAGATAGGCCAAGATGAATATGAGAGTAGGTAGTGCTCTGGACTAGTGAGGAGATGAATGAGATATTAAAAAAGTAGGTTTTGGGGGGAGGGGAGGGGGAGGGGATGAGAACCAATTAGGGCCGTAATAACCCATGGCCGGGCCCCTAGGACTTTGGGCCCCCCCTCCAATTAGAAGAAATTTTGTTTTGCTGCAGAGTAGATGTTTTAGTGAATCTGATGGGAGGTTTGACTTAGAGACGTGGGACTCTGAGGTATTGTGAGAATGGGGAAAACAGGAGAAACAGAGGAATTTGCAGGGGGGACTGTTTGAATTTACAGTTGGGGTATGAGGATTGGATGTATCAAGTAGTGACAGCTGGGAAGGTGGCATGGCTGAGTTGTTCTTGGACAAAAACAGGCTAACTACCACAAGTAGCCCTCCACATACCTGAGCATATGTGCTAGATCCCTCACACACCTGAGCATATGTGCTAGATCCCTCACACACCTGAGCATACATAGATCCTTCACATGCCTGAGAATACGTGCTAGATCCTCCTTCACATACGTGCTAGATCCCTCACACACCTGAGCATAATTATGTGCTAGATCCTCACATACCTGAGCATATGTGCTAGATCCCTTCACACACCTGAGAAGCCGAGATAGAGAATAACAGGCCATCACTATTTGCTTCAGTGCTGGGTTCACCTTTTCATCAAACCAGTCATAAAAAATTATGTTTTCCTCCTAAAATGTTCACTCCCCAAGATATTTGGATGGACAATATCCTACCTCAGGAATATTAGGGGAATACTTCACTAAAATCCATCAGTTGTTGAATTGACCTGCAGGCGAATACTTATGCTAAGACCTGCAGGAGAATGCTTATGCTAAGACCTGCAGGAGAATACTTACGCTAAGACCTGCAGGAGAATGCTTATGCTAAAACCTGCAGGAGAATGCTTATGCTAAGACCTGCAGGAGAATGCTTATGCTAAGATCCGCAGGAGAATGCTTATGCTAAGACCTGCAGGAGAATGCTTATGCTAAGACCCGCAGGAGAATGCTTATGCTAAGACCTGCAGGAGAATGCTTATGCAGGAGAATGCTTATGCTAAGAACTGCAGGAGAATGCTTATGCTAAGAACTGCAGGAGAATGCTTATGCTAAGACCTGCAGGGGAATGCTTATGCTAAGACCTGCAGGAGAATACTTATGCTAAGACCTGCAGGAGAATGCTTATGCTAAGACCTGCAGAAGAATGCTTATGGACCTGCAGGAGAATGCTTATGCTAAGACCTGCAGGAGAATACTTACGCTAAGAGATGGAGAACAAGCCAGAGCAATTTCTTGAGAATTCAACATTGTATATAGTAGACAAGATCTTAACTCTTATACCAGCTCTGGTGAGGAAAAGAAATGGCTTTGAACAGAGGAAATCCACAAATTCTATGTGAATTGTGGTTGGGACAATATGCAAAGAGTGAACTCTATGGAATAGCAAAATTATGGAATGAAGAATAGGACAGGAGGTTATTGCACTGATAGTTTTGAAAAATTGAGCTGACCTGAAATTGTCCTTAGTCAAAATGTCGAGAGAGTAAGGAGGCCATCGTAATTTTGTTTGTTTTATTTTGTCATTATTATTATTGTTGTCATTATTATTGTTGTTGTTGTTGTTGTCGTCATCATCATCATAATATATGTAATTGCAGAAATTGACTTGGTACATTAGAGTTCTGGGGGGGGGGGGGGTTGGTACCTCGTGGGATAAACTTGAAATCGCCTAGATCGCTTTGCTCTGGTCATTGTTCAAGGCCTAAATCATGATCTGTATATTATTACTGATGATGTCATACTGATATTGGAATGCGTGGATTGTGATATAGGAAAGTGGGCAAGAATCGCATGATGTCACTTACAGATTCCAGACTTGAACAAACTGATGCCCTGCAAGCTAATGGGAGGGCAAATTCTGACACGGAAATGTGCGTGATGTAAGTATGGCTGTGAGGGGAGTTTTGTTAGGAATACTTGGAAGCAGCTTTCCTGAATATGGGAAGCACTACACTAAGAGTGAGGTCACCAGGAAGTAATGCAGGATTTTTCAGAATACTAAAAGCAAGACCATACGCAGAAGTTGATAGTTTGCATTCTTGACACTGTTTACTGTGCTCGGTATATATACTCTCCATGGCATATTTAACTTCCATTCATCAAATGCATCAATTCCTTTCCCTATATATGCCACCCATACAGCCTGTTCTTTCTGTGTACAGAACTGACTGCACGCGTGTTTACCCTGCCGACACTGATAGTTTCTGCATCATCATGACAACTTCACTGGCTGATCTAGCTGCATTCAGAGGAGTTCAATTACAGTGAATGCAGTATGACCTTGCATGTATGAAGTGCACATTTACACTTGTGGATTATGAGTATTGATTGTGTCTGTACATAGTTTGTGAAACATCTTCATCAATCTGAGTATAAAGAAAAGTAATGGGGAGGAGGTGTGGTCTTCTACCCCTGAATGTACCCCAGACAGTATCCCATCTCCACAGCTAGAGCATGCTGATGAATCGAGTAACTACGCCTGTTGGGTGGACAAGGAGATGACAGTATGTGAGCTAGTCGCTCAGAGAACTGCATTGTCGTTTGCTTAAAAGATGTGCTGCTGCATGTCATTCTCAACACTTAAGATGCCCATGGGCAGTGCTATGACAGATGTTTTACCATGACTAGAAATCAAATAATGTGGGTTGCTGTACAAATCAAGAAATTGAATTAAAAATGTATGCTGACACATGGCTACTGCCACAACTCACCCTTGCTGTCAGGGATACAATAAAAATATTCCTCTGCTGAAAGACACATTTTCACTCAATTAATAAAGATGAATCTTAAAAGAAAGGCAGAAAACAAGCAAAAATTCTGGAACAAATAGGAGGTGATTTCCATGTATACGATGTGGACTCACCAACTCTGAAAATCCTCTTCCCAAAAAGATGCCGTCGGAGCTGCATCACTGAGTGCTATTCTGAAAAACTATGGAACTTTGATGGAGCTATGGGACTGGGCACAAACTTTTAGTTTCTTCTATGGACTTCAGCTTGCCATTTAGTGCTTTCGCATTCAGATAACCTCAACACTAGCCTTCAGAGAGCAGAGTTATGTGCAGTTGATGTTCAAGGGAATTTCAACTTTCTGTCACTGTTCTTTGAGGATATGATCAGACAGGGATGCAGCCTCCATTGGTCCAAGGTCACTCAAACTGCTGTGAAATTGGAGTTACAAGTACCTTCACTTCCATGTCACCATAAGGGTATTTTGAGGGTACTCAACCTGAGCACCATTCCAATGTAGAGGACTTTTACCGCCAGATCTACTTTGAAACTGTGGACACTGTGGCCAGTGCATTGTAGAACATTTCATGATTATGCCATATATGCAACCTGTGAGTAGTTCTTGTGAAAGGAGTATTAGGGGAACTTGTCTCACAAAATGTTGACCAACTGTTTGAGTTCTACACATAATTTAATGGTAGTACCCTACAAATTCACCTACAGAGTCCCATCACAGTTTCAGACAAGGTGAAGAGGGAGCTACATTGCATTGTTGTAGATGACCGGAGGTCATGTCCTTGGTCAAGATTGTTCTGGTTATTCCAGTAACAAATACCAGCTCTGAACGTGCCGTCAGTGCACTGAGAAGGGTGAAGTCTTACCTCTGGACATTTGAACAACCACCTCAATCATCTACAATATGCACATAAGGAGCTGCTGAAGCAACTAAACATCAAGCAAGTCACCAATGACTCTGTGGATAGAGTAGAGAGATGCTCATCCATGTTCGGCCACTTCCACATAGCAGTAATAGATGTGGATGAATGCCTCTCTACTCTAGGTCCCTCTCTACAATTTAAGTCTTTGTGATAGTCATATCTGGTCACGACATGTAATAATATTGAGATAAAACGACTACAATATTTTCAGTTTAAAAGTCGGTAGAATTGCCACCCTATTTTTTAAAAACTACTATATATGTAGGGGGAGTATATACCCCAGCCCCCCCCCCCCCCAGTATAGGGTGACCAGCATTACCGCTGTTTTTGCCCCCCCCCCAACTTTCAGATGGAAATTACCCCGTGTTCATACATTTTACCGAGTATAGACATATGCCAACGTATACTTTCCCACCAACTACCCAGCAAGGGCTCACTTCTCTCATGCCCCCCTCCCCACGCCTGCACCCCACACCACCCAAAATATATATAATATGTACATATAATATGGTTTGAATTGTAAAAGTATAAATGTAACAAGAACTTGCATGAGACCAACAAGCTTTACATGATCCTTTACTCATAAATATAATATTAATATTTGCCTTCATTATTATATAGTAGGCTATAAATGTTTGTGCTTTAATCGGTGGATTCTTGTATCAATTCTTTTTTGACAAGTAAATCCTTTGTGTCTGCTGTGTGTATGTGTGCATGTAAGATTATTTTTATTTACAATTTTTTTCATATTTTTGTAATTATTTGTTTGTTAATTTTTGTATTAATTAACAAACTTTTATTATTAAAATATACGAAGTTGATTAACACCTAATTAAAACACATTAGTTTAAATAAATACATAAGTAAATAACCAAGTAACTATTTAAAGTTATTAAAAAAAGGAAAAAAAGTCAAGGAGGCGGAGGTACAATAGGAATTGGGGAGGAAGTTACTTGCATCTAGCAGAGATTTCAACTCCAGGAGGTACCTCCTACAACATCTGTCTGTGGTGATACAGAGGGGCAATGCCGCAGGAGTTTTGGGCACCCTTGGGTCCATCTCCACCGCCTTGCCTTTGTTGCTATTGTTATTGTCATTGATAAACTTTAGATTAAAGTAGTTATTTTGTTATTGATTTATTGTTAAATTGTTTATTTGCCTATTTATTTATTTGTTATTTGTACTATTTTTATTATTATTTGTCACGTGTATTGATACTTACACTGCATCTAATTTGAGAACCAGAACCTGTGGCTGCTGATCAATCAGAGGTGCATTTCAGTTTGTTCTTGTGGTGGCTGAAACATCAGGATTTGCCACAAAACCCTTGCCTTTGTCAGGACCTAGGCAGGAGACTATGGGTAGCATCAGAGGAGCCATTATCATCTTACAGAGGCTCTCTGTGGTGATTATTGGAAATGCTTCCCCTCGATGCTGGGGTTGATACATTAGTAGTCAATTCAACTTTTGCCCATATCTTAATTTATTTTTTTCCTTTTGGCATTCATTAATTTATTAATTTAGACCTTTTTTTTTGCTTGTTATTTATTTATTATTTATTAAAAAAAATTTAATAGTCGAGCAGTTTCCTGAAATATATATTTTATATCAAATAAATATTAACAAACAGACAGACAGACAAATAAATAATTATCTGTTGGCTGGCAACTTGCCACCAGCATAAGCACTCGAGCAGAACAGCATTTCTAGCCATCACCTGAGAGAAACAGACTCAGTGACTATGGATCCCAGTATCCTCCAAGCTCCTTATTATGGACTGTCTAGTAAGAGCCTATTGCAGTAACGCTAGTGTCTTGCGTCCATAACACAAGAATACGAAAATTAAAAACAAACAAACAATAAATAAAATTTGTGTGTGTGTGTGTGGGGGGGGTTTCTTGTGGGGTTCTTGTTGTACCCCACGAGGTATAATGCTATTGAAAGTGCACATGTTCACCCATTGCCTGGGGTTGGAATACCCATCCTCAGAATATAGGGGTGTAACATGTGTAATAATGATATATATGTTATTTCCCTCCCCCCCCTCTCTCTGACCCTTTTCCAGGGAGCAGGGAGCATAAAGATGTTGTTGTCCTTTAGAGCCTTATAATAACATAGGTGTTGCCTTAATTAATAATTGGAGAGGTGTTGCCTTTATTAATATTTGGAGGTGTTGCCTTAATTAATATTTGGAGAGTTGCCTTAATTAATAGTTGCAGAGGTGTTACCTTAATTAATAGTTGGAGAGGTGTTCCCTTAGATTTCCCTTAATTAATAGAGCGGTGTTGCCTCAATTAATAGTTGGAGAGGTGTTGCCTTGCCTTAATTAATAGTTGCAGAGGTGTTTGCCTTAATTAACAGTTGGAGAGGTGTTGCCTTAATTAATAGTTGGAGAGGTGTTTGCCTTAATTAATAGTTGGAGAGGTGTTGCCTTAATTAATAGTTGCAGAGGTGTTGCCTTAATTAACAGTTGGGGAGGTGTTGCCTTAATATAATTAATAGTTGCAGAGTTGCAGGTGTTGCCTAGTATAATGCATAAAAGTTTCAGGCATGTAGCCTGGTGTTCCATGCTAGGTGAGTTGCCATCATAATAGGTTTTAGCATGTTGCTCCAAGAGCTATAAATGTGTTGTGCATGTTTCCTGGCAATACCATAGTGTGCTGCCACCCACAGCAGCTCCTAGCAGCATTCATAAGGTCAACAGATACTCTGGCACTCCTATATAACTTCAACAAACAGCTCCTCTGGGTTCCCGCCGAGCCTAAATCCTGTTCTCGCCATATAATACCTGGAATATGACGAGATGGGAATGCTTATCCCTGAGGAATGGATGTCGTGGTTCCAGCAGAGACATCCTGATATGGATGGAATTCTACTCATCACTCATATCAATCCCTAATGACAAGATTTCCGGACAAGAATCCTCATTTCATGACATACAAAACACACACACAATTGCAGACCATAGGAACTTCATAGGAAGAGGATGGGAACTTAGTGGCTGCCTGCTTCAGGAGGAAGGCAGCGCAATCTTCAGGTGACTGGTATGAGCTGAGATTGATTTTGAACTCTAAAATGTGATTTTACTTGGCAAGGTACTGACTTGCTGTTCCCACTGCTTTAATAACTCACATACCACCCAGAATAATGCACTATCTAGCTTGGTAACATATAAACCTGTACGGTTAGTTCCAACCAACATCAAATATATTAAGGTTTCCAGCTTTTTGGAGTTTTAGAGCCAACGTTTCAACCGAGATATTTCAGTCTTCATCAGGACGATGTTGGCACTACAAATTAAGAGAAACCTTAATAAGCCATTGCCACACCCACACCTTGAGTCCAACAGGTGGAGGGAAGCCATCTTTTCAATGGGAAGGCAATCAATACGTCCACTTTCAATCCACGCTATGTGCCCCACACCAGCTTGGGTTGCAATGGCCGCCACCCAGTTCAGCATGCCAGAGAGGAAACAGATGAGAAAGCTATGCTTTGAAGTGCACCTTACTTGCCAAAGAGACAACAATGGAGACTTATCACACTCTAATTGACCCCGTGTGAGTATGGGTATAATGGTGCCATGTGTGTGTACATCTGTGTGAGAGGCATGGTCAGCCAACTCTTTGATAGAGGTGGGTGGAGTAATGTCATTAATACATTTACATAAACAAAAACAATGCTTAATCTTAATCCAAGACCTGAATGCATAATAATCATGACCTGGCACTCATGTGCATAATGATAATCATGACCATAAAATTGTTATTTAAGAGCAAAACTTAGTGCATAATAATCATGACCTGGCACTAAGTGCATAATAATAATCATGGCCATGAATAATGCATGTTATTTTAAAGCAAAAACTAGTTATGACCTTGACCTGCCAAGTAAGTGCATAATGATAATCATGACCATGAAAAATGCATGTTATTTAAGAGCAAAACTTGAGTGCATAATAATCATGACCTGGCACTTAATTAAGTGCATAATGATAATCATGACCATGAATAATGCATGTTGTTATAAGAGCAAAACTCAGTGCATAATAATTATGACCTGGCACTTAAGTGCATAATAATCATGACTTGCCCATTCCACCTTCTAAAAACACACAAAAAAACCCCCAACTCTAGAACTTCTTTTCCTGGGAGCACACTTTTGAATGGCAGGCTGGCCTCAACTGCTGTGCATTGGTATATATATATACAAGGGTGTGTGCATATAAATTATTTGAATTTGGCTCCAACCAAGTGGTTTGTGGAAGTTTTTGTGTGGCATGGTAAACGTGTTTAGCAGGTCTTTGTTAGGTATTGAAAGCCGTCAGTGACCAGAGGAATTTTGTAGGAACGTGCAATAGTTCATTCTAATTATGGTCTTATAACTGGTCCTTCGCATGAAGCCTCTAAAAAAGGCACGAAGAGTCTAAAGAAGGACTAAGACCAAAGCCTAGCTTGTTCAAACTAAATTCCACAAACCACACACACTCTTGATAGCCGCTGTCCAGTACCAATACAAAGGTCCATGCACCAACACAAATATATTGTTGGTCTGATGAAGGACACCAATGCTCACAACTGAGGTACTGCAGAAGACTCAAGGGTTTCTAAGACCAAAACTCGACCCATTTTAACAGCAAATACTCGGATAGCCCAATACCTACTCAACGGCATCTATATATATAACAAGTGTTTGCACACATTGATGAAAGCAATCTATTCCAATCAGCAAGTTGCCATCAGCCAAGCAGAACCCGGGAGTATTCAAGGTGTGGCCGAGACAAAGCTGGGGCCATTCTTGCAAGAAATGTTCGTGTCATTTCAAAAAAGCACTAACCAGGAAAGTGGCAATTATGACGACTTTCATTCCTGGAAGATCGTAGCTTCAATAATGGTGCATGATGGGATGCCAATTGTTGTCTTTGAGGTCTTTATTATGACGCCAATAGTAACGGCATCAGCTGAGGTCAGCAATCACTCTAATTCACCAAGTTAGACTTATCCAGGATGAGTTAGCCCTCCAGACTGATACATACCAAATCTACTGTGTACACTTAACTATATACATATAATTATAGTGCTCCTTTTCAGAGACCACCTTCAAAACGGTCCCTAAAGGAGTCGGCACTAAGGGTGGAGCAATGGGACAGGCAAACTTTATGCCACTGTACGCATTTCTGTACAGCATATATATACAGGTGAATAACACGCTAGCGCATCATAACTTGTACTTTCTATCTTCCCCAAAACACCAACTCTTAGCAATGTTCTTTACCTGGTATCCAGCCTTGGTACAGGAGTACAACTCTTAAGCTCACTGAATGGCTAGCTTCCCAAACTAACTCCACACTACTACATACGTAGTGCGCACTAGCAGCTGCAGGCTGTGAAGTACTTGAAACGCTCACGTGTTCTATCAAGAAGTGCCTGTGGTTTAATGGTCAGGTACCGAAAGTGGCGGTCTGTGAAGTTCGTGCATTGGTGAATTTTGTTTTCGGCGGTATGTGTACAAGTATATATATTTTGGCTGGTCTTTAGACATGTATGTAGCAACACAGTTTGTTGACAGAAGAACAGACCATAACTTGGCATGCACGATATTTTTAAAATTTATAATGGAACAATAATAAACCAGCACTTATATATATACCAGAATTATTAAATAATCATCATCATTAGAAAAATGTACTTTAAAATATGGTGTGCTGCCAGTGTGTCTTCTGCATGTTCAAAACTCTTGCTTTTTATTTGGGGAGGAGTTCTGATTTCTGTGAGCGTTGTGATTTTGTGGAAGTCCAGAAGCCGACATCCAGCTATTTTAAGCTTCAGTGACACAACATACTAATCAGTGATAAACAAATATGTGACAGCACTCACTGAAAGTCAACAACAACAAAAGAGAAAACAATAAAATGAAGTCAACAACAACAACAACAAAAGGTGTGAAAAAATTAAATGAAGAGCTGAATATACGAAATATAATACAATCAGTTTTCATATATAGGACCTGGCGCAGTGCAAGGCGAGACTTCTCTCACGCTGGGTGGCTGTGAGTCAGAGCTCACTGTGCTGAAGCTATCGCTACGAGATCGACAACTGTGGTTGTCAAGGTGACTGTCAGGTCTGGAAGGAGAGGGTTCGGTGATATCCTCCAGGGAGCCGAGGCGAGGGGAGGGAGGGCGGTCCACCAAGGAGTCCAGCTCCATGTTGATGACCTTACCCAAGCAGCTCAACCAGCTGCAGATAGAAATGAGGTAAAGGATAAACATGGAGGATTAAATTTGATGCATTGGTGGTCAAAGCCAAAGTAAAAGTTGCCGATATATTTAAGACAACCCATCAACTGTAGGTGTGATCATCACACCCCAAGTGTGTTAATAACAACCCAGGTGTGATCATCACAACCCCAAGTGTGTTAATACAACCCAGGTGTGATAATCACAACCCCGTGTGTGATACTCTCAACCCCGGGTTCCAATGCTGCCAATAATGTTTCAGGCTAGGTAGTACTCTGGATCATCAAAGCTCAGTGTTGTGTGGACAATCTGGGGACACCATTAGCCTATTGTGTCTGCCATGCAGTTATGTGGACCTACCTTCACCTAGCCATAGACCACACACCCTAGTTCCTCTCACTTATCTAAAGACCACACTCCTAGTTCCTCTCATAGGCCACACCTCCCATCACCTATCCATAGGTACATCTTCCTAGCTACTTCACCTACCCATAGGCCACACCTCCTTAGTTCATCTTCACCTACCCATAGGCCACACTCCCTAGTTCCTCTTCACCTAGCCATAGGCCACACCTCCCTAGTTCCTCTTCACCTAGCCATAGGCCACACATCCCTAGTTCCTCTTCACCTAGCCATAGGCCACACCTCCCTAGTTCCTCTTCACCTACCCATAGGTGTGCCCATAGGCCACACCTCTCCTTAGTTCCTCTTCACCTACCCATAGGCCACACCTCCCTAGTTCCTCTTCACCTACCCATAGGCCACACCTCCCTAGTTCCTCTTCACCTAGCCATAGGCTCCTAGTTCCTCTTCACCTAGCCATAGGCCACACCTCCCTAGTTCCTCTTCACCTACCCATAGGCCACACCTCCCTAGTTCCTCTTCACCTACCCACAGGCCACACCTCCCTAGTTCCTCTTCACCTAGCCATATGCCACACCTCCCTAGTTCCTCTTCACCTAGCCATAGGCCACACCTCCCTAGTTCCTCTTCACCTAGCCATAGGCCACACCTCTCCTTAGTTCCTCTTCACCTACCCATAGGCCACACCTCCCTAGTTCCTCTTCACCTACCCATAGGCCACACCTCCCTAGTTCCTCTTCACCTAGCCATAGGCCACACCTCTCCTAGTTCCTCTTCACCTAGCCATAGGCCACACCTCTCCTAGTTCCTCTTCACCTAGCCATAGGCCACACCTCCCTAGTTCCTCTTCACCTAGCCATATGCCACACCTCCTTAGTTCATCTTCACCTACCCATAGGCCACACCTCCCTAGTTCCTCTTCACCTGGCCATAGGCCACACCTCCCTAGTTCCTCTTCACCTGGCCATAGGCCACACCTCTCCTAGTTCCTCTTCACCTAGCCATAGGCCACACCTCTCCTAGTCCTACCCATAGGCCACACCTCCTTAGTTTCTCTCGCCTATCCAAAGACCACACCTCCCTACTTCCTCTCACCTGTCGAAGGTAGCCCGGTCTTCCAATCTGAAAGTCTCACAGAAGTTCTTCACGCAAGAATGATGGTTGAGAGTGAGAGTCCCTTGGGAGGCATCGGAGACCAATGTGTACCCGGGCAGAGGCATGGATGTAATGGCTTTGATGTCCTACACAACCACACAAAGCACAAACACAATAGCATTATAGTTACGACTTGTCCTGATGAAGGCCTGAGTATCTAGTCGAAACTCGAGAGAGAGTAAATTTCAAGTTGATTATCGAGAATGTCATTGTAGTAACATAATAGGTATATTATGCATGTTCAAACACTCTTCATTCATAGGTAAAGGCCACCCCCCCCCCCTCTAATTTTCAATGTAAAAATTGGCTTGTACTCCGTAGAACTTTACACAGGATATACATTGATTTATGATGATGTGGCCGTCTATGTGACATGCACAGATAAAACAAATCCGGCATTCAACAAATATACACTTCATTTTATATTGGGTAGGAAGTCATTGATAAGACTCCAGTTCTCTGAGTACATTGGTCTACCGAATGCTACAGGAGGCAATGCTCGCAGCAACGCTGGCTGCCTTTCCCCCTTTCCATTTCTCAGGAAAATGTTGTACGCTGTTCACTCGACGTGGAAGCTCGGGCAGCAGGTTTTCCTCGTACCCGCACCATGTCAAAGCAGTGAGCATTGACCTACTCAAAATGCAAAAACAATTGGCTTTAATATTGAGAACAAGCTCAACTTCTGTCTGTGATATTGTGAAGAATGGTGCAACTTCAGTAATCTGGACATCTCAGTTATCCAACACCTCTGGTCCCAACACATTCAGATTACTGACTTTTACTGTATATTTTGGAAAATTATCTATCCATATTTGGTTGGTCCATTGGTTATGGCCAATTAATTAAGATTTACTGGATTTGGCAGGTAATAAAATGATCGATAAAACCAACGTGGCCTATTTCCAGGAAGACAGTCAAAGCCAACAGGAGAAGTAAGTCTCTAACTACATAATTAATAAAAAAATATATATATCAGAAGGAAAAAAAAGAAGAAAAAAAGCAAAAAAACGACAAAAAAGCAACAACCCGCAGTATAATATTGATTTTAAATGGCAAAGGGTCATCTGATTTTGGTCTGCATGGGTACAGTCACTCAGACAATTTAACTGGTTCCAAAAACAACAACAAAAAACATATTGTTTTTATTGCTTGTTGTTGTTCTATAGAACTCTTCAACATTACGGTGGGAAGAATAGCACAGGAAGACCAAACATCGGAGATGAGCCATTTCTTTTCAACACCTAACTGAACTCACTCTTCTTCTTGTTACACATTGCCATATTCCTTGTTGTGGTTGCAGTGTTATTAGAGCTACCTACAGCCAGGCATCAGCTACAGCCTCCTCCAAGGACTTGGCAAGAGTTGCCCAGGAGAACTCCAGAACTAACCCAACACAGCAGATCTATTCTACACAGTGTTTATTGCTGAAGTACACATAGTTGAGGTGTGGCTTGCCCTTGTGCTTGAATCAGTAAATCAACTGACAACTCAGTTCAAATCCAGCAGCTTAGCACACATACTTAGCAGAGCATACTAGCATTCATAGCTTAGCATAGCATACATAGCTTAGCATAGCATACATAGCTTAGCATAGCTTACTAGTATACATAGCTTACTAGTATACATAGCTTAGTATAATATACATGTACATAGCTTAGCATAGCATACATAGCTTAGCATAGCTTACTTGTATACATAGCTTAGCAGAACATACATAGCTTAGCATAGCATACTGGATGACCTAAACCCATTTCTGAGTACATTTCTGAGTATAAAAACAGTCTGTTGGCTAGCCTGATGACATCACTGACAATGACCACTAGACATTTCCCTTCACAACCGAGAAAAAGATTAGCTGGGGACCTGCACTGGAGCATTGGGAATCTTCTAGTACATACATTTCCAAGAATGGATCTATTGTTTGTAAGGGGAAATCAAGATGGCCAGAGATGACTGGCAATTACTAATGAAGGGTGGTTTCTAATAGAGAAAATATGGTCTTTATAATTATAAATGCAAGATAATAATAATAATAATAATATAATAGTAGTAGTAATAATAATAGTAATAATAATAGTAATAATAATAGCAATAATATTAATAATAATAATAGTAGTAGTAGTAGTAGTAGTAGTACATGTAGTAATATAATAATAATAATAATAATAATATTAATACTACTACTACTACTAATAATAATAATACTACTACTAACTACTGCTACTACTACTAATACTAATAATACTAATACTAATACTACTAATAATAATACTAATACTACTACTACTAATAATACTACTACTACTACTACTACTACTACTACTAATAATAATAATAATACTAATAATAATAATACTACTACTACTACTACTACTACTACTACTAATAATAATAATAAGGTGCCGGAGTATGCAGATGAAATTTTTCTTGACCACCAAAGGGGAGATGGGGGCTCGCACCCCTGGAGGGGTACATTGTGCTGGTGCGTACCCCTGGAGGGAAACACTGTGTTGGTGTGTACCCCTGGAGGGAAGCACTGTGTTGGTGCATACCCCTGCTGGGGTGCACTGTGCTGGTTCGTACCCCTGGAGGGGGAGCAGTATGCTGGTGCATGTAGAATACCTCATGTGCCTTGAACTTGTAGAGGACGCAGTCAGTCTTGACCTGGTACCACATCTTGGTCCACTTCTTCCCCTCTTGACAGAGCACGTACCCTGCCATCACAGCATCGTCGTCGTAGCCACGCAGCTGCAGGTTAGAGGGAGGGGCCAGTGTGTGAGTGAGTGGAGTGAGTATGGGTGTCAGTGTGTGGAGGGGAATGAGGCAAGAGAGTATGAAGAAGAGTAAAGGCTGGTTCACAACACGACGCTGCCGAGCGTTGCATGTAGTCAATCGACCTTCGAATCGCGCTCAACAAAGACGGACACTGATTGGTCCGACGCTGCATTTCACACGCTGGATTAGAACTTTTTTCTAATCCAGCATCGGACCAATCAGAACATCGCGTGTCGGTGGCGGATCGGGTCAAAGGACAACACGCACTGCAACGCTGGGCCACCGTCGTGTTGTGAAGCAACCTTAAGGTGAGTTCTGCTATAATCGTATGAAACACATCTTGTACCAATGGACGTTATTATTCAACAGCTTCTGTTGTTTGTACTGGGAGCATTCACTTTCAATGTTGACAGGTCATGATCTGTTGTTTATGAGAAAGCACACAAGGTGGGTATTTAATTGAGCGCACATCTTGACGTTATTATTCAACAGCTTCTGTTGTTTGTACTGGGAGCATTCACTTTCAATGTTGACAGGTCATGATCTGTTGTTTATGAGAAAGCACACAAGGTGGGTATTTAATTGAGCGAGGACAACTCGGGAACGTACGTTGAGAACACTATTGACACTGATGATGGAATCTTGCTTTTTAGGCATCTTAGGCATCTGTGGAGAAGACATTGGATGGTCGTCACCTTCTGCATGGGGAGAGATGTTGGGAGGGGTGAGGAGTGGTGTGAGAGGAGTGGTGGGAGAGGAGTGGTGTGAGAGAAGGAGTAGTGTGAGGAGGAGTGGTGTGAGGAGAAGTGGTGTGAGGAGGAGTGGTGTGAGAGAAGGAGTAGTGTGAGTGTGAGGAGGAGTGGTGTGAGGAGGAGTGGTGTGAGAGGAGGAGTGGTGTGAGGAGGAGTGGTGTGAGTGTGAGGAGTGGTGTGAGAGGAGGAGTGGTGTGAGAGGAGGAGTGGTGTGAGGAGGAGTGGTGTGAGGAGGAGTGGTGTGAGAGGAGGAGTGGTGTGAGAGGAGGAGTGGTGAGAGGAGGAGTGGTGAGAGAGAGGAGGAGTGGTGTGAGAGGAGGAGTGGTGTGAGAGGAGGAGTGGTGTGAGGAGGAGTGGTGTGAGAGGAGGAGTGGTGTGAGGAGGAGTGGTGTGAGAGGAGGAGTGGTGTGAGAGGAGGAGTGGTGAGAGGAGGAGTGGTGAGAGAGAGGAGGAGTGGTGTGAGAGGAGGAGTGGTGTGAGAGGAGGAGTGGTGTGAGAGGAGGAGTGGTGTGAGGAGGAGTGGTGTGAGAGGAGGAGTGGTGTGAGGAGGAGTGGTGTGAGAGGAGGAGTGGTGTGAGAGGAGGAGTGGTGTGAGGAGTGGTGTGAGAGGAGGAGTGGTGTGAGGAGGAGTGGTGTGAGAGGAGGAGTGGTGTGAGGAGGAGTGGTGTGAGAGGAGGAGTGGTGTGAGAGGAGGAGTGGTGTGAGGAGTGGTGTGAGAGGAGGAGTGGTGTGAGGAGGAGTGGTGTGAGAGGAGGAGTAGTGTGAGTGTGAGGAGGAGTGGTGTGAGGAGGAGTGGTGTGAGGAGGAGTGGTGTGAGAGGAGGAGTGGTGCGAGGAGGAGTGGTGTGAGAGGAGGAGTGGTGTGAGAGGAGGAGTGGTGTGAGGAGTGGTGTGAGAGGAGGAGTGGTGTGAGGAGGAGTGGTGTGAGAGGAGGAGTGGTGTGAGGAGGAGTGGTGTGAGAGGAGGAGTGGTGTGAGAGGAGGAGTGGTGTGAGGAGTGGTGTGAGAGGAGGAGTGGTGTGAGGAGGAGTGGTGTGAGAGGAGGAGTAGTGTGAGTGTGAGGAGGAGTGGTGTGAGGAGGAGTGGTGTGAGGAGGAGTGGTGTGAGAGGAGGAGTGGTGCGAGGAGGAGTGGTGTGAGAGGAGGAGTGGTGTGAGAGGAGGAGTGGTGGGAGGAGTGGTGTGAGAGGAGGAGTGGTGGGAGGAGGAGTGGTGTGAGAGGAGGAGTGGTGCGAGGAGGAGTGGTGTGAGAGGAGGAGTGGTGTGAGAGGAGGAGTGGTGGGAGGAGTGGTGTGAGAGGAGGAGTGGTGGGAGGAGGAGTGGTGAGAGAGGAGGAGTGGTGAGAGAGAGGAGTGGTGTGAGAGGAGGAGTGGTGTGAGGAGGAGTGGTGTGAGAGGAGGAGTGGTGGGAGGAGGAGTGGTGGGAGGAGGAGTGGTGTGAGAGGAGGAGTGGTGTGAGAGGAGGAGTGGTGTGAGAGGAGTGGTGAGAGGAGGAGTGGTGTGAGGAGGAGTAGTGGGAGGAGGAAGGATCAAGTTCTTTGTTTTTGATTATTGTGCAGGTGCACTGTTTGAACACTATTCTGAGCCTCTCTAGACCTGGAGAATATGCTACTAGTCCTAGTGCTCACTCCAGCATAAACTTACAGCACTGTAGCATTTTATCACTGGGGGGGGGGAAGAAATGGTCGTACATACCTTCAACATAGGCTCCACCTCCGGGCCTGTCAGGGGTCTTAGATTCGCCGTGACAAATATCACACACTCTGTCCATCTTCATCAAATACGGCAAGTAGGACTTATGCTTCGAACAGTCACTGCACACCACCTGATAGTCATGTGACATGATAAATGAGTCATGTGACATGATAAATGAGTCATGTGACACTACAGAATGATGTATGCTACATACATGTATTTATTCTGATAAAAGCTAAAGAGTAGGCCCGAGAGTTATTGGGTACAGATAGTCATGTGACAAGACAAAATGAGTCACATGACACTGTAATAATATACGTACATTGGCAGCTGATCACAGTGCAACACACAGTGCCTCACCTTGCCGCAGGCCCGGCAATGATGTCTGCGGAAGATAAGTGTGAATTCGGTCCCGCATGTCTGACACATGGTCACACTCTTATCAGGCACCATGAGGGGGGCATTGGTCCCAAACAGAGTGTTCGCCTTATGGATGGCATACTATAAGACATGCACACAGCATTATGTATATATACATGTATATATATATATATATAATATTATAAAAAGAAGGTATGATTGATCAATTGTTTGACTGCTATAGAATTCCATGAGACTAGCTTGCCTACCGTCGACATGACTGAGCCACTGACACCAGATGGCAGGCAAGCTAACCTCATAGAGCACTGAACCACTGGCACCAGATGGCAGGCAAGCTAACCTCATAGAGCACTGAGCCACTGACACCAGATGGCAGGCAAGCTAACCTCATAGAGCACTGAACCACTGGCACCAGATGGCAGGCAAGCTAACCTCATAGAGCACTGAGCCACTGGCACCAGATGGCAGGCAAGCTAACCTCATAGAGCACTGAACCACTGGCACCAGATGGCAGGCAAGCTAAACTCATAGAGCACTGAGCCACAGACACCAGATGGCAGGCACATAGAGCACTGAGCCACTGACACCAGATGGCAGGCAAGCTAATCTCATAGAGCACTGAGCCACTGACACCAGATGGCAGGCAAGCTAACCTCATAGAGCACTGAGCCACTGACCAGATGGCAGGCAAGCTAACCTCATAGAGCACTGAGCCACTGGCAAGATGGCAGGCAAGCTAATCTCATAGAGTACTGAGTCACTGGCACCAGATGGCAGGCAAGCTAACCTCATAGAGCACTGAGCCACTGGCAAGATGGAAGGCAAGCTAACTTCATAGACCACTGAGATGGCAGGCAAGCTAACCTCATAGAGCACTGAGCCACAGACACCAATGGCAGGCAAGCTAACCTCATAGAGCACTGAGCCACAGACACCAGATGGCAGGCAAGCTAACCTCATAGAGCACTGAGCCACCGGGCAAGCTAACCTCATAGAGCACTGAGCCACAGACACCAGATGGCAGGCAAGCTAACCTCATAGAGCACTGAGCCACTGACACGCAAGCTAACCTCATAGAGCACTGAGCCACTGGCACCAGATGGCAGGCAAGCTAACCTCATAGAGCACTGAGCCACTGACACCAGATGGCAGGCAAGCTAACCTCATAGAGCACTGAGCCACTGGCACCAGATGGCAGGCAAGCTAACCTCATAGAGCACTGAGCCACTGGCACCAGATGGCAGGCAAGCTAACCTCATAGAGCACTGAGCTACTGACACCAGATGGCAGGCAAGCTAACCTCATAGAGCACCTAATTCAACAGTGTCCTTCCTGAGAAGTTCCCTTGCAATGTTCCCCCCCCCCCCCCCCCCCCCTCAAATCACACACACACAAACCTTAGCAACGTGGCTGGGCATTTTCCAGCCCAACTCAATGCATCCATTGGTGTGGTGTTGCTAAGCATATCTCTGGATAGAGGATGTTGACATGTAAGTACATGTAGATAAGGGTCAGCTCCAGGTTATTAAAGTATCTCTAGCATGGGCTGTGTCTATGAGTACCTGTATACATGCATGTGCAGTATGGACTTACATGAGCATCTCGTTTCAGTGAGCTAGTCTTCCTCACTTCATTCTGAATGGCTCGAGTGAGAGACTATAACAGAGACAGGAAGATGAAGGTTTGTACATGGAGCCAAGTACACACCACACAGAGACACACACACACCACACATGCACACACACACCACACAGAGATACATGCACACACACCACACACCACACATAGATACATGCACACACACACCACACAGAGATACATGCACACACACACACACAGAGATACATGCACACACACACCACACAGTAGAGGACATGCATGTGGAGACAGCTGCCAGCACTTGCACCCCCCCCCCCCCCCACACTCACAAACAACATCAACAAACATTGTTTTATTCCCCCTTCCCTCCCTCTCTCTCTTGACAGGTTATCAGCAACTGGTCGTCTAGAAACACAACAGGAACATTGGCCTGGTTGCTAATGCACTGTCTGAGAGCCAAGTGCATTGATGCTGACACACACACACACACACACTCACACACACTCACATACGACTTGTCTCTAACTAATCCAACAGCTACTGGCTCTCCTTCCTTCAGAGAGAACATGCCCCGTGCTACCCTCTGCTTCCATTTCTCCCTGCCCCACCCCTTCCATCCTCCTAATACTTACATTTATCCATAACTGCTTCTCCTCCTCTGATCTGAAACAACAGCAACAACAATAGTAGTAATAATAATAATAAATAGTAGTAGTATTACTACTACTAATAATAATAAGTAGTAATAGTAGTAGTATTAATAATAATAATAATAATAATAGTAGTAGTAGTAATATTAATAATAGTAGTAGTAGTAATAATAATAGTAGTAATAACAATAATAGAGATAATAATAATAGTAGTAGTAGTAATAATAATAGTAGTAGTAGTAATAATAGTATCGTCAATTGGGGTAACCGGGGGGTAAGTTGGGGTAAAAAAAGACCAGGGATCCGGGGAAGACACAACTGCTTTAAGAATTTAAACAATCCTTGATCTGTCAAGTACTTTTAATGGGCTTTTCATTAATGTGTGTTTTTGTATAAAAATATTGACATGAAGGACATGACAAAATAAAGAACCTAAACATGTAGAAAATACCCGAAATTAACTTTTTTCTGACTCACCTGAACTTTTGGGTAGATTAATCAAACTAGTTAGTTAGTAAATTATGAACGCTAGCCAAAAAGAAAATAGTTAATAAATGGTTCATTCATCGACAAATTTTTTAAAAATATTTCGGGGTTTTTTGGACCGGCTTTTTTTTACCCCAGATATTTTTGGTCACTCGGGGTAAAAAAAAAAGCCATCTGGTTTTTTTTTTGCTTAAGTCTTTTTTTCAGGTTCTCCAGTCATGAGAGCATAATTGTGAGTAATATGAATTATTTGAATATGAATAAACCACCTAGTCAATGGTACATGCACTATTGTATAATTCTGATGGACAGAATGATACAATAGTATATATATAATGTGAGTAAGTGAATATGAATAAACCAACTTTAGTCGTTGATTTTCAATGGTATATATACAAGCTAAGTAGGCTGGATGAAATCAAATTGAAAACCTACAACAAATGGCAAGCTCTGGGTGCACCAGTAACCGATGAAGGAATTCCTGATCTTAGCGTTGTTACACCTTTAACTCCAAAGAAATTGACACTCATTAAATCTAAATTGGACTCATCTTCTTCATCAAAGGCTTCTTCTACACCAACAAGCAGTCGCAACTTATTCAATAGATCATCTTTGAGTTTGGATTCACGTACCTTGGTCGAAATCCTTCAGAAGCATGCTCCACCTGGCATGAAGTATATCCTGTCCCTAGTACCTGTTGAGCATGAAACTTCATTTGAGGAAGTTATTCGATCACGTGGTTCTAATAGGCCACCAACCCAACAAAATCGACACAAACTATCAATGCATGGTGCAGTGTTCACTGAAACAGATTTTATGGAGCAACTTGTGGAGAAAAAGAAGCAAGAAGATGCTAATCTGTAGAAACAACAGGCTAAAGCTGGAAAAAAAGCTAAAGAGCGGTAAACGACCTGAAAAAAGAAGAAGGAAGATGATGGTTTCAGACTCGGAAAGTGACGACTCTTGCTCCCAGAAAAAAACAATCAAAGGAACACCTTGAAGAAAGTTATTCATAATCTGAATGCGAGGAAACTGATGATGAAAAAGACGTAGTAGTGCCCTTAGATGAGGAGCATATTGGACAATATTATGCTGTTTTCTGGAAATGCCTGTTTTCTGGAAATGCCCAAGAAGGTACTACTGGGGAAAGTTGACAAAAGTTTTCAGTGAAGCTGATCCCACTTCAGCTGAATTAACCTTCCTTAAAAAAAAAGAGCGAAGCACAGACTCAACACGCATTTTGTACGATTGGCCAAAGCAGGAAGATGTGGAGATAGTAGCAGTGGATTGTTGCATGTATGGCCCTGTTCAGCCAGTAGTGGAAACAGTTAGTCGAGGGAAGGCACTGCTGAAGTTCGAGTGTGAAGCAAAAGTGATATACATTTTCAAGTATTTTTCTTAAAGAAAATGCAATAAAACCTAACTGTTAACCATTATTGTACTATTTATTGTACTATTTGAACAAATTTTAATGAAAAAATATTCATATCGAAGTATTTACATTTGATTTTACCTTTTAGAATTTTTTTTTTAAAGGGGTGGTTTTTTTAACCCCGAACCGGCTTTTTTTTTACCCCCCCTTTCATGGGGTAAAAAAAAGCCACCATATTTTTATTAATATTTCATTATAGGACATAGGATATATTTTTTTAATTTATGTAGTCATCATTTGATAGTAAAGTACTAGAGGATGGCACATGTGTTTTCAGTAAATCCTTTACTCTGCGTCTTAAAAGGTAAAGTTGAGGGAAATGGCTTACCCCAATTGACTAGTAGTAATAACAATAATAGAGATAATAATAATAGGAAATTAGCAATAACAATAATACAATAACAATAATAGTAATATAGCAATAATAGTAGTAATAATAATAATAATAGTAGTAATAATAATAAAATGATTTGCATGCATATATATAATGTACATACATAGATACAGAGGATACCAAACACTCATCCAATCCCTCCCCCCCCCCAACCCCCATCAATCCCCCCCCAATTAAAAATAATAATTAATTATATACATATTTTTTACCAAGATAGTATTCATCAGGAAAAGGACGATTTAAAAAAGATAAGTCATTAAAAGATAAGTCATTGCTGAAGTCAGTCAAAATCAAAATCATACCATAAAATAATAATAATAATAATAATTTAAAAAAATAATAATAATAAAATAATAATAATAATAATAATAATAATAATAATAATAATAATAATAATAATAATAATAATAATAATAATAATAATAATAATAATAATAATAATAATAATAAATAATAACAAAATAATAATAATTAGTCTGAGAAGGGAACCGAGTGTTCAAAGTGAAACTTAGAAATTGCAGGAGGGGGGAGAAAGGGGAACATAGATCCCCCCTCCCCCCACCAAGTCCGAATCCCAGTCTTATCAACTATTAGCACGCGGAACACACATTGTTGTTGACTCACGATGCTACTAATATGAGGGATCTGGTGGTGCTATAAATATTGAAGGAGAAGGATGTAAGGGATACTCTGGGATCCTCTACCTGGGAACACACACACACAGAGAGCACATACCATTATATACATGTATAGTTATATACATATGTATACACACACGTGCATTGTCAGGGTTTCATTTAGAAAATTGTCTAAGGGAGGGCAACTGGAGGAATCTGAATTTTAAGGGGGGGGGGGCATGATGGTTTAAAGATGTGACAACTTTCTAATGAATTTTAATAATACAATTTCCAAGGGGGGGGGCAGCCACACAACCTGTCCCCCCCCCCCCCCCCCCCCTCACCTAAATGAAGCCCTGATTGTATAATATGAAACTGTAGGCGGGTGTGACTGCACTTCCCCTGCTAAGTGAATGGTGGTGCATGCTTGTGTAAAGTGCTGTTAAGTGGTTGCCATGCATGCACTCCATACCTGCATCCGACAGAGTGGCATTTCATTTCTAAACTTGTAGACATTATTCTCCGGAGGATACATGTGTAGCAGGATGTCTGAGAACTGCAAGTGATAGGACAGAGCAGCACACAAACAACACATCGTCGAGGTAATTGCAAAGGCATATTCAACAACCAAATTACCATGGCAACAAACCACCATAGCAACAACAACCACAGTAACAACTATGTAACCATAACAACCATAGCAACAATCATGCTACACACAACCCTGACAGCAGTGACCTTGACAACCCCGACGTCTGCGACCTTGACTTTGACAACCCTGACAGCAGCGACCTTGACAAGACTGACCTTGACAACCATGATCTTGACAACCCTGACAACAAAGACTTTGACCACTATGACAATGACCTTGACCACAGTGACCTTGACAATCCTGACCACAGTGATCTTAACCACCATGACAATGACCTTGACAACCTTGACAACTGTGATCTTGACAACCTTGACAATAGTGACTTTGAAAACCCTGACAACAGTGACCTTGACAACCCTGACAACAGTGACCTTACAACCCTGACAACAGTGACCTTACAACCCTGACAACAGTGACCTTGACAACCCTGACAATAGTGACCTTGACAACCCTGACCTTACAACCCTGACAACAGTGACCTTACAACCCTGACAACAGTGACCTTGACAACCCTGACAATAGTGACTTTGACAACCCTGATAACAGTGACCTTGACAACCCTGACAATAGTGACCTTGACAACCCTTACAATAGTGACCTTGACAACCCTGACAACAGTGACCTTGACAACCCTGATAACAGTGACCTTACAACCCTGACAACAGTGACTTTGACAACCCTGATAACAGTGACCTTGACAACCCTGATAACAGTGACCTTACAACCCTGACAACTGTGACCTGACAACCCTGACAACAGTGACCTTGACAACCCTGATAACAGTGACTTTGACAACCCTGACAATAGTGACCTTGACAACCATGACAATAGTGACCTTGACAACCCTGACAATAGTGACCTTGACAACCCTGACAACTGTGACCTGACAACCATGACCTTGACAAACCTGGCAACAGTGACCTTGACAACCCTGATAACAGTGACCTTACAACCCTGACAACAGTGACCTTGACAACCCTGATAACAGTGACCTTACAACCCTGACAACTGTGACCTGACAACAGTGACCTTGACAACCCTGATAACAGTGACTTTGACAACCCTGACAATAGTGACCTTGACAACCCTGACAATAGTGACCTTGACAACCCTGACAATAGTGACCTTGACAACCCTGACAATAGTGACCTTGACAACCCTGACAACAACCCTGACAACTGTGACCTGACAACCATGACCTTGACAAACCTGGCAACAGTGACCTTGACAACCCTGATAGCTGAAAACAACCATGACAACCACAACAGTAACCATGTCAACGGCAACCATGACATGAAAGAGAATGAACAAGCCGAGTAATATTTGAGCAAGAAGATGAACAACAGCTACAAATCCCCCTTCAACCCCTCACCATGTCATTCCTTCACACAAAGCATCCATTCCCACCCCCACAATACTCTGTACCTACCAGGAAGAAGAAGCGAGGCGAGAGAGACTTCCGTGAGTACTTGAGTAATGTCCCCTTCATGATGAAGGACCGAGATGGGACCAAGAGTGTACCCTCGTAGTCCACTAGGCTACGTTGGATCGAGAGCAGCTCATTAGAGTTCTCCTACAAGACAAGAGAGAGGACACACCCACAACAGGGAAGGAATGAGGACACACCCACAAAACACGGGATGCAATGAGTGGGTCTGTCTATTATTATCTCTGTAACACTGATTAGTGGAGTATGTCTTTAATTGACCCCAACAAACACACAGGCACGTGCAAACTCACAGTATATACATGCATGTATACACGCATTATATACATGCCTATATACACACAGTACATACATGCATGTATACACACAGTACATACATGCATGTTTCCACACCGTACATAAATGTATATGCATGTATACACACAGTACATGTACATACCTGCATGTACACACACATACATGCATATATACACACAGTATATACACACATAGTATATACATGTACATATATATATATTCACACACCAAGTATATACATTATGCTAAAGGCCCCATATTTTTACACATTATATACAGTGCCTGGTAGTAGATTGCTGAATAAAGTGAGAAAACTGACTGTGCTTGCAGTTTGATGGGGTGCTGGGCTTATTTGTTTCTTGCAACTGCCATCTTGGATACCTTGCAGACCAACCCTGCTGCGTCTGCCCTCTTGGATACCTTGCAGACCAACCCTGCTGCGTCTGCCCTCTTGGATACCTTGCAGACCAACCCTGCTGTGTCTGCCATCTTGGATACCTTGCAGACCAACCCTGCCCTGTGTCTGCCATCTTGGATACCTTGCAGACCATCCCTGCACTGCGTCTGCCATCTTGGATACCTTGCAGACCAACCCTGCTGTGTCTGCCATCTTGGATACCTTGCAGACCATCCCTGCTGCGTCTGCCATCTTGGATACCTTGCAGACCAACCCTGCTGTGTCTGCCATCTTGGATACCTTGCAGACCATCCCTGCTGCGTCTGCCATCTTGGATACCTTGCAGACCAACCCTGCCCTGTGTCTGCCATCTTGGATACCTTGCAGACCAACCCTGCTGCGTCTGCCATCTTGGATACCTTGCAGACCAACCCTGCTGCGTCTGCCATCTTGGATACCTTGCAGACCAACCCTGCTGTGTCTGCCATCTTGGATACCTTGCAGACCAACCCTGCCCTGTGTCTGCCATCTTGGATACCTTGCAGACCATCCCTGCACTGCGTCTGCCATCTTGGATACCTTGCAGACCATCCCTGCACTGTGTCTGCCATCTTGGATACCTTGCAGACCAACCCTACTGCGTCTGCCATCTTGGATACCTTGCAGACCAACCCTGCTGCGTCTGCCATCTTGGATACCTTGCAGACCATCCCTGCACTGCGTCTGCCATCTTGGATACCTTGCAGACCAACCCTGCTGCGTCTGCCATCTTGGATACCTTGCAGACCATCCCTGCACTGCGTCTGCCATCTTGGATACCTTGCAGACCAACCCTGCTGCGTCTGCCATATTGGATACCTTGCAGACCAACCCTGCTGTGTGTAGAAGCTCAGAAACTGCACCGACAACCAGGCTTCTGGAGGACTAGTCCGATTAAAAATTATTATTATTTTTTGCTGTGGGTTCTGTGCATTTGTTTTCTTACATCAATGAAGCTGATTTCACTACCAAACTTTACGTAACTTGATATGCACAACAAATATAAACAACTATGCATGACCCGACGCAGAATAGGTCTTGGGTCATGAGCGACATTGCAGAGACAGTTATACAGCAGGTCATAGATGGTGTAAAAATACACACCTAATTAATTAGGGTAGCCAACACCATTAAGCCACACCCATTGCAACAGAATAGATCGTTCATAGAAGAACTCGCTGTGGTGGAATGTAAGGTATCAACATCTACTCACAGTCTCATCTTCCCCCTCTCTCTCTTCCCACCCCCCCCCCCCCCCCCCCTCCCCCCCGACCGCTTTCAAGCATTCTCTTACCAGTTCCCTGATCCGACTATTGGAGAGATCTGCTGCTTCGGAGATGATGCACAGGGCACCTACACACAGAAGGGAAGTTTTCAGGTGAGCACCAAGTTAGAGCAACAGATAAAACTAGGTAAGGGGTTGAAATAAATAACCACATTTGTATAGTTGGCCCAGGCATATTCTACTTGTTGACCACATGCAGAGAGGGGGAGAGGGAGGGAGAGAGGAGGGAGGAGGGGGAGGAGAAAGGTGAGGATGTTTGTGTTCTTGTCTAGTGAGGTACTCAGAGTTACTAACACATAACTACGGGTAACTTAAGGGGACACACACACACCAATATTAGAAAATGCAGAGAAAAATATTTGCAGCTCGACTTTGTAACTCAGCACATCAACACACACACACACAGTCACAGTCATCACACACACACACAGTCACCATGACAGTCACGACGGCAGTCCAGTTGTGCCACGCACAATCCTAGGGCATCTAGGAAGGTTCAAAGTTCCAATTGTAGCCTACCCAAACATAGCCTAGTCAGTAACATAGGCAGGAACAAACATTGAACCCCCATAGGTGATCCCAGCATTGTCCAAGACATGACTGGACATTCTCCCCAAAGACATCCATACTGTAGCTACACTCCAGTCCATGATTCAGCACTAGTGGCTGAATGCCCAGGAGGATCCCGCTTCACCTCTCAAACACACAAACTTTTTAATTTGATTTATCATGTAGCTATCTACTCCACTCATAGAGAATAGTACAAATAGAACTACTGTGATATTTTACCATATCGCGTACTTGTTATTACGTACCCGATATGCGCATGCTCAGTAAAGGTTTGCGCATCCTCAGTCCCATGATAAATACATTATTAAATTGATAAGGTTGAAATATCACTCGTCTGATTGGCCGGTATTTTCACTCGTGCCTGCGGCACTCGTGGAAATACTAGCCACAGACTCATGATATTTCCCCGTATCAATGTAATAACGTATATTTACGAAGTTGCATATGAACATTTGTTGGCAATTATCACATCCCCCCCCCCCCCCCCCCATAATTTCTCCCCCCGAACATGAAACCCTGGCGACCGTCGCAGAGCATCGTCCTGCTGATCGCATTCCAAGCAGAGGAAACTTCATCGACCATTCTTATGGCATGATGTGAGTCGTATATGCTGGAGAAGCCACACCTACTCCTTGTCACATGCCACAGATAGAAAGGTCAAGGATTAGCTAAAACACGCTGATGTAAAAGACCCTGGCTTGCCAACCAATGCGCCCCAGTGGCAGTGACAATTTCCCTCCGAGTTGAAAGGGTGTGGCTTACACCACAGCCGTACAATATTAGGTTGCAGGGCTCTATATAGAAATTTTGCCGTGGGAAGAGGCAAGCTTGGGGCATGGAAAAAAGAGTTGGGGGTGGGTGCGGCCTGGCACAGTATCACATGGTATTAAAATCTCAACCCCCTCCCTAGACTCATCCAAATTATATAGGCCCATATCTCTGGGTTCAATGGCAGGGGGCATGGTCTCAGCAAAGCATGTGGAATTATTCTGAAGCTGCACTGTTGAGTTGTGCGTGTCCATGGCAACCACCAGCACGAAGAGAAGGAGCTATATGCCAAGTGCTGTATTCAAGCTGCTGGTTGCTTCTTTCCAGCTGGAAGTCGGTGTGCAGAGAGTCACCATGCTGCTCCTCTGCAGCCCTCGGAGTACAGCCATCCGTTGCTAGACTGTATGCAGAGAAATTTTAAATTTGATACGACGTGCGCCTCCTACGCAGGAAAACCAACAAGGGCCGACATTGCTGGGCAGGTTCGGGTCAGCGACTAACACCCAGGTGCGAAGTACACCCTGGCAAAATATGGTGGTCATGTAATTTGAAAACTGTAACGTTCCCCCCACCCCCTCTCTCGTCTACTGAATGATGTAATGGCATATATGGTGGCTTCCTTACGTTCTGTGTGAGGTTTATCAGGAGAATTTGGGGGCAGGTATTTGAGGTAGTCCCTGAGGAGGAGCCGATAACGAGGTATTCGTTGGACTGGCTCCAACATGAAGCTAGCCAGTCCAAGCCCGGTGGATATGCTCGTACGCTACGATAAATACGAGGTCAGAGGTCACTCACACATGATAATCGATTCAATTAATGGAAATGAGTTACACTCTTCACCCCCAGCCTGGTGAGTACGCGAGGTGCTAATCGGAGCATAGCAAGCAACGATGGCACTCCGTGTACATGCGATACTATACATAGCGAGATTAAGTGAGAGTAGTTGTGGTGAAACTGAAGGTAATGGAACACATTGATGGGTAAAGGGTCTCGACAACAACAAGCCACAATCAAGTAGGGAATTTGGTACAGGGTCTTCACAAGCAAAACCATAATAACGTAAGTTTGGTAAATGGTCACCACAATAACAAACCACAATTTATATATATATATATACACACACACACACACCACACACACACACACACACACTACAATCTAAGGGCTGCATAAAATCCAGAGCTTATACTTGTAAAGCAGGGCGCTGAGCCAGCATGCTTATCCAAATGAGCCACTCCTCTTTGTCATTAGTGTGGGGGCAGTCTTGTTGTCCCAGCAATGTTTTGGGTGCTGGCTCTGTGCCATGGCCCTCCCTGCCATGGCCCTCCCTTGAGAATAAAACACGCCTACAATGGATGCCATTGCAGACTATAAATATCCACATATGGGCACTCTTATATGAATATTTACATGTGGCCACACCTTACCAAACCAGGACAACATACATGAATGAATCACTTTCCGTACTGTCCTGCCTGCATACCTCACATATGCCGTCCCATTCTCTTTTCCCTCCCACCTCACCCCACCCTCATTTATTACCTCCCCCCACTTCCTCCTACCTCAAACTCTCGGACCATGGCATCAAATTTGCGGTCCTTCTTGGTACAGTCTGTGAGTGTCGTCACGGCGCCCTCAAACCCGGAGGTGTACGTGGAGTAAAGCTTCAGGAAGGGGGCCAGTCGACATATGACATCACCAATAGCCTCATTTGTACTCCTGTATCAAGTGCATAACCATGACTACAGTGTTAATCACTAACATTGGAGGTCTGTGGGTGGGCGTGTGTCGTATTTCCTCCGAGAGATAGCTAATCGTGAGCCTGAACGTCATCACTAGAGCTAGGGAAGTGTGCGATGGAGTTCTAGGGCTATGGTCAGGGCTAAGGGTATTCTAGGGTTGTGGCAGTGAGTGCCTCCATGGACTAGGGCTAGGGCTATTCTAGGGGTGTGGCAGTGAGCACCTTACCATGGACTAGGGCTAGGGCTATTCTAGGGGTGTGGCAGTGAGCACCTTATCATGGACTAGGGCTAGGGCTATTCTAGGGGTGTGGCAGTGAGTCCCTTACCATGGACTAGGGCTAGGGCTATTCTAGGGGTGTGGCAGTGAGTGCCTGTCCTCACCAAGCATCCATACGGTCTTGCAGCTCCTGCAGGATGTTGACGCTCAGTGTGTAGATCTGCTCTATGTTCAGGAAGATCTGGTACACGCAGGAATCAGGGATGACCTGGCGCGTCTTCTTGTTGAACTCCTCCACCATCTTGCAAAAGTCGATAGCTACCACTTTGATGTGACCAGAATACCTACACATAGAAGAGGTCGACAGAATTAAAACTCATTAGAACTGTGTTCACACTCCGAGGATCACTCAGTCAAGTGCAAATATGGTACCATCATGCAGGGTTTCATTTAGGGGGGGGGGGGGGGGGGGGGGGGAGGGCGGCTGCCCCCCCCTTGGAACCTTTTTGCCTCCCCCCCCCTTTGGAAATTGTATTATTAAAATTCATTATAAACTTTGTCACATCTTTAACCATCATCCCCCCCCCCCCCCCCCCCCCTAATATCCAGGTTCCTCCAGTTGCCCCCTTGGGCACTTTTCTAAACGAAACCCTGCCATGGGTTGAAATTTCAGGCCAGATTTTCAATCGATTGGCAAGTAAAATATGGCCATTATTCCAGGAGCCGAGTTGCCATGGGGAATATTTGCCTAGCAACGCATGTGTCGCCGCACCTCCTACACATCTCGTCTGATTGATAAATAGTATCTATTTAAATGTCCGTACACTTGAGACTGCACACAGTCTAGCTGGAGATGGCTGGACTCCGAGGGCTACAGTGGCAGTGTGGTGACTCTCTGCACACTGACTTCCATTCTCTTCAGCGAAAGAAGCAACCAGCAGCTTGAAGATATATAGTGGTATGCAGCTTCTTGCTGGTGGTTGCCTATTGTATATATTTGTGGCATACGTACATGTACACATTAGTCTATGAACTCCACTTTAACTTAAGGGGGTGGAGCTTATACCATAATAGGCAGTATTAGGTTAATCTACTCCAATGGCAGGGGGCATGGCCTCGGCATGTGTGTGGAATTATTCTGAAGCTGCACTGTTGAGTTGTGTGTGTCCATGGCCAGTAGACCCTCACTAATCCGAATAGCCTGGGGATCTGAGTAGTTCGGATTTCGGATTAGTGAAATGTATGAATATCATTATATTGAACTCTGAATTTGTTTTATTTTTTGCAAGTGTGGGCTGAATACTGGGAGTACAAGTAATTTTTAATCATTATATTCCATTCCCATCCTCATTCTTTTAGCAGAACTCCGGAATCCCATCTCAGTCATCTTCCTTTTGCATCCTCACAACTCGCTGCCCTTCTTCTTTATGTCTGAGATAGTGGAGACTCCAACTCCATACTGTTTAGCTAGTAACTTGTAGCTTTTCTTCCCGAGCTGGGCCAGGATCTCGACCTTCATCAATGGTAAGGCTCTTGTGAGGCTCTTGTGTGCTCTTTTCTTCTCCATATCACTGCAGCTGCATCGTATGACAGGCTCGTGGTAGGTTCAAAGTTCAATAATGACACGCATTTTGATTTTTTTTGTGTGCTATATACCTAATGCCATTCGGATTAGCGAGGTTTCGGATTAACGGGGTCCGGATTAGCGAGGGTCTACTGTACTGTTTTTGTGTGTCAGTCAACAGACTGCCTGTGTTCGAAATATAACCGATTGCCTGTGTTCGAAATATAAGACTGCCTATGTTCGAAATATAACAGACTGCATGTGTTCGAAATACAATTATGAATGTTCATGCATTACCAAGTCTAACAAGTAATGTCTAATAAATACATATACAGTGCAACCTCCTAATTGAACTGGGCCAAATCAACGCCAATGAAGACATTAATTGACTTGCCAGTTCCAAGGGTCCTACCACATAGGTTTGTACAGACCAACCAACAGCTACTTGTGGTGTGCACAAGTAAATTTATGGGCTTTGGTTAAATTATTTCCCCCCCATACGTCAGCAAGCTTTAGCACCTAATGAAACAAATTCATTGTATAGAGTCAAGCTATCCTGCACTTGGCAATATGGAAAAAAATGTGTCCCAAAATCAGGCACTCAGGTTTTGAGGTACACCCACTTTAGCTCCAGTAACTTGGCTATAGTTACACTGATGAAAAATATTTTAGTATCAAAAGAGAGCACACAGAGAGACCTATCTTTGGAGCTATAATTATACCACCATAAAGTTTGCAGAATCTATGGAGCTATAAAGTGGTAACCACAAGTTTTTTTTAACACTTACCTTATTTTAAACCCCTTAAATTAGAATACAGTACTTATACGAGACTGTACTGTGAGCACAAAGAACAGACTCACCACATTACTCAGAAGAAGCTAACTCGATATTTCTGTTTAGTTTATTATAATACACCCTCTAGTTACATGCACACATGCAGTGCTGTATATTAGTTTATTATAATACACCCTAGTTACATGCACACATGCAGTGCTGTATATTAGTTTATTATAATACACCCTAGTTACATGCACACATGCAGTGCTGTATATTAGTTTATTATAATACACCCTAGTTACATGCACACATGCAGTGCTGTATATTAGTTTATTATAATACACCCTAGTTACATGCACACATGCAGTGCTGTATATTAGTTTATTATAATACACCCTAGTTACATGCACACATGCAGTGCTGTATATTAGTTTATTATAATACACCCTAGTTACATGCACACATGCAGTGCTGTATATTAGTTTATTATAATACACCCTAGTTACATGCACACATGCAGTGCTATATATTAGTTTATTATAATACACCCTAGTTACATGCATAAATTATTAGAACACACGGTACAAGTTATACAGTTTCAGTAATGCTTACAAATTCACTAATCCGGAACACCCCCTAGGTACAGGCCTATTGGGATTAGCGAGGTTACACTGTATATGAACTTGTGGGTCTATCTGCATCTCCTCCCAAACACTGCCAGGAATAGACTGTATTATATTCTGAATCAGCAGACGCTTTAGATGGTACTTTTCTTCTTAAAAATATAAAAATATAAAAATATAATAATAATAATAATAATAATAATAATAATAATAATAATAATAATAATATACTACTACTACTACTACTAATAATAATAATAATAATAGTAACAATAAAATAATAATAAATAATAATAAAATAATACTAATACTAATACTAATACTACTACTACTAATAATAACAATAATAATAATACTATAATAATAAATAATAATAAAATAGTATTAATAAACAGTATTAATAACAACAATTAATAATATAATAAATATAATAATAATAATAATAAATATAATATAATAATAATAATAATAATAATAATAATAATAATAATAATAATAATAATAATAATAATAATAATAATATATAATAATAATAATAATAATAATAATAATAATAATAATAATAATAATAATAATAATATAATAACAACAACAACAACAACAACAAATCATCGCCAAAATGGCCCATTTTGTTTAGGGGTATCCTGCAGCTTCGCTTCTTCTGTACTCCCAACGACAGCACGCAGCATGGCGACACCACCACCCAACTCCACTAGCCACATTAGAGCTCGCACAACACAAGCAGTTTTGCTAATGGATGACTCCAGCTCTTCTCTATTATAGAAACACACCACAGTTACTGAAATGGTACAATCTACAGAGGACAGTTGCATCATCGATGGCTGTGATGCAGTGACGCTGCCTTTAGCCCTTCTCCATTACTTAGTTGTTATGGTTGCTATCCGTAGGTAAGTAAGTTCGTTCATGCAGCTCTAGTGCGAGTATATACTTCTGCCAGTTGAAAAAAAGAATTATGTGACAATCATCTCAAGAAGACTTGCACTCATCTTCAATCTCAAGAATTACTTCAAGACTGTTGCATGAACATCAAGTTATTGTGAGGCACATCAAACATCCTCCACCAGGTAGGAGTTTACGCGCAATTCACAATCGTTCATGTCAGAATAGGACAAATCTCTATTGGAACGTGTTTGCGAGCATAGTGGGTGCAGCATGCAGTGAACCAGCCGTAAGGTAGCTTCACCATACAGCAAACTAACACACTCAGTAACACACCTCTCATCCCCTCCCCTTCCTGTCAAAGCATTACCTCTTCACCACATACAGAATAAATTTGCTTAGAGAATTTGTTCATATACAAAACCTCTTGCTTAGAGAATTTGTTCATATACAAAACCTCTTGCTGTTGCTACGAGCTCCTTGAGTCAGAGAGTAACCAAGCATGGCAGTCTGAAGGAATCTTTGGCTGTAGTGTGGGGCACCTGCTAGAGTTAGCACTGGCTTCTTGGATGTACACCAATCCTTCTTCTAGGAGCTGCATAGCATTGTGGGTAGGAATCTCTCCCATGGAGCTAGGTCGTAGAGATTGTGGAACCCATCCAAGAGTTCTTTTGTTCTTATTAAAGATGGCCGTGTTTGAAGCTCTGTGGAGTTAACATCTGCGGATAAATACAAGAGAGAAGAGCACGCTCCACTGCCATTAGCACGGGCCATTAGTGGCACGCTACCTTCAGGCTTCGTAACCTTGCTTCTCTCCACACGAGGTCTGTAGTTTTGAATAAAGTGTTGTCTTGTCACAATTGGAGGCCATCTTTAAAGTTACACTTCTGGTTTTGCAGGGTTTCTTCATGAATGGCTGGAGAGAGGTGCAGGTTGTTAGCAGTGCTTCTCCTTGCACTGCAGAGCAACTCCATACCTAGCCTTGAACCTCTCAAGCCATCTGCTTCCCTCCTTACAAAGGCTTAGGAACATGTCATGAGGTGAGAGCCAGGGGCCACACTGCACCCAGCTGAGGTGTCAGCCATAATGAACCAGCGACCCAGAGAGTCCTGCAACACTGACTAAAGCTCTCCACACTGCACCCAGGACCAACCCTGCTAGTTCAAAGTGCAAGGTTGTTTCCTGTCTATCCCAGCCTGCATATCCTAGCCCTAGCCCTGTGGCCCTATTCCTGGCCCTTCATGTAACTCTGTAGCCTTATAGCCCTAGCCGCAGCCATATAGCCCTAGCCCCAGCCATATAGCCCTATCCCCAGCCATATAGCCCTAGCCATATAGCCCCAGCCCTAGCCATCTCCCCAGCCATATAGCCCTAGCCCCAGCCATATAGCCCTAGCCATATAGCCCTAGCCCCAGCCATATAGCCCTAGCCATATAGCCCTAGCCCCAGCCATATAGCCCTAGCCCTAGAACATGAAGTTTGGACATCCCTTATTGATCCCAGGATACCCCACAGCACTGGACACATATGTACAAGGTTGGTCTGTGCTGCATACACTCACCTCTAGATATCACTCCAGAAACATGTTTAATTAGCTGATGAAGCAAGACTGATGGAGGTAGCTGAAGTGAGGGCTGACTGGAGGCTGTGTCGCTCTCATATGTAAGTAACTGCCCATCTTGTGTCAGTCTTCTGGCCTGCACATGAGCTGGCTTTCTGTCTGTTGAAGAAGATAAAATGCTCCACCAGCTCATGGCAGGCAGATCTTCTCACCATCCTGTACCTCTGGCTGCTTGACCATGTTGTGAGCTGGAATCTTTCCAAGATTGAATTCTGCACTCTGCCCCAAAGCTAGCCAAGGCTCCGGCAGACATAGAGTAACCACAAGTGCTTGGCTAGACCTAGCAGTCTAAGTTACTTTCTTCCTCTCCTCTACAAGCCCAGTCACGACACTGGCCCCGATGGCTCTCGGTTACCGTGGTGAGGAACTGCTCTTTGAAGGAATTGTAAACATGTTATGCTCAGCAGTTGTTTAAGTTTGGGAGGTAGGCATAATTTTTTTTGTCTCGTGCCAGAGGAAATTTGATTTTCGACTGGCACCCTTGACCACCCACTCACATTTTAGTACCTAATGAAGACACTCACCACGTGCATTAAGGCTTCCTCTAGCCACAGATACCATATCAACTTTGTAGCACTCTACCCTCAGAAGCCACACACAGCAATTCAAGATTTTGAGGTGCCCCCACTTTAGCTGCAGATAACTTTGGCATATTATACAATTTTTGGAATCAAAAGAGAGCACACAGAGAGACCTATCTTTTGAGCTATACATCAAGTCCATAGAGTGAAGTGAGCAGAGTCTATGGAGCTCTAAAGTAGTAACAACAAAGATTTTGTTAGAATTTGTAAAATATGGTTTAGTCCTCTCTTTAAATTTCAGTGTCAGTCTAATTATAGAACAGTCGGAAAAAAATATAAATGAATAAGAACCATTTCCTTTTAGTTCCACAGTGTTGCGCAATGTTGCCGGCTAAAAAAAAACAATTAGAAATAAGGGATATTGTGAAGCATGCGAACGTAATACCAAAATGCCGCCGAAGGTTTAAAAGAACAATGTTTCTATCAATCAACTCTATTAGTTAAAAAGAAGAAGAAAGAAAATGGGATATCTGTGGACCACAATAAGCGATGAACCTTTACCAATTAAAATAATCTACGGAAATTTTTTATCTTGTTTAATTAAAGCAGTTTGTTAGGCTGGAGCATGTAGTCGAAATGTCGAGAGAATACAATTTCAAGTTGTTATTGAGGAGGTTATCGTAATGTTTGTTGTGCTTGGGATTTGTTATTATAGTTACGGGAGCACTACAAGCAAGTCAGGTTTCTACCAAGCCAGACTTCAAAGTCCAACTCAGAGACTCTGGATCTCCAGGGTTTTTGAACATTATTCAAACCTTGATTGTGCAGTACACACATCAGCACATGCCATGTCTTGTTGCTGTATACTGCACACATCAGCACATGCCATGTCTTATAGCTGTTGTGCACTACACACATCAGCACATGCCATGTCTTGTTGCTATGCACTGCACACATCAGCACATGCCATGTCTTGTTGCTGTTGTGCACTACACACATCAGCACATGCCATGACTTGTTGCTGACTGTACCCATGTAGGTTTAGCTATGTACAGCCTCCTTCAAGGACTTAGTAACAGTTGCACAGGAGAACTCCACTAACAAACCAGCAGATATCCTGGTAAAGGGTCAGCTACATCCTCCTTTGGAATTAGTAACAGTTACCCAGGGGCAAGAACTCCACAAAAGAACAGTAGAACTTAGCGTGAGTCATTCATTCTTATCGACAAAATCCCCCACCAGACGATCCTTTCCATTCCAGATGGTTTTATTCACAATCAAGAAACAGAGTCCAGTTGTGGACGTGCTTGGAACATCTTCTGGTACTAACAATTTTATGAAGGACCTACTGTATGCAAGTTATGCGGTGAGAGGATACATAGATAGATAGATAGATACGTAGATAGATAGATGATACTTCAAGATAAATCTCAGGTTTTTATGACAGTTTACTACCTCAGCGAAGGATTCAACGATACTGGGAGTGTTTTTTGGCACAAATATCGGTAAAGATCATCATTTAGCTGCTAAGAAGCTGCTGAGGTGGGTCATAGTCGCTTCTCTTTCCCCCTAGGCAGTCACCGGCCCCCAGGAAGGGGGCTGAAGAAACAAAACAAAAGTTGCATGCAAATGTAACTCGATGGCGTGGCAGGGACGTTAGTGGGCACACCGACCGCACAACTTTAAAAACAAGGCATTTTAGTCTGGACGACCCTTTACCTACAATGCAGGATCTAGAACAGCATTTAGAAGTCACAGGCCCTGGCTGCCGAGACTAGTGATGCCACTAATGATAGGTCCAGAGGTCAGGGGATCTCATTACATTTGAGAAAAAAAGTCAACTGCTCTCTCTACAACGGCAGAACCAAAGTCACGGTATCTCTAAGGCGACAAAAAAGTGAATCTGACCAGCTGATAGACACAGTTCTAATTAAATACACCAACATAACTTCAAGATTATGCGTAACACTGCACAATTAAGGGATTACCATGGCAACACCAGTGCTTAAATGAAGAGTGCGATCACTATGGCAACCATGTGCACACAAACTCACGTTTTTTCTGTCTCCAAGAGTTCCAAAGCGATGTTTAACCTCTTCTTTCTTGCCTTCTCCAACTAGGGTTAGAGTGGAGAAAGAAAAGGGTTAATGAGGTGTCATTAAAGACATAAAACGATATTCATGTGTTAACATGACAGAACAGGGTGAATTTTTTTAAATTTACACAAAGCAAGTTATTAGCAGAGAAAAAGGGATTAAAAAAAACCCCAATAGCTTGTATTAGTAGTGCATCTACAACACTGTTAGTTATGTCTAACTGGCCTTGCAGCTCTATATGTCCCAGCCACCATGGCTGGATAGGGACTGGGCAAAGTGGGCAGCTCTTGGATAGGAGCAAGGTGGGATTAGGTAGACCACAACTTTGAACCGAGCCCCACCCTGTGGATAATAACAACGACATCATTATTACTAACTTGCTAAGACTTCCTTTGCTTTCATCTCTGCCGCAAACACACTCCACTAATGCTGGGCGAGGTTTCCAAGAAGAAGCCAAGGTTTGCAAAGCAAATGTTTATTTGATCTTGGCTTGATATATTCACTAGACTAGTGCATGACTGCCGCCTAATCACGCAAGAGTAGGTTTGTAAGATGACCTGCAAGTTAGACGACACTGGTGATGCACAGAAGCATGTGATGATCACCTGATCTCAATGTAGGGGTACTCCTTGTTTAATGTGCTGGCTTCATCTTCCTCTAGGTGAGTTTTATTGGTCCTGAAGGATTATCACCATTGCCATCTCACTCCACACATGCTTGGAGTTGTCTTGCCGGGTCATAGTTGCTGCTGGACATCTGCCTGCCTCCACCCAGTGTGGTGTTGGTCCAGTGTGTGTCCTCATAGAGCTATTGTCAACCTACTTCAACCTGCCTCAACCCAGTGTGGTGTTGGTCCAGTGTGTGTCCTCATAGAGCTATTGTCAACCTACTTCAACCTGCCTCAACCCAGTGTGGTGTTGGTCCAGTGTGTGTCCCCATAGAGCTATTGTCAACCTACTTCAACCTGCCTGTACCCAGCGTGAGGTTGGTCCAGTGTTTGTCCCCATAGAGATATTGTCCGCCTACTTCAACCTGGCATAAACACCCCGGCTTAAAGCCATGCTCTCAGGCACGTTCACGAAAACACACACCAAATCCTCAATGCCTTGGCTGCAAGCCAAGGCAGTCCTTGCAGTCGCGACAACGAGGGAAACAGGCACCAAACAAGGTACATTTAGCATCACACCTTGTCTCAGGTGCGGATGAAGCCATGCCTGACCTTCCAGGCCATCTTCACGATCACAACTGTTTACATGTGGCCATGGCAATGGTAGATGATTCCTTGTATGATCATGTACAATATATTCTGTGCTACTATTTGTTGCAATTAAAAGGGGGGACTACACCTGAAACCACCGAAATTTGAACGCATATTTGTAGCCGACATAACTTTTACTCCCTTTCTTCTATGAAGATACTTTTGATACCAACTTGTTGCTCATTCTGTGTGCTTTAAGATGATATGTGAAATGTCTCTATAGGCACCTTTTCTTAGAAGATACATCCAAAAAGGCAAGGGTCACTCCAAAAATTGCACCCCCCAAACTGTGGCAAGGATAATTCCCAAGTGCCTGATCTACAGATGCCGAAATTTGGTTTGTAGCTTACCAAGATATTTCACTGTGAAATAACGGTGGCATATTTTTCAACACATCTCATGTTCATTAGTTCTAAGGCATTTCATTTCCAACCACGCAAAATACACGGAAAATCTGTGACGGTCACCTCTTCTAATACCATAACTCGGCAATGCTTCAAGTAAAAAAAGAATTGATACCGTCATATCACAGAGCACTAAAAGAGCTATCAAATGAACCCTCAAATATTAAAATTGAGTCAAGTGTGGCAAAGTTATGTTTGCCACAAAATTAGATTTTCAAAATTCCTGGGAATAGGTGTTTAAGCGGCTACCATCGTTGACTGTGGTGCTACGAGTAGCACAGATTACGGGAGAGGGGAGTGGTTTACCAGCTAACAGGAAATTGGCAGGCAAAGCTCCTCGAGACGTCACCAGAGTTGACATCACCAAGCTTCAAATCCTTATTTGGGCGGCCAGACAAGACATCAGTCAAGTCCCCCGTTCATATTTAGGACATGTGATCTTTACAACAAATTATCTCTTACACATATTATGACTTTCTCGATAATTAACACTCGATAATTAACTTACATTTTCTCACTTGACATTTCAGCTAGATGCTCCAGTCTTCATCGGGAGTAATCTGATGAAGGCTGGAGCATCAAGCCGTCATCAGGAGTAATCTAATGAAGGCTGGAGCATCAAGCCGTCATCAGGAGTAATCTAATGAAGGCTGGAGCATCAAGTCTTCATCAGGAGTAATCTAATGAAGGAAGCCTTCATCGGAAGTAATCGGATGAAGGCTGGAGCATCGAAGCCTTCATTGGGAGTAACCCGATCAAGGCTGGAGCATCAAGCCTTCATCGGAAGTAATCTGATGAAGGCTGGAGCATCAAGCCTTCATCAGGAGTAATCTAATGAAGGCTGGAGCATCAAGCCTTCATCGGAAGTAATCTGATGAAGGCTGGAGCATCAAGCATTCATCGGAAGTAATCTGATGAAGGCTGGAGCATCGAAGCCTTCATCAGGAGTAATCTAATGAAGGCTGGAGCATCGAAGCCTTCATCGGAAGTAATCTGATGAAGGCTGGAGTATCAAGCCTTCATCGGGAGTAATCTGATGAAGGCTGGAGCATCAAGCATTCATCGGAAGTAATCCGATGAAGGCTGGAGCATCAAGCATTCATCGGAAGTAATCTGATGAAGGCTGGAGCATCGAAGCCTTCATAGGAAGTAATCTAATGAAGGCTAGACATCAAGCCTTCATCAGAAGTAATCTGATGAAGGCTGGAGTATCAAGCCTTCATCAGAAGTAATCTGATGAAGGCTGGAGCATCAAGCCTTCATCGGAAGTAATCTGATGAAGGCTGGAGCATCGAAGCCTTCATCAGGAGTAATCTAATGAAGGCTAGCCTTCATCGGAAGTAATCTGATGAAGGCTGGAGCATCAAGCATTCATCGGAAGTAATCTGATGAAGGCTGGAGCATCGAAGCCTTCATCAGGAGTAATCTAATGAAGGCTGGAGCATCGAAGCCTTCATCGGAAGTAATCTGATGAAGGCTGGAGCATCAAGCCTTCATCGGAATTAATCTAATGAAGGCTGGAGCATCGAAGCCTTCATCGGAAGTAATCTAATGAAGGCTAGAGCATCAAGCCTTCATCGGAATTAATCTAATGAAGGATGGAGCATCGAAGCCTTCATCGGAAGTAATGCGATGAAGGCTGGAGCATCAAGCCTTCATCGGAAGTAATCTGATGAAGGCTGGAGCATCGAAGCCTTCATCAGGAGTAATCTAATGAAGGCTAGAGCATCAAGCCTCCACCAGGAGTAATCTAATGAAGGCTGGAGCATCGAAGCCTTCATCGGAAGTAATCTGATGAAGGCTGGAGCATCAAGCCTTCATCGGAAGTAATGCGATGAAGGCTGGAGCATCGAAGCCTTCATCGGAAGTAATCTGATGAAGGCTGGAGCATAAAGCCTTCATCGGAAGTAATGCGATGAAGGCTGGAGCATCAAGCCTTCATCGGAAGTAATGCGATGAAGGCTGGAGCATCAAGCATTCATCAGGAGTAATCTAATGAAGGCTGGAGCATCGAAGCCTTCATCGGAAGTAATCTGATGAAGGCTGGAGCATCAATCCTTCATCGGAATTAATCTAATGAAGGATGGAGCATCGAAGCCTTCATCGGAAGTAATCTGATGAAGGCTGGAGCATCAAGCCTTGATCAGGAGTAATCTGATGAAGGCTGGAGCATCGAAGCCTTCATCGGAAGTAATCTGATGAAGGCTGGAGCATCAAGCCTTCATCGTAAGTAATGCGATGAAGGCTGGAGCATCAAGCATTCATCAGGAGTAATCTAATGAAGGCTGGAGCATCGAAGCCTTCATTGGAAGTAATCTGATGAAGGCTGGAGCATCGAAGCCTTCATCGGAAGTTATCTGATGAAGGCTGGAGCATCAAGCCTTCATCAGGAGTAATCTGATGAAGGCTGGAGCATCGAAGCCTTCATCGGAAGTAATCTGATGAAGGCTGGAGCATCGAAGCCTTCATCGGAAGTAATCTGATGAAGGCTGGAGCATCAAGCCTTCATCGGAAGTAATGCGATGAAGGCTGGAGCATCAAGCATTCATTAGGAGTAATCTAATGAAGGCTGGAGCATCGAAGCCTTCATCGGAAGTTATCTGATGAAGGCTGGAGCTTCATCGGAAGTTATCTGATGAAGGCTGGAGCATCAAGCCTTCATCAGGAGTAATCTGATGAAGGCTGGAGCATCGAAGCCTACATCGGAAGTTATCTGATGAAGGCTGGAGCATCAAGCCTTCATCAGGAGTAATCTGATGAAGGCTGGAGCATCGAAGCCTTCATCGGAAGTAATCTGATCAAGGATGGAGCATCAAGCGTTCATCGGGAACCTGCTAAAGACTGAGCAACACAGAGAAACAAGTTGAGGTTAATCATGAGAGGATGTCATTGTATTCCACTACATGTATGTCAACTGAGCGTCCGTTGAAAGCTCCCTCTTCCAATTGGGACAAGCAACGCCTTAGGTCGCAAGAACATGATCCGTTCATATCACGGGTTCGGACCAACAGTGGCTCGCAAGATCAAGCACCCCCCCTTCCCCTGTGAGGCCATGGTTCAGCCACCAGTTCACCTAGCTAAAAGTGTTCCTTGTTATGGTCTTGGTCAGACTCTTTCCCTTTTGGGTGAGTCTTGTTGAAAATTCTGAGCATCAGATTACATTGTCGTTACGCGGTGTTACATGCAAAAAGTGGGAGCCATCTAAGCCTTTGTGTTTTCCATGTGATAACATGAGGCTCAGTTATGCATCACACCACTGCGTGCTACACTGACAACCACACTTCCTTGTATATACATTGTTCATTAGCTTATATTGTGTGATACTGTCCGTACAGAGAGAGACCGCGTGGAGAGTCCTGTAGAATCTGCTCAATGTGGAAGTCATTCGTGTGTGCGTGCGTGTAACTTAAATCCTCTCACCAGATATTAACTACATGCGTCTCACCGAGAGTGACGTTACTATGGTTACACACACACCACCTCGTGACAGTGCCAACCACCACCTTCTCCTCGTATTTCCATTTTAACCCCCTCCATGCCCACGTCACATTCTGAGCTTGGACCTCCATAATCTTGCCCTCCTGAGAGAGGCTAGGGCTAGGTCAAAGTTCTTGGCTAGGGCTTAGGCTGGTTCACAACACGACGCTGGCCGAGCGTTCCGTTGCATGTAGTCAATTGACCCTCAAATCACGCTCAACAAAGTTGGATACCGATTTGTCCGATGCTGCATTTCAGACTCTGGATTGGAACTTTTTTCTAATCCAGCGTCTGAAACGCAGCGTCGGACCAATCAGAACATCGCGTGTCCATCTTTGTTGAGCGGCGGTTCAGGTCAAAGTTCAATCGACAAAACGCAATGCGATGCAACACTCGTCCAGCATCGTGAACCAGCCTGAAGGCTAGGATTAAGTAGATAGCTATTTTAAATCTGCGGCATCAGCAGACATCTAGGGGTCACAATTGTTAACGAAAGTTTGTTACAATTATTTATCAGACATTAGCTATCACCTGATAATGGTTGCTAGGTGACATTCTTCACCTTTCTTGCAATACAAAAATTAATGGGAAAATCGTACAATTTGTAGAATATCTCCGCCGTAAATCTGCCAGCGGAAGGGTTAAACTTGTGGGTGGGCAGTGACCGAGTTCGGACAAACTCTGGAAGTAAACACACACCACACAAGATAGTATTCGCAAAGTTTATCCAAAGACAGAAGGTTCAGTGAGTGCGACTGCCACTATGCAACCCACAAACACCTCCCACCACAAATATGCCAGTATTTACCACTATTTACCACCTTGGGGTAAATTGTAACGCTGGGAAACTATCCAGTTACTTACAATAAACACTCCTCACTATTGAAAGAAGCTTAGCCAAGTAAGGGCATAGGACCTTGGCAGAGTTCAGCACAGGAGAACAACCATTACTCAGCACTCAGGGTTCTAATTGCTGCCAAGTTTAATTAGGGCTTGTGATTCACACCCTGACTAGACCACTATTAGAAGCACGTGCCAAGGACATGAGTACTATAAACACACACATCCACACACAAACAGACTGACATCCACACACACACACACACACACACACAGCTGTTTGCTTAGTATTCCCTTGCATACACCATTACACACAAATATTTCAACACAAGCAGAGGAGGTGGTTTCTCACGCAAGACTATCAAGGAGCTAGCTTCTCAAGCAAGATTATGAATTATGAAGGAGCTAACTTCTCCAGCCAGACTACTATGAAGGAGCTAAGCTCAATTGCAAGCAGGACCACCAAGGAGCTGGCGATGACCTATCAAACACATTTTGAGACTGACCACAGACCACAACTCTCCAAAGTACAAAGGATAAAACATTATTTGTCAACTTTCACCAGTGCTAAATATGATAATGATCCTTGCCACAGGTACATACACTGCTTGGCATCATCCAGAAGCCATGTTTGGAACATCTTAGGCCATGGACAGAGTTAGCTGGGAAGTAGAGATAGAAGACCGGGCCAAGGCCTGAAACGAGTGAAAGTCTCTACACATATTTTGTCATATATATATATCGCCATGGTGATGTTGCTATAACTCACTATTTTAATGCCAGTGGAGACTTGGAGCCCCACTGCTGTAAATTCCATGTGCATGTCTAACAACGGTGCTTTATAATAACACAATGGGAACACCTGGCAGCTACATCAGAAATGGTTGCCAGGCAACACATTTTATGTTAATAATGTAATAATGTCAGTACCTACAGACACACTTAAGAACATTTTTTTGGATTAACACCATTTATAACCTCTAACTCGCTCCCCCTCCCACTCACCCTCGTTTCATCCCACACGTCGTCCTCCTCCTCTGCCACGCCCACTGGCGAGGTCACAGCCGGGGTTGCGGCCACTCCCCTCTGGTCCTCGGTTCCAGAAACTCCGGGAAAACTCTCCACGGTCATGTCCCGATGAAGCACAAGGTCGTCAGGGGCCTCCGAGATGAAGCCAGAGTCTGTGTTGCCACGGCCACTGACTCCACCCCACTCCTGGACCACATCATGGGTAGTGGAATTGGTATCACCTGAACAAGTAATAATAATAATGATAATAATTTTATGCTTTGTGATAATCTTTGTCGATATTGAAATATTCAATTGTGAGTGGGTGTCAGGGTTTCATTTAGGCGGCAGCCCCCCCTTGGAACCTTCAACCTTCCCCCCCTCAGAAATCGTATTATTAAAATTCTTATTGATGTTGATAAGCCCTTAATATCCAGATTCCTCCAGTTGCCCCCCCCCCCCCCCCCTTTGGACAATTTTCTAAATGAAACCCTGGACCGTGTGCTCGTCCAGGATATTTGGGTAGAGGAGCCTGTGTAATCATTGCAAGAACTCTTATTAGTCTCCATAACTCCGACAGAGACAAGTCAGGACTAAGCAATGTTGAATCTCCATTACATTACTTCATAATTACTAGCAATGTTCCAACGCAGGGTGTCGAGAGAAGGGCGTGGAAATATACGGGTGGAAACCAAAGTACATGAGAGTAGTTATGTTCATGCACACTCCCACACACTTGGAGGCCATTATTTGTTGCATGTAATGCACACACGTATGCACACACACTTGTGGCAACAAGTGGCTCCATGGCCCTAGCTCTCCCCACTTGCTCTGTGTCTACAGCTTTGTTCTTCCCTCGCTTATTTCTAGCTCCCATTTTCATCTGTTTGTTGTATCTGGTTCCCATGGTTACACTGGCTGTCTCTCTGCAGTGCAGTCCAGCACATGTGCAGAGCTATAATGTTGCGTATCTATTTCCACACTCCTGTTCTTTACATGCTCTGACTACGACAAATAGAGGCCCAGAGGGGGCTTTCCCCTAGTAATATTAATAATAGTAGTAGCAGTAGTAGTAGTGACAATAGTAATAATAATAATAATAATAATAATAATAATAATAATAATAATAATAATAATAATATTACTAGTAGTAGTATTATTAATAATAATAATATATTTAATAATAATAATAATAATAATAATAATAATAATAATAATAATAATAATAATAATAATAATAATAATAATAATAATAATAATAGTAATAATAATAATGATAATGATAATAATAATGATAATAGTAATAGTGATAATCTGACAAGGCAAGCAGAGTAGTTTTAACCTCACAGAGCTGACGATGGCCATTCAAGACAAAGGGTTAATTATAATCTCTCAAAATGCTCCGACCATTTTATGGAACATGCAGCACATCAAAGACGAACCACATCTACTTAACCACACCCACAAACTATACGACTCGTACCAACGTGTACGACCACACCCAGTGACCTCTTCTCCAGCATTGATGCTAGAAGTTGCTCCACTCTCCACCACAAACCACACCTCCTCCAAGCCCCTCCTCAAACACCTTCTCCCCACCCCCCCACCCCCCACCCTAACACTTGGAAAGAAGCCAATCAAATTCTCTCCTCCCAAATACTAGGCCGTCTGTACACAAAGCGTGACCTTTGGCACATCATGAAAGGATTTCAAGTTGTCAACAAGCCACCTAGATTCATCACCCAGACCCAGGGATGATTAGTCTGAACAATCTGAAGCCACACACTGGGTCACACTTAAGGGGGGAGTAGAGTAGTTTTCCTTTTTTTCCTTCTTTTTTTCCTTCTCCCATCATTCTATACCTTCACTATTAAACTAGCTGCATTTCAAGTTTCAACATTTTATTGTCAACCATTCTTGAGTTATGATACTTTTTATCCCCCATTTCATTGCACAACTCTGCACGATGAACAAGAAGAAGCCTGAATAAACGCTGAATAAACGCTATAAGTTGGATCGTTCATAACATAATAACCGTTCATGGCCAAGACTTGAAACTTGGCTAAAATATCGCTCAGTGCTATTCCGTCATTTCCGTGCTCTCTGCGCAAAGGGGGGTATATAGGTCTGCTCCTGCGCACGCCACGTTGTTCTTTCTCAGTTCTCAACTTTGATCGAACCTCTGTGTGATTCTAGTGCGATTCTAAAGCTATTATCATGCAGCGTCCCTGTTGTCGTCAGAAGAAGAGACCCAAAGTCTTCCCTGGGGTACGATTTGTGAAGAAGATGAGAATAGAAGCTGAAGACACGAGTGATGCTGGCTCTTCTTCACTGTCAAACCCTCCGGTTCGGACTAGTAGCGAGTCCGTGGTAGGTCCTCCCCGAATACCAGCTAGAACAGGTCAGTCTGTTGTTGAGGCTGGCCTTTTGCATGCGAGCGCTGAACTTGCAGGCTGCTGGGGAGCCTGTGTCAAGCATGAGGCAGATTGCTGGGGAGTCTGCTTCAACCTTGGGACAGATTGCTGCTGGTGAATCTGCTTCAAGAGTGGGGCAGATTGCTGCAGCGTCTGCTTCTATCTTGGGGCAGATTGTTGGGGAGTCTGCATCAAGACTGGGGCACATTCGTATGGAATCTGCTCCAATTTTGAGGCAGACTGCTGTGGAATCTGTTTCAACCTCTGTGGAATCTGTTCCTGTTACCATGCACTCTCAGACTGCTAGTCAACGTAAATTGAAAAAGGTTGCTAGTGGGGCTGGTAAAGCCAAGCTACTCGAGGAAGATTGTATGGGTACAGGCAATCGCATTGTCAGCATTAGTACCTTGTCCCACATTGCTGACTTTGTGAGATGTCCAACCTGCGATTCAAGGGTTAGTCTTTCTGAAGGTGTAGGTAACCGAAGAGGGTTAGTCACAATGTTGTCTTTGGACTGTAATGGGTGTAGCTGGAAGTATAACATTACTGATCCATACAGCAGTGAGGCTAAGGGTTTGAACTGCAAATCAGTGTTCGGAGCTAGGTTGATGGGAAAGGGGAGGACAGGACTTGCCACATTGTCTGCAGCTCTAGATTTGCCCCCTCCAGTGACTGGCAACTCTTACTCAGAACACACCCAGCTTATCTGTTGTGTTCTGGGTGAGAGTGTCCGTCAAAATCAATTAGGTGCTGTGGCACGTTTACGTGCTGAGTACAATGTCGGCCCCAGTGAGCTTTTGGATGTTACCGTCACTTATGACGGTACTTGGTCCAAACGTGGTTTCACTGCGTTGTATGGTGTTGGTGTTGTCATGTCCTGGGTAACGGGGGAAGTCCTTGATACGGAGTTACTTTGTAAGTACTGTTCGGGTTGCAAATTATACAAAGGGCCTGAAGAGGGTCCCGAGTATGAGCAGTGGTATGAGGGGCATAAGGATCACTGCACCCTTACACATACAGGTTCGTCTCCAGCAATGGAGGTCGCCTGTGCAAGGAAACTCTTTTCGAGGTCTATTTCAAAGTACAACCTTAGGTATAAAACGGTCATCAGTGATGGCGACACCAAAACTGTTAGGACGTTGAATGCTGAAAGGGTTTATGGAGAAATCCAGATTGTAAAACACGAGTGTGTGGGACATGTTCAGAAGCGCGTAGGCACGCACCTTCGAAAGCTAAGGACCCGATTTACACCCCTTCTGAAAGATGCTAGGGCAGCTATAAAAGCTGCCAAAGATGAACTTGCAACAGCTAAAAGCAAGCTAGCTGCACGGAGACGTAGTCTGAGTTCTAGAGGGGGCTCCCAAAGGGGTGTTCAGCGACGCTCACAAGGGGGTACTCTTGAGGACTCTGGTGAAATCTCTGAGTTGCAGCATGAAGTCGATACAAAATTGGGTGTTTTGCGTTCTGCTGAAGCTAAGCTGAAAGATCTTGCTCTTAGGGGGCGTCTTACTGATGCGTTGATATGTAAGCTTCAGAAATATTATGGAAATAATATTAGGCGCAATGTCGGGAATTTAGATGAGATGGTGCGTGCCTGCTGGGCTTCTTTTTACCACTCGTGCTCACATGACGGTCATCCACAGCATGATTACTGCCCTACTGACCCAGGGACCTGGTGTTGGTATAATCGTGCTGTACTTGAGGACAATTTGGATAATATGCCTGACAAAGTACCACTCATACCCCCTGATCTCGCACCGATCGTAAAAATCGAGTGGGGCACGTTTTGTGAACGTGCCCTTCTAGCTCGTTGTGTGCATGGTGCTACACAGAACCAAAATGAGTCCTTCAATGCACTCATTTGGAACCGTTGTAGCAAAGCTGACTTTAGTTCTCCCACCTCGGTGCAGGTGGCTATTCACCTGGCTGTGCTTACGTTCAATGAGGGTAGGTGCTCGCTACTGCCCATATTTGAACAACTAGGGCAAGCACAGCCTAGTCCATTCTGTGCCCGAGTGCTTGCAAGTGATGATAGCTCAAGACTTTATAAGTCTACGCTATATGATTCTCAGTGGGAGAAGGAAAGGAGGCATAAACAGAGAATTGCTAGGTTGAAATATGAGAGTGAACTTATAAATGTCGAGGGGGTAACTTATGAACCTGGAGGGTTTGATTGAGCGAGCTCTACCCCATGGAGGACTTTGGCGTCTCTTGGTGTTTGGGGTGATGATGATGCTTGTACTTACAGTGCTGAACCCCAAACTGGAATTCATATACTCAATTTATCATAAAATAACTCTTTCATCAATATTTTCATGTTATTTTATTGTTGTACTTTTCAAACTGATTTATTATGAAATGTTATTTTCATGTAGTGACATCACATGATACCGTGTAACTCATTCAATTTTTGTCTGTAGTAAATAATTTTTATATATTATGAAAGCTCTTGCATTACTCCTTCTTTTCAATTGACAAATTATCAATCCAGTCATTTTCTGATGAGATCTTCAGTCTGACAGCATATGACCAGGGGGGGGGATGAAATTGGGGATGTTGGGGTGAATAAAAAAAATTTAAAAAAACTATCTATTGATAAGAGGTATCTGTGATCACTCTAATATCACCATAAATAGCAAGTGTTGAAGAATTGTGGTTTGGGTACAGGAGCGCATCTAAACATTTAAAAGGACCCTTGTGGTTTTACCCATGTTTCAGTCCTAGTTTATTGCAACACCATTATTCTCATGTCATTGGAAAGCACCTAGAATGAGCTACATTTTGAGACCATAATCTTTGGAAATGGATTAAGCATTCAATAGTTATGACACGTTTTTTAAAAAACCCACAAAATGGTCTACTCCCCCCTCACTTAACCATACTTTTCACAGTGGGTCTGTAACGCAGTTACCACATTGATTCAAACTAGACGTCTGACAACAGCAATGCATGCTCACTGGTTCCTGGGACAACTCCCTCCGGGGTAATGGACGTCCAGTGTTTGAAATATCTCACCAACTAAATACTGGCTAGGGCTGGGAGTAGGGCTACAAGCTAGGGCTACAGTAGGGCTGGAGCTAGGGCTAAGCTGGAGCTACAGTAGGGCTAGGGTAGGGCTGGAGCTAGGGCTAAGCTGGGGCTGGAGCTAGGGCTAAGCTGGGGCTACAGTAGGGCCTGGAGCTAGGGGCTACAGGAGGGCTAGGGCTAGGGCCAGGGTAGGTAGGGCTGGAGCTAGGGTTACAGTAGGACTGGGACTGGTGGCTCTGTGGGGCAAAAATGAGTTTTGGACATCAGGGATGACCCCAGTCTTGTCCATGATGCTATGGCTTCCCCCCCCCCCCCCCCCCTCCCCCTTCACATCTTATACTTTCAGTGTGAACACAAAAAATCACTCAGAGCACACACACCCCAGGAGCACACAGTCATAGCAGGTCCACGAACAAGACACACACCACAGAAGGCGAGACAACGTAATAAGCACATCGTTGAAACTGCTGTCCAATGGTACCAGTACAGCCCCCCCCTCCCCCCTCCCACATGTGTGCACAACGCAAAGCTTGCATCACCATGCCAACTAGTCCAGACTTGACAAGGAACCTCCCACTGGCTCAGCGACTGTAACAAAGGAACTGGTTAGAGATGAACAATTCTGTAGCTGGTCAGTTTGCACATACAAATTGGCCCGGATGCCTGGACAGACTCTGACCTATACCTCGCTTACAATCACAAGAACACTGCATTGCTAAAGGTTAGACAGACTGACCTATGCATCGCGGGACAAACTTATGGTTACCACTTTAGAGCTCCGTAGGCGCTAAAATGTAAGTACGTGGTCAAGCGGGCAGGTGGAAAATGAGTTTTATGGATTATTAACGAAATTCATTTTCCTGCACGCTTGACCACGTGCTTAAAACGCCTAATGAAAACACTCAATTGCATAGAGTAGGGCTTCCTTTAGCACAGGCATTCAGGTTTTTGAGGTACCCTCCACTTGTAGCTCCCGTAACTTGGCTATAGTTATACTTATGAAAAATATTTTAGTATCAACAGAGAGCACAAAGAGAGACCTATCTTTTTGAGCTATATATCAAGTCCATACCATGAAGTTTGCAGAATCTATGGAGTTATAAAGTGGTAACCACAACAACAACAAAAAACCCAAAAACTATGTGGGTCACTCTCCCCTAAAATCACAAGAACACTGCATTGCTAAAGTTGGTTACAGCTAATCTCTCACACGATGCTGTGTTCCTCTACTTCATTACAAGCCCTGCCAGCTTCAAAGCAGAAGCCGCTCCCTCACATGCCCAGTGGATGAGCCATTCCCAAGACAACGCTGGCACCACAAACAGCTTGTTAAGAGTGGAAACTAAAATGGCCGCAGAAGGCGCCAGGTGCAAGGAGCCGTAGCTTCTTGCCTGGATCCTCTATGAAGGTGATTTTAGCGATAGTCTCCCAAAGTGCTCGGAAGAGATGCTAAACTATTGAGGGGCTGTACACCAAATTCGATCACAAGCAGTGTATGGGTCATTCCTTTTGCGAGAGTTGACTCTAGCCGAACTTAAGCCTGCCAACAAACTCTCACTTGACCTTTTGGCAAGATGCTCCAGCCTTCATCAGGAATTAAGGAGGTGCTCAGTTCAAAAGGTTTGCGAAGTTTCCTTATGCATTTAACCAGGCAGAATAGTGTTAGGACTAATAGTGTTAGGACTAGTCTTTTAACGAAATCAATTTTCCACCCGCGCGCTTGACCACATACTTACATTTTAACGCCTAATGAAAAAGGTCATTGAATAGCCTAGGGCTTCCTCTAGCCACTGGTACCAATTTCAAATCTTTAGCACTTAGCAATCTGGAGTTATTTAGGCGGAGGTTGCAGGGATTCAGGTTTTGAGGTCCCTCCACTTTAGGGAACTTGCCTATAGTTATACCTATGAAACATATTTTAGTATCAAAAGAGAGCGCACAGAGAGACCTATCTTTTGAGCTAAATATCAAGTCCATACCATGAAGTTTGCAGAATCAACGAAGCTCTCAAGTTGTAACCATAAGTAAAAACAAATAAAAAAATAAAAAATGCACCTTAGTGAATGTGGCACAACTAGTGTGGTGTGTGTGTGTTGGGGGGGGGGGGGGGGGGGTAACCTAATAACCTGATCTCCGATTAACACTGAAGGTGAAAATACTTGAATTTTTATTTACTAACTAAAGGCTTAATAAAGAAGTCACCCTGCATCTGAAGTGGATTAATCTGTTCAAAGTGGATTAACAGACCTCGTGCTAAATCACGTATCACCTAAATGCCGGTTCATACATGTCACGAGGCTTTCGCGCTACTTTGCTTAGGGGCGTAGCCTCGCTTCGAGTAGTTCACAATACCTGCCCGGTCACACTCATCGCCAAATTACAAAACTCCACCCATTAACAATGAGCTTTCATTCTCTAAATGACTTGCCGATGCAGCAACATGCCAAGCAAGTTCCTCACTACCTCTATTAAGCTTTCTATATTCATCTCTTCCCTGGAGAAACATTTTTCTTTCGAAACAGAACTAAGCACGTCTCGAGTGACGAGTCCCAGCCAGAACTAGAATAGTAATGGAGTCTATTCAAGAGAAGCGACTTCGTGTTCACAAGATCACTAAATTGACGTGTCACTTGTGCGAGTGTATATTGTGAACTCTGACCTTCAGTCTCGGCTGCTTGCCGTTGACCCTATACAGATCTAAATCCCAATATTGTCTAAATCCCAATATTGTAACACCATAAGGGGACAGGGAGATACCATAAAATACATTGCAAAAGCTTGTAGTTATGACTTCAAAGCTCCGTAGATTCTGCTCACTTCACTATGTGAACTTGATATATAGCTCAAAAGATAGGTCTCTCTGTGTGCTCTCTCGTAGCTCCATAGATTCTGCACACTTCACTGTATGTACTTGATATATAGCTCAAAAGATAGGTCTCTCTGTGTGCTCTCTCTTGACACTAAAAATGTTGCATAGGTATAGCTCCATAGATTCTGAACGCTTCACTGTATGGACTTGATATATAGCTCAAAAGATAGGTCTCTCTGTGTGCTCTCTTTTGATACTAAAAGATGTTGGATAACTATAGTCATGCCAAAGTTACAGGCAGTCAAAGTTGGGGGCCTCAAAACCTGAGTGCCTGAATTCTCTGCCGTTATGGCTCTGGATTGGAAAGTGCCAGCGAGGAAACCTTAACTGATTTTCATCACCCACACATTTGACAACTACTCATGTTTCACTGCCCAATGAAAACACTCCTCTCTAGTAAGGCTTCCTCTAGCCTCTGAAGTAATGCAACAAATGCTGAGAATTCAGGTGTGCAGGTTTTGAGATCTCCACGTCTGTAACTTTGGCATGGTTATACCTTTACAATCTTTTTTATTATCAAAAGAGAGCACACAGAGAGAGCTATCTTTTGAGCTATACATCAAGTTCATAGAGAGAAGTGTGCAGACTCTATGGAGCTCCAAAGTGGTAACCACAAGTTTTAGTAGGAATTTCATTTCGTGGTTTCGTCTCCCTTGGAGACCTTTTGACAGTAAAACCAACCACCTCTAATGGAAGTTCGAGGAAGATGTCATGATATTCTGATCTACCCTCAACTTCCCATGGGAAAGTAACACTTCACACATGTGCATTTGAATTTGATCGCCAGTCAATTAGTGTTCCTTTTATACCTCCTAGCTGTAGCTTCACTCTCGTGAATACACTTAAAACCCACTAGAATGGACATACAATAAGCTGCAGTTTGGTATAAGATCAGCTCCATTGAGGTAAGAAACCTTAGAGAAGCTATGCAGCGCTATGCCTACGACAAAACTTAAACTAATGAACTCCATCCAGGAGCATCTCTTTTCTCAAGAGTGAAGGGATTCAGAGAGATACCAGGTTAGCAAAGGTGCCTGTGCAGCTTTCCAGGTAAGCAGAGGTGATTGTGCAGCTTTCCGAAGAAGAAGGGCTTCTATAAACAGCAGTCAAGGTCAGGAAGAGATCGTTCATGGCAGCAGTTGTGACTGTCAGCCATTTAAAATAGCAATAGCAGTCTACTGGGTATGTGTAGGTTGCAGGTTTATAAACACCTTGCTGTTTAAAGCGTGCAGTTTGTCAACTCATGAACGATGTCTGAGTTTGCACCTGTATGCATTTTCGGCACTCAAAAGGTGGAAGTCACGCGACAGAGATAGAGTCAAGAGTGCCTATGGCCTGAGGGCTCTATCAGGTAAGCAGCATTGGTACATCTGCTTGCATAGCAACTCATTAGATAAAGAAGACACCTAGCTAGCTGTTACCTTGACCTTCTAAGCTCCGGCAATATGGCAGATGATTGTGTGAAGTTCTTCCATCTCAATCATTTATCCGCTTCAACTACAGGCCAGTACGATAACGCCACTTAACACCGAGCAGTCGCCAGCAACAAATGCCCACACACTGTGTTAATTAGTGCTAATTTGAGTCACTGGATGTATTGAACTGTTGGGCGGAGCCTAGAGAGTGTCATACGAAGACATCTCATCTACAAATCTGTCTCATCGCCAACAATGGAAGAAACACACTGTCAGAGCAGAACAAGACAGGCACGAGTGGGCTTAACAAATAGAGGCTAGAAATAACAGAAAAGCAGATGCTTAACATAACGTGTGCTGTATGTAGATACCTGCTGGGTGGTCATCTTTTAAGGCATATCATATCTACAAACCTCCTCCATAGTTGTACTGAACAGTATCCAAGCTACACACCTCAGAATATTTATTTGCACTAGTATCCAAGATAGACCACAGTATACTAACACCCTTCACAACAGTACTCAACAGCATCCAAGATACACACCTCAGTATACTAACATCCTCCATAATAGTACTGAACAGTATCCAAGATCTACACCTCAGTATACAATGTTCACCACAGTACTACCGAAAAGTATCCAAGATGCCCACCTCAGTATAACCTTCACAATAGTACTCAACAATATCCAAGATACACACCACAGTATACAACATCCTCCAAAGTATTACTGAACAGTATCCAAGATCAGTATACAACATCCTTCAATGTATTACTGAACAGTATCCAAGATCTATACCTCAGTATACAAACATCCCTCACAGTATAGCACTGAACAGTATCCAAGATACACACCTCTAGACACCATCACAACAACACACTAATCTCGACTTACACTTAACCGCCATTTTCTCCTACCAGCCAGTAGCTTCGCATGGAGACAACTCACACATACACACAGCAGACAGAGAGCCTAGCACAAACCACCTCACACTGACGTGCAGTGAACCCATGGCCAAACAACAATGACTACAACAACCAGAGCTACCACAAGCTAGACAGAAGCTTCTCAACTCTACAGATAGCTAACTGAACTGGATGAACTCTCTAACTGCCTAGCAGTGACTGAATGGCAACAGTTGAGTGCAAGTATTTTATCCACTGGGGCCAACATCACTTCTGAATGCCACCAGATAGCAAAATCTGTGCAAGAACATGCACATAGACAATGCTGGAATCCCACGCAATACACGCGCTCGGAAAGTGTCAGATGATCCACTGCAAGGAGAACATGCACTCAAGTGCTTTGTACGGGCATGTGTGAACCGAGCACATCATGTTTGTGGCTGACGACAGTGACGCAATGTGCTATATAACAGTGTCGATAGACTACGATAGTGGGGTTAGAGTACGTGCCTAACACCTGCTCCTACCGAGGTGAAGCTATGCCGAGTTTTAGCGAGGTTTTAAATAAGCCTCCCCCTTCCTTCCCTTCCCACAAGCAACGTGTGGTCACTACCCCTAGCACTTCCAATCGTCTCGTGGAGGGATCAGGCAACTCGATGATGATAACAGCCTCCAACTGGGATGAATGATGAGAACATCTCAATTCATAACCCACTACTTTCCTAACACTTCCAATCGTCTCGTGGAGGGACTAATTAATAAACTCAAACTTAATGGCCGGCCCTTAAACTAACTAATTGGGGCTGTAATAACTAATAAAAGCCCGTTATACCCTTAAACTAATAAAAGGGACTAATTAATAAACTCAAACTTAATGGCCGGCCCTTAAACTAACTAATTTGGGCTGTAATAACTAATTGGGGCTGTAATAACTAATAAAAGCCCGTTATACCCTTAAACTAATAAAAGGGACTAATTAATAAACTCAAACTTAAGGAGGGATCAGGCAACTCCACGACGACACACGCCTCCCACACATCCTAACTGCGAGAGACGAGAATATTTTAACCTTTAACCTCTATAACCACTCTCACACGCCCTTAAACACACACTCAAGTTCTTCCATATAAGACATGTGCACTAGAGATAGATAGATAGATAGATAGATACATAGATAGACGCAAGAGCTTGAGTGCCTGCCTATCTGTGCCCTCTATACATTCGAAAATTGCCAGGAATAGGCACACAAACTAAATATGTTCTGAACCTGCACGACTATGAGCTGGTTCTAGATGATCTGTTTTTATCCCCCCCCCCCCCCCCTCTCCCATACCACCCAGCCAGCCCCCCTACCCCCAAAAATCGACTCCAAGCTCCTGGAAGCCACAATCTCCAAAATGCCACGACACTTGCGATCACCCGCCATTTTTCTTAGCGTTATACCTGCGCATACGATTTTCACATTCCCGATGCTAAGCTCGCAAATTACGCAACATGGTTACGTTGCCAATGACATCACTAGCTACGTATAATGCAAGCAGTTTGCTAGCGATGCTGCCTCTAGCCTCACTCTATTAGCAATACACCTGTTACTTGCAATGGTGTTTTGATAAAGGATACCACTCCTCCTCCTACCTTTGATGTGGGCACCCTCTGGCAAGCTTATTCCATTGTCACGGGAACAAAAAAGCCTTCTAAACAAAGCACACCTTGGATACACTTCCTGGAGCAATGAGAAGGCACCAGCCTAGCAATTGCAGCTTCAGCAATAGCTATTATATATACCTAATACTCTCTAATATTCCATAATAGGAACTTGGTGGTTACTTAATATAATCTTCCAGTGCAATCTACCTGCCATTTCTATACGAAGGACGGTGACAATTTTGCAAGTTCAAGTTCAGGTACCACAATTATTTGCGGGGGGGGGGGGGGGGAACCTTTGACGAGGGACTCTATCTGTCCAATCCTTCTATTTCTGGAAGCTTTTCACAGGAATCTTTGCCTAACTCTTCACCTTTGAGAAAAGGTGCTCCTTGATGGACTGCTTTGCTGTAATGGTCTGCTGTAAACATAGCCAGAGGGAGCTTTTGTTTGTTACTTCAATGGAGCCAATTCAACTAAACTGTGGCCCGTTGTATTTACATTCCAAGTGATGGCACACATTCTGCCTGGAGCCTCACTAGCCAAATATAGCTATAGATTTGATGTGGTCAACGCAGGAGGTGTGTGCTGTTGGAGGCCAAGTCCTTATAACCAATGGGGGTCTTGCGTTATCATGTCGTGTGTTCAGCCACACCTACTTATCGTATTAATAATACTATGCCCCGTAGGAAAATGTATTGTAGCCTTGGCATTGCGGCGAATATTAGGGCTAATTAGATCAAGCTGAAGGTTATTTGACTGGCAGTATCAGTCACTCTGGCACAATATTTCATTCCACTAAACTCCATCAACCCGAAAGTGGTTTTGTCCCCTAGCAATGCCAAAGCTGGTGCAAATGTTTAGAAAACACAAGCTTACCAGATTAATTGTCCATCATGTAAAAATGTAAAAAATGGTACTTCCGTGGCCATTTTGCGTGCACTTTGCATATCATGAATGATGGTAGTGGCACCAAGTTCACCATGGTTACAACTGGAGGGGCAGTCACAACTGGAGGGGCAGTCACAACTGGAGGGGCAGTCACAACTGGAGGGGCAGTCACAACTGGAGGGGCAGCCACAACTGGAGGGGCAGCCACAACTGGAGGGGCAGTCACAACTGGAGTTGCAGTCACAACTGGAGGGGCAGTCACAACTGGAGGGGCAGTCACAACTGGAGGGGCAGTCACAACTGGAGGGGCAGTCACAACTGGAGGGGCAGTCACAACTGGAGGGGCAGTCACAACTGGAGGGGCAGCCACAACTGGAGGGGCAGCCACAACTGGAGGGGCAGTCACAACTGGAGTTGCAGTCACAACTGGAGGGGCAGTCACAACTGGAGGGGCAGTCACAACTGGAGGGGCAGTCACAACTGGAGGGGCAGTCACAACTGGAGGGGCAACTGGAGGGGCAGTCACAACTGGAGGGGCAGTCACAACTGGAGGGGCAGTCACAACTGGAGGGGCAGTCACAACTGGAGGGGCAGTCACAACTGGAGGGGCAGTCACAACTGGAGGGGCAGTCACAACTGGAGGGGCAGTCACAACTGGAGGGGCAGTCACAACTGGATCTAGGATTTTGAGAATGTATTTTTTACCGCCTATCTCTCTTGGGGAAGGGGTATTGCCAGTAAGGGTGCATGCCTAAACTGATTGCCAATAACACACTTGAGTTCACCCATTCTCACAGACTGATCTGGAGCATGTTGTCATGGCTACTGCCAACGTCATGTCATCGAGGACACCTGAGCTCACCATTATCACATGCGCATATGTATATACATATACATGTATGTATATTATACAATTGTGTTAAAAACGTCTTCCTCTGGTATTTGCTGTTTGCCATGCATTTTTTTTAAACTCTTTGAAGGGGGAGTAGGAGCACTCATGGTAAATCCCACCTCCCCTCCCCCCCCCCACACACACACTCACTGAAGCCAAAAAATCAAAAATAAAACTTTGTATAATGCAATTCACTTGAATAAGCCAATGGTTTTATGCACTGGTTATCCAAGATCCACAACTTCTGTGAGCTGAGAAGCACCCTCAGGTAAGCTTTTCAAGTTTCTACATAGCTTATACTACCTACAGCTATTACTTGATATATATAAGATGTTCAAAACAGCACTGATAAACTCAAAAGAGCCTTCTAGAATGAGAGAAGCCTACCTATAGCTACACATTACAGCCATAGCCATAGCAGCTGCATAGGTCATGTTTGGCCAAAGAAAGGAAGTTCATTAATCCATTATCTACTAAGGAATACAGCTAGGCCAGCTTACCTGCATATATAATAGTGTGGTTTTCAATAGAGCTGGAGTGCTGATTGCTGAGAGAAAGCTCTAGCTACAAACCACAGCTGTAGCTGCTGCACTGATGTAGGCTAGGACCAAAGAAGGAAGTCTAACAATGAAAACTACAAAGCAAGCTTCTAGTTTTTTAAGTACCCTCTACTATACATGTAGGTTGTTGCTGCACCAAGGGGGGGGGGGGGGATAGGGAGTATGCTACATCTGGTCTGGTCCCAAAGGCAAGGTCCCAGATGAAACCTTAACACGATTAACTAAGTCTGTCACTTCTCTGGATTCCGGCTTAGAATAAGGATAATTGATAATTTAATAACTGAGGCTAAATCCAATTTTGAACACCGTTGCATAGGAACCAAGCACACTGGCCAACATATCATTTCTGTGGAAACAATCGAGGTTTCTCGAGGCAGTTCCAGTGCCCTGGCTTCTAACAGATGTCAACTTTGAAAGCATGCAGGCATCTTTGATCCGTAGAGCTTATAAGAGGTTAATGGTTCGTCAAGGAGACGCACGACCAGGGAAGTCAGTACCGGATTAAAATCGGCAAAAAGGAGGTGCATCCCAACTTTAAAACTCTATAACTCCAACACAATTCATGGCTAACGAATTATCTTAATATTTAAAAATAGCTCTTATTTGTACACTTCCTCGTGGAACTGAAAGTGCAGGTGGGAGTGAACCATTCCAAAGGTACGCACACTCGAAAGCCTGGGAACTGATACCAAAAATTGGTACAATCTCTCTCACTCTCTCGAGCCCTTCCGGTGTTTACGAGGTGTGCGGACACCACCAGAAGTTGTTTGTGCGCTAAGGTTTTAGTGTTGCTATTAACGTCATCTAGACGGGTAATCACTAATGAGGTGCGAAGAATTCAATTCTTGGATCGAGCACTTGAGCTGTGTCCTAGGCAACCTCTTCCAAATAAATCGAGAACTTCGGGAGTTGGTGGTACGAAGCGCCTGACTTTGTGTGCATGTAACTCCGGTAAGGTTCTGCCATATTTAGTCTTAGCGTCAAACGAAAGCACACTGCTGATGGAATAGAATTTAAACGATTAAACACCGGATGGAATATATCGAAAAAGTTGACATTGGTGGCAAAAATAAAAATGCGCTTAACACCAATTTTTTTAAATTTAATTTTTACCCGCACATGTCAAGTTGAGTGCTTTAGCGGTGTAAGATGTCGTGCGATGATCCTTTTGGTTGGATTGTGGGAGTGAGCAAAAATGATTTCTTTAAATTTATTTATATTTTTTATAGCAACTTCCTGACCTTCACCTGGAAGCTCACCTTCGTAGGGAAGCTGCACAGGTGAATCCCTTTGCTCTTGAGAAAGGAGACCAGTCTCCTCCCGGATGGATTTCTTGGCTGTAAGTTTGGGTGTAGTCAAGAGCGACGTAGCGATGCATTCCTACCTCAACGGAGCTGACTCTTACACCAGACTGGAGTTTATCGCATTTGCTATGAAGAGTTTGGAAAGATCATTCGTGAAGGAAGTTATCTCTAAATATTATTGTGTTTTTTTTAAAGCAAAAATAAAATGTGCTTTTAAAATATCCACACAAAAGTTCGTCCAAGCTATGGAGCTCTCGAGTAAGGATATGCCTCTATTTTTAATAGTTTGTTTTCTCTAGTATCCACACTTTACCAACTTTTTACCATTATATAGCTAGTGCAGAATTAGAGCAGTTGTGTACTATAAGTCTATTTTATGGAGTAAGATAATCATTTTATTAATGATCCCTTTACCGACTATGTTACAATAGTTACTGCAGAATTGGATCAGTAGTGTACTAGTCCATTTTATGGAATAAGATAATCATTTTGTGTTCACCCTTTACCAACTATGTTACCATAGTTACTGCAGAATTGGAGGAGGAGTGGATTACAAAGTCCATTTTACGGAGTATGATAAATCATTTACAACAAAGTGGTTTGAACCCTGCCCTTGGCATGCTGGAAGTCTCAACAATGGAATAGCAGTCGTCAGGAGAAAAAGAAGCCCTCATCTCTCTTAGCTCCCTGGGCAGAATACCAAATTTGGCTTTCTTTCGTTGTAACATAAATTCCCGTCTTTGTGAGGTGTACGAAACGTCGTTGTTTGAGTGATGCTCCTCCTGAACGATCGCGCATTTATTACGAAGAAATTCTCCTTGCAGAGCCTCCGATGACGGAGTACTCGTCATGCGGGTGACACACATCACACCATGCCACATACACCACACACACCATGCCACATACACACACACCATGCCACATATACACACACACCATGCCACATACACACATCACACCATGCCACATACACACATCACACCATGCCACATAAACACATCACACCATGCCACATACACACACACCATGCCACATACACACATCACACCATGCCACATACACACATCACACCATGCCACATAAACACACACACCATGCCACATACACACACACCATGCCACATACACACATCACACCATGCCACATACACACATCACACCATGCCACATACACACATCACACCATGCCACATACACACACACACACATACACACCATGCCACATACACACATCACACCATGCCACATACACACACACCACATACACACATACACATGCGCATGCATGCACACACACACAAAGTACTTCTATAGGCTATGTATGCATAGCAAGCAAGCTCTGCAGAAGATTGATCAGGAGAGAGAGAAAGTGTGTGTACTCGTGATTTAAAATACCCTGTGAGTTAAAATAAGCTAAACTCCTTGTCAAACCATTGTCATAACAACCCAGTCATAAGAGCTGAATACAATATATATATATGCCAAGTATAGCATCACGCTCAAGCACGTCCTTCCTTATTCCCACTAAACCCACCCTCCACTGACAGGAACATCCTCACCAACCCATAGCTCTCCGGACAAACAAGACGAGGAGCTTAGGCCATTGCAAGACTGACATATCGTCCCCTCCCCCCCCCCCCCAACACAGCAAGATCATGTCAACAACACTGAAGATATTGCTCATCAATGCTTGTGTTATGATAAGTCAGCTTTCAGTTCTAGTAGTTTGAGCCTTACACTAGCTGGTCATCTTTCCCAAGCAATCTCCCAAAATTCCTTCTGACACACCTATGTACGATTTCAGCAGAAACCAATATGAGTCACTTGAATCCCCACAGAAAACACGAGCTTTCAATGTAGGTCTGCACATACAGATGTTTTGGAAAAACTTCACAATTTGAGTTTGCTCATCGAAACGGACATTATTAACACTTCAGAGTTCCCTCTTTAATTAAGGAAGTGCTCGGAAGACAAGGTGACTTCATGCTGTGAAGTTTGGACAGCCTGTTACCATACGTACGGAGCAGATGTTGAAATGGGTCCGTTGATGGTTTGACAGGTCCTAAACGACCGTGAGGTGTCAATATGCTCGGCTTGGATGGGTTTGGTTTGAGCGGGCTCCATGGACCACCACAATCAAATATTGGGTTGAGAGGTCCGATATTTGGTTGTTTTGATGCCTGGAATGCGCTCACACTGCGCCCTGACCTCACAAGCACACGAGTGTTGTGTAGGACTTGTCCTTCGCCACCAGCTGACCACTTTCAACATGTCCTGCGTAATGTACGTCATGACATCCAGCAACATATCCAGCAGTTGCTCAAAACTTTACAGCACCAAAAATCATCGCATTATCCAAGTACTTCCTGAAAGGCAGAAAACTGAGGTGTCTAAAAATGGCTGCTTGACGGCAGAACTGCCGAGAATGTTGATTGTTGGGCGGGGCTGGGTATCATCAACAGGAAGGGGAGAAAAAAGGCCGAGGTGCAGAGGTACCCAATTCCTTACAGGTACAGTCAGCACTGTGCTAGCTTGAAGCCAGGGCTGAGGGATGAAGTGATGTGCCAGGGCTGAGGGATGAAGTGATGTGATAGCTTGAAGCCAGGGCTGAGGGGTGAAGTGATGCGTGGCTTGAAGCCAGGGCTGAGGGATGAAGTGATGTGCAGCTTGAAGCCAGGGCTGAGGGTTGAAGTGATGTGTGCACTCGTTTGGCCACTTCTTTAACCCTGGTGGCCTCTAGCAATGCTTGCAGGGTGGCCATCAACATGTAGTGGCTACTCTAACCCTGGTGGCCTCTAGCAATGCTTGCAGGGTGACTGTCAACATGTAATGGACTACTGTAACCTGGTGGCCTCTAGCAATGCTTGCAGGATGGCCATCAACATGTAGTGGACTAATCTAACCTGGTGGCCTCTAGCAAAGCCTGCAGGGTCACTGTCAACATGTAGTGGACTACTGGTGGCCTCTAGCAATGCTTGCAGGGTGGCCATCAACATGTAGTGGCTACTCTAACCTGGTGGCCTCTAGCAATGCTTGCAGGATGGCCATCAACATGTAGTGGCTACTCTAACCCTGGTGGCCTCTAGCAATGCTTGCAGGGTGACCATCAACATGTAGTGGCTACTCTAACCCTGGTGGCCTCTAGCAATGCTTGCAGGGTGACCATCAACATGTAGTGGCTACTCTAACCCTGGTGGCCTCTAGCAATGCTTGCAGGGTGACTGTCAACATGTAGTGGCTACTCTAACCCTGGTGGCCTCTAGCAATGCTTGCAGGGTGGCCATCAACATGTAGTGGACCACTCTAACCTGGTGGCCTCTAGCAATGCTTGCAGGGTGACTGTCAACATGTAGTGGCTACTCTAACCCTGGTGGCCTCTAGCAATGCTTGCAGGGTCACTGTCAACATGTAGTGGACTACTCCATAAAATTTCGTTTAAAAAAATCTCCATATGCAAAAGGTTTTTTTTTTTTTGCAAACCGGGATGGAAACGTGACCTCCTTGGCCGAGGGGAAAAGGATCGAAGAGGTGGGGCGTGCCAGAGAGAGACGGAGCAAGATGATCAACTATCACCATCTGCTCAGTTGCTCATGGGGGAGGGGTGGGGTCAAGTTTCGATCTCTTTTCAATTGGATTTCTCTGGCTGCAGAGGCTAATTTAACCACATAACCCACACACCCAAATCACTCCCGGCACCAACTACACTAATGAATTGCAAATCACATTCTTGAGGCTCCCTATTGTTATTCAGGTGTCACTGGACATCAAACACATTGCCTCACACGAGGTGGGCACAGCATTGGCTAGCATGGTTTCTTTCATAGGGGGGTGGGGATATTCTCTCCCCCTGGCTGTTTCAAACCCCCCCCTAGTTTGAAGGAACAAATTTGTCGAAGTGAAGTGGCATACACGAAGGAAATAACTCCACAAGCCCTCTATTGCATACATTTATAATGCTATCTAAACCATCATCAGATAGCACTTGTGGTGATTCTAGAGCTATCTTCATTAAATGAGAGAAGTTTGTTTCTCCAATGATCTCAGCTAGGTTTTAATTATCTTCATGACATCTTTGAAAAACATTGTTCAACAGACGCAGTGCCAACAGGAATTGATAGACATGTATTAGCCGGAGCGTTTAAGTTGGGAAACATTGCTATGACCTTCTCAATAATCAACTTCGAATTGTATTCACTCAACGTCTCGACTAGATGCTCTAGCCTTCATCAGGTATGAAGGCTAGAGCATCTATATAGTCGAAACATCGAGTGAGCGTTGATTATTGAGAAGGCCATTTAATTGTCAACTGAGAGTTCATTAAGAGTTGATTATGAGCAGTTCATTGGTCTCCAAAGTTCTTGCAATTTGGTTGCTAAATCTTCCTTTGGCTTTTGAGTAAGGTAGTGTTGGAAAGTCTTCCATTCAGTGTGAATTTCAGGTGATATGAAGACTGTTTCACCTTCAAGGGTGCCTGCTGTTCTGGCTATGACAGAATGTCCACCAAATCTTTACCATATTGCTGATATTCAGAAGATTCAGGAGTGGAAATTTTCTTTGGAGAAGATTCAGGAGTGGGAATTTTCTTTGGAAAACATCTCGAGAACTGAATTGACAGAAAATCTTCTTTTCAGACTGCAAATGAAGAGTTTCCCCAGAGTACATATAGTCTGGGAGGATTTAATATCAGGCATGGTGATCAACTCTCAGTTGACCTAACACTATAGTAACCTTCTCAATAGTCAACTTGAAATTACAATCTCAAGTTGATTATTGAGAAGGTTATTGTCATGGTGATCTTGATATCAGTGACTTCCTCCAGACTTCTGTCCCATAACTCCAGTACCCAGTTAGCAGCAAGTAACACCGATCATCAAGTATACGTAAAGTTGCATCAACAAGAGAGGGTATGATGGTTAGGTCAAGATTTTCTGTTTGAAGACATTTGCTAAGTTTCACTACTTGAGGCATGACACAATCAAGGAGAAGTAGAGCCGGAACTGCTGACTCCTTACTCAAAACTTTACTTACCTCCAATGCTTCCGGCTTGTGTGTGTGTTCATAGATGTCAATGAGAGCAAGGATACCATTGCACGTCTCTTTCAGTCTTTCGTTCATGAGACCACCCACATGTGTCAGGTGGCTTTGTACACATCGTTCATGAGACCACCCACATGTGTCAGGTGGCTTTGTACACATCGTTCATGAGACCACCCACATGTGTCAGGTGGCTTTGTACACATCGTTCATGAGACAACCCACATGTGTCAGGTGTACACATCGTTCACGAGACCACCCACATGTGTCAGGTGGCTTTGTACACATCGTTCATGAGACAACCCACATGTGTCAGGTGTACACATCGTTCACGAGACCACCCACATGTGTCAGGTGGCTTTGTACACATCGTTCATGAGACCACCCACATGTGTCAGGTGGCTTTATACACATCGTTCACGAGACCACCCACATGTGTCAGGTGGCTTTGTACACATCGTTCATGAGACAACCCACATGTGTCAGGTGTACACATCGTTCACGAGACCACCCACATGTGTCAGGTGGCTTTGTACACATCATTCATGAGACCACCCACATGTGTCAGGTGTACACATCGTTAATGAGACCACCCACATGTGTCAGGTGGCTTTGCACACATCGTTCATGAGACCACCCACATGTGTCAGGTGGCTTTATACACATCGTTCACGAGACCACCCACATGTGTCAGGTGGCTTTGTACACATCGTTCATGAGACCACCCACATGTGTCAGGTGTACACATCGTTCATGAGACCACCCACATGTGTCAGGTGGCTTTGCACACATCGTTCATGAGACCACCCACATGTGTCAGGTGGCTTTGCACACATCGTTCATGAGACCACCCACATGTGTCAGGTGGCTTTGTACACATCGTTCATGAGACCACCCACATGTGTCAGGTGGCTTTATACACATCGTTCATGAGACCACCCACATGTGTCAGGTGTACACATCGTTCATGAGACCACCCACATGTGTCAGGTGGTTTTGCACACATCGTTCATGAGACCATTCATGAGACCATCCACGCGTGTCAGGTGTACACATCGTTCATGAGACCACCCACGCATGTCAGGTGTACACATCGTTCATGAGACCACCCACATGTGTCAGATGGCTGGATGGGTTTAAACTCGGACAAGTTGAGTACACGTTGGACCTCCTTCAAATGCTCAGCTCTTTTGGGTGAATAGTGGAAGAATTTCCAGAAGTAGTAAGTGCAGTCTACACATGCTTACCACTGCTATGGCTGACAGCTGGGACACATGCTGATTGCAATAGATGGCAATGGCAGTGGACAAGAACAGAGCGAGGGGAATTCATTTTAAATCGGCTCTGAGCTCCATTGTGCTTCCCAGAAGCCATTGCTGCCTCCTCAAACCCAATACCAATCAGCATGTTGAGGCATACAGTTTCCTTCCTCGGGCATTCAACTCGCGTTTCATAGATGGTTTTTGATCTACTTTTTTTCAAAGGCCATGAAGTACTCAACGTGAAAGCCATCTCCCCACACAACGATAGAATATAAGATAACTCTTCTAGTGTTGACGTGATCAGCAAATCTAAAAATAGAGCACTGGCTGAATTTAATTGAGTGACCTCCATAGTGCAAGTCAGATCCAGAGCAAGTTACAGCACACAAGTATAGATATATACACTCCTACATTGCAATGTATCGTCCTTTCTAGGGGTTAAAAATCAAAAATTTCGCCCCCCCCCCATCCCAGATGGAGCATGCCTGACTTCCCATTCTTTGTCTAAACCTTCATTTTTCCACCTTGGGTAAATTCCTGAAAGAAACCTTGCCTATGCAACCAATACGCATGCATGAACATACACACACAAACAGCATTAGTCTCATGCAGGGATTGGGGAGGAGGGCTGTATCGTATCTCCTTCCCCGCATATCTGTAAGAAATCCTGAACAGTTCCGTACTTTGTAACCTAGGCAAGTTCCTCACTAGTAACCTAGGCAACAGTTCATCACTAGTAACCTAGGTAACAGTTCATCACTAGTAACCTAGGTAACAGTTCATTACTAGTAACCTTATGTCCACATTATTACTTAGATATTCTCAATTAACACGTTAGCTAAGTATTTGGCATGGTCCTCTCCTTCTGAGTGAAAACATGGCCACATGAAAGGGAAAACATATCACATTTCAGCTGAGAAAGAAGCAGACAATAACAAGAAAAATGGTCGACCAACACAAGATTGGTGAAGACCACACCCACAATTTAAAAAAGCCCTACCCTGCAACTGGCGGATCCTGCGGGGTTCTCGATTCCCTCAGAAGCAGTTCCCCACCCCAGTGACCAAGCACCATGGGGGCTAGCGAGGTGGCTGGCCTTGTAGAGGAAGATGGCTCAGACTGGTGACTGAACATTTCTGATTACCTTAACCCAGAGCCTTGGCTAGCTTTGGGGCAGAGTGCAGAGTTCAATCTTGGAAAGATTCCAGCGGGATGGTGAGAAGATCTGCCAGCCAGGAGCTGGGGGAGCATTTTATCTTCTTCAACAGACAGAAAGCCAGCTCATGTGCAGGCCAGAAGACTGACACAAGATGGGCAGTTACTTACATATGAGAGAGACACAGCCTCCAGTCAGCCCTCACTTCAGCTACCTCCATCAGTCTTGCTTCATCAGCTATTTAAACATGTTTCTTGAGTACTATCTAGAGGTGAGTGTATGCAGCACAGACCAACCTTGTACATATGTGTCCAGTGCTGTGGGGTATCCTGAGATCAATAAGGGATGTCCAAACTTCACGTTCTAGGCCCTCTGGGGCTAGGGCTATATGGCTGGGGCTAGGGCTATATGGCTATATGGCTGGGGCTAGGGCTATATGGCTGGGGCTAGGGCTATAAGGCTACAGAGTTACATGAAGGGCCAGGAATAGGGCCACAGGGCTAGGGCTAGGATATGCAGGCTGGGATAGACAGGAAACAACCTTGCACTTTGAACTAGCAGGGTTGGTCCTGGGTACAGTGTGGAGAGCTTTAGTCAGTGTTGCAGGACTCTCTGGGTCGCTGGTTCATTATGGCTGACACCTCAGCTGGGTGCAGTGTGGCCCCTGGCTCTCACCTCATGACATGTTCCTAAGCCTTTGTAAGGAGGGAAGCAGATGGCTTGAGAGGTTCAAGGCTAGGTATGGAGTTGCTCTGCAGTGCAAGGAGAAGCACTGCTAACAACCTGCACCTCTCTCCAGCCATTCATGAAGAAACCCTGCAAAACCAGAAGTGTAACTTTAAAGATGGCCTCCAATTGAGACAAGACAACACTTTATTCAAAACTACAGACCCTCGTGTGGAGAGAAGCAAGGTTACAAGAAGCCTGAAGGTCGTGTGCCACTAATGGCCCATGCTAATGGCAGTGGAGCGTGCTCTTCTCTCTTGTATTTATCCGCAGATGTTAACTCCACAGAGCTTCAAACACGGCCATCTTTAATAGGAACAAAGGAACTCTTGGATGGGTTCCACAATCTCTACGACCTAGCTCCATGGGAGAGATTCCTACCTCAATGCTATCCAGCTCCTAGAAGAAGGACTGGTGTGCATCCAAGAAGCCAGTGCTAACTCTAGCAGGTGCCCCACACTACAGCCAAAGGTGCCTTCAGACTGCCATGCTTGGTTACTCTCTGACTCAAGCCCACCTTCCCCTTACACACACCTCATCCCTAAAACAATCTTCTTGAATCCTGAAAACAAAAATTTATTTGAAGATATCTTCCAGGAACATGTGCTCCTCTTCCAGCCATGTACACAGAAGATTCTCTGGTGACCTGCACAGAATAAACAGGCAACCATTGAGAGCTGCTGTCAGCTGTTGTAGGTCATGAGCTGGAACCTGTGTGACAGCCTCCATCAATTCAGACATTGGGAGTCTTTATGAAATATATTTGGCAGCACAGTGTGACTAGGTGGAGATGACAGTGAACAGTTCACCTCCATCCTGGGGTGTGGCTAGCTTAGCCCTGTCTCGTGCACGAGCAGCGACGGGTAACTGACCACAATGAGAACCACACCTTAGGTCGATAAGTGGAAACAGTCTCCTGCAGCAAGAGCAGCGAGGGGTAATGAAATTGAAAAAAATCATACCACATCAAACAACTCCTTAAACGGACTACGAAACCCTGACCAATCAAACTTCTCCCTCCTGAATAGCCATCAGGGTGTTGTCCTTTGATCCACCATGAAGCAAAGAGCTCATTAGAACTATTGGCAATGAGGTGGAGGCATCTACATAAGAAGTGTCGTTCCGACAGGGAGGTCTAAATTGTTCACCACATGCCAAGCCAATAATTATGCTCTTCACATTTGCTAGCTTATTGGGAAATAGATTCGAGGAAGGACCCGAGACCAGCGAGAACATAGCTTGAGGGAACGGCAACATCACCGTCTAGAAGCAGAGACTAGGAACCCTGCGAGCAATGGCTACAAAGCGAGAGAGGAGGGTTCTGACAAAGAACAAGAAGTGTCTACACAGTAGACATGTGAGAGGAAGAAGTGCCTATAGCAGGCATGGACACGAGACCAAATGGGCATGCTGGGATAGAGCACAATACTTGAACAATAAGCGAATAGTTTCTTCCTGAGTAGGATCTCACCGGACAGGAAGAGACAAAAGACGAGATGTCAGAGAGCAGGAAAGTTGAGCAGCATGCCGATGAGGTCAAGTGAGGTGCCAGGAGAGAGCCTAGATCAGGGATGTACATGTATACAGACATTTTGCCAAGGGGGAGGGGGGCGAACTAGGGGTATTGAAAAAGGGAGGGGGGCCTGACCAGTAACATGTGCTATTAAAATCTCAAAATTTTAAGGGGGTGGGGGTGGGTGGTGAGAAAGACACAAGAGAGGGTTAATGCCCCCGCCCCCCCCCCCCACCCCTAAATATCCCCTGGCCTAGATATATTAGATATATACATACTTACATATACAAATGCCCATAGGCATGCACACCCTGGTATATACACTGCTGAGACCACACTCTTTTGAAAGATTACTTATCTTACTGAGAGGCAATAAACATATTCTCTTTACTAACACTGTAGCTGTCCAGCACAGCACCACAGAGAGACAGAGAGAGAGAAAGAGGAGAGAAGTCGGGTTGTTAGAGACAAGTGCCTAGTCAGAGAGAGAAAGAGGAGAGATGGTGTGGAGGCCTACCTGTACTACTGCCATGCTAGTTGGTGTGTAGTCCTACCTGTTCTGCTATGCTAGTTGGTGTGTAGTCCTACCTGTACTGCCATGCTAGTTGGTGTGTAGTCCTACCTGTACTGCCATGCTAGTTGGTGTGTAGTCCTACCTGTACTGCCATGCTAGTTGGTGTGTAGTCCTACCAGTACTGTCATGCTAGTTGGTGTGTAGTCCTACCTGTACTGCCATGCTAGTTGGTGTGTAGTCCTACCTGTACTGCCATGCTAGTTGGTGTGTAGTCCTACCTGTACTGCCATGCTAGTTGGTGTGTAGTCCTACCTGTACTGCCATGCTAGTTGGTGTGTAGTCCTACCTGTACTGCCATGCTAGTTGGTATATAGTCCTACCTGTACTGCCATGCTAGTTGGTGTGTAGTCCTACCTGTACTGTGTACTGCCATGCTAGTTGGTGTGTAGTCCTACCTGTACTGCCATGCTAGTTGGTGTGTAGTCCTACCTGTACTGCCATGCTAGTTGGTATATAGTCCTACCTGTACTGCCATGCTAGTTGGTGTGTAGTCCTACCTGTACTGCCATGCTAGTTGGTGTGTAGTCCTACCTGTACTGCCATGCTAGTTGGTGTGTAGTCCTACCTGTACTGCCATGCTAGTTGGTATGCAGTCCTACCTGTACTGCTATGCTAGTTGGTACATGTATGTAGTCCTACCTGTACTGCCATGCTAGTTGGTATGTAGTCCTACCTGTACTGCTATGCTAGTTGGTGTGTAGTCCTACCTGTACTGCCATGCTAGTTGGTGTGTAGTCCTACCTGTACTGCCATGCTAGTTGGTGTGTAGTCCTACCTGTACTGCCATGCTAGTTGGTGTGTAGTCCTACCTGTACTGCCATGCTAGTTGTTGTGTAGTCCTACCTGTACTGCCATGCTAGTTGGTATGTAGTCCTACCTGTACTGCCATGCTAGTTGGTGTGTAGTCCTACCTGTACTGCCATGCTGGTTGGTGTGTAGTCCTACCTGTACTGCCATGCTAGTTGGTGTGTAGTCCTACCAGTACTGTCATGCTAGTTGGTGTGTAGTCCTAACTGTACTGCCATGCTAGTTGGTGTGTAGTCCTACCTGTACTGCCATGCTAGTTGGTGTGTAGTCCTACCTGTACTGCCATGCTAGTTGTTGTGTAGTCCTACCTGTACTGCCATGCTAGTTGGTATGTAGTCCTACCTGTACTGCCATGCTAGTTGGTGTGTAGTCCTACCTGTACTGCCATGCTGGTTGGTGTGTAGTCCTACCTGTACTGCCATGCTAGTTGTTGTGTAGTCCTACCTGTACTGCCATGCTAGTTGGTGTGTAGTCCTACCTGTACTGCCAGGTTGTTAGGAACAAGTGCCTGGTCAGAGAGAGAACTGAGAGAGAGAGAGAACGAGGAGAGAAGCCAGATTGTTAGCACAAGTGCCTAGTACATGTCCAAACATGGAACTAAGGTGTATTTTAATGAAGGCATCCATCTTTAGCACCTACCTCATTATATTACCTTTGCAAACAATATGAAACATGTTTTAGAACAAGTGCCAACAAACATCTTGCACATCCTCTGAATATGGCTGCATCACCATGGAGACCAATCAAGTCTCGAGCAAACACACCACCACTTGTATTAGTAGTTTAGTATTGTGGGGGCGGGACATCTGCCAACAAAACACTATCCACAGTTAGGACTACACACCAACCAGCATGGCAGTACAGGTAGGACTACATACCAACTAGCATGGCAGTACAGGTAGGACTACACACTAACTAGCATGGCAGTACAGGTAGGACTACACACCAACTAGCATGGCAGTACAGGTAGGACTACACACCAACCAGCATAGCAGTACAGGTAGGACTACACACCAACTAGCATGGCAGTACAGGTAGGACTACACACCAACCAGCATAGCAGTACAGGTAGGACTACACACCAACCAGCATAGCAGTACAGGTAGGACTACACACCAACTAGCATGGCAGTACAGGTAGGACTACACACCAACTAGCATGGCAGTACAGGTAGGACTACACACCAACTAGCATGGCAGTACAGGTAGGACTACACATAAAATAGTACAGCACACAGCAAGTAGCTGCTTGGGGATGGGAAAAGGAATATCTCGGCCCCTCCTATGAAACCCCTCCAGCAGCATGTATAATTAACAAACCACAGAGAAATTCATCTTAGCAGATCAATCAGCCATGGAGACCACTAAGTGCTAACCCATCACCTCAGCTGACTCTAATTAGCTAATTAGCAGCTGAGGAGCTAATGCCGAGGGCATATCTCAGCTCAATTGTTGTCTAATAAGTGAGCCTGCTGATTGAAGACTGGATTGACTGGATTTATTTGTGGTTTGTGGTTTGTTATAATTTTATTTCAACAAACTATTAGAATGCAGTTTAGTATAAAAACAGGCTACATTGAAGCAAACAAAAGCTACGCCGCGCAACACCGCTGATGTCTGCAACAAAACTTACACCAATGAATCCATCCAGAGCACCTCCTCCTTGCTCAATGGCAGGGGAACACAGAGTGACTCCTGGCAAGCACAGGTGCTTGTGCAGCTTTCCGAAGAAGAACTTCCAGAAACAGCAGCAAAAGCCAGGAAGAGACCGTCCACGAAGGCAGTTGCGATTGTCAGCCATTAAATTAATTTCGCTCGCTCGCCCCGTATAACCGGAAGTAAAGTTTTATTACCATTTTTAATCAATTGAGTAGTCTATTGGGCATGTGCATACAGAGAACAAGCGCCCAATACAAATTCTTCAATTTAATCCCCCCCGGACAATGTCTTGAATTTGTACATATGGCACTTAGGGGGCATTACTGATTCGGTTATACTTCGGCCATAATATCACACTACACACCATCCTCATTACGATCTTACGGAGGGAACCGCAAACTTCGACCTCTACTACACTGTCGATGGCAACAGAATACCTAGCTGGAGTGCTTGGTGGAGAAGTTACTATGTTGTAGCCCTGAAACATGGTTCTTCAACTGCCAGCTAACCAAGTGCTCTAGCTAGATCTAGTAGTAATACCACCAGCTAGCTGTGTAACATTTTCACCCTGATTGTGCACTAGCTTCCAGACATGTCTTTGCCTTGTAGGTTTTAGCAGAGAGCTGCCACAAGCAGGAGGAGTCTTCAGAGTGTCTTGTCGTGCATACACAACATGTTTACTTGAAGCTAAACAGTTGTTGCTACAGCCATCATGTGCTAGATTCTGGCATCCCGATTGGTCGGACATTCAATGCTCGATGCTGCAATAGAAATAGATTCTATTCCACTGTACCATAATAGCCAATCACAATCATATCCTATCCTATGATATCCTTTGAATATCCTATGATATCCTATCACACCCTATCATATCCTATGATATCCCATAATATCCTATAATATCCTATGATATCCTATCATATTGTACCACCCCATCATATCATATCGCACCATCCCATCATATCATATTGTCATATCGTAAATATCCACACACATGTGCATGCATACACAAACCATACCCATGTACATGCACAGATACACACACCACACACATGTACATGCCCACACATGCATGCATACACATGCACACACAAACACAGGCAATGCTCACAAGGCGCGAGTCATGAACAAGCTCTGCCCGAAAGATTCAAACCACGACTTCATCCCTCCTCAATCAACACATTCCAGCACTGCCACAGACCCCTAGCAACCTGCCACAGACTAAAGCTCAACTACCAAGAGACTCCAGCAGTAACATGCCAGATTCCAGTTAACCTGCCACAGACAAGAGGGACCTAATAGTGTTTAAACAAGGGGGGAAAAGGTGTCTGCCTTCAAGGGCTCATAACTTCTGAACTGCACCCCCTATGCCAGTGATTTTATGCTAAAAAGATAGCTCTCTCTTAGAGCTTTAAAACAACATAAAGATATTGGGATTAGGTAAGGTTAGGTAAGGCATACAGTCAGTAGTAGGCTCAAGTAGACCCGTTTTGGGGGGGTAGGCTACTCTTGGCATTATGGAAGGTCCAAATAAACAGCTAAAATGGTTGTGATAGTTCAGTAGGCTTCAATGGGTGCAATAAAACTTTGGTAATTGGTCAGCTAAGGGGCATTGCATTTTTATGAGAGTTTGTAGATTAGTGGTCAGAATTTTTCATGAGGCATACCCATTCATTGCATTATAACCAACTTGACCCAATATTTGTTATTTTTCAAAGTTACCAAAAGTTTGAGACAAAAAGAAAAAATGACGGAGGCAGGTGCGCCAAGTGAAATAAAACCACAATAAAAAATAAAAAAAGATACAGGACTCTCAAGTTGAGGTCTGTTTAAAAAATTTATTACTTGTAAGTGTCCAGACAAATTCTCGACTGCTCTTTCTTTTTTGTCTCTTTAGGTCCTTGACATCATCAGGGCTGATGTCCAGTAATCTGTGCAGGTTAGCAGCGGAGGAGGAACAACAGGACAGAGCCTCCTTTTCAGGACACCCGCTAAGTATGTTGTGGTCCTGAAAGCTCGGTGCCGAGATAGACTGTGAACTCTTGAAGGTCGCTTCCCATGCCACAAACCTTTGCAGCCATGCCACTCCTGGCATTCATAGACCTATATTCATCTATGCTAGACAAATTGTCATAAGGCAACTAAATTCTCACATAAATCTCTTGGTTCTTCAGGTTTGTCTTGACAGCCCCCCCCCCACACACACACTGTCACAGCCTCCATGAGACTCTGGTTCTTGATCAAGCTGAAGTCTCTAGTGAAGTCAGCTCTCTCAGGACCAGACCCATGGAAGTGCTCAGTATGCGCTGAAGTTGATGGGGGACGTCCCAGAAGTTGATGACATGGAAAGCACTAGCTTCCTACCACCACTAGCTGTCGACACAGGAATCGGTGTCTCCCGAGCAGAGAGCCCTTCTTCAAAAGCGGGCGCTTGGTTTGGTTTGCTTGCTGTGGTACTTGGCAACTCTTTCTGGGATCCCCAACAGGTCCATTTCTCACGCCTAGCTTGCCTGAACTTCCTCTAGTGCCAGCTGAGCTCGAACTTAGTTCGTGAGACATTCGAATTTTTGTCAAAAAATGGTCGTCCGAATGAAAAGAAGCTGGCGCCCCTCCATATATATACTGAGACCTCGTGCGTACTGCGCAACTATAGCCTGGAAGTATGAGCACTGATGTGGAGACCATAGCCAGAAGAATGTGCTTCATTTCGAAGGTTGTTTGAAGTCCAGGGGGGGAAGTTATGCCGGCTCGAATTCGACCTTGCTTCTCCTGAGTAATGTGTCATCAGAGTGGTGTGTATATAAATGATCATAACGAAACATCCAAATGCTCTGACACTTTACCAAGTGAAAGTTTGTGTGATTAACTAAATTAAAAATAATTAATTAATTTAAAACAACACCTTTAGGTCCCCCCCCCCCCCCCCCCCCTGGCAGATTCCAGTAGTAGCGGGCCAGATTGTAGTTCACCTGCCAGATTCCAGTTAGCCTGCTACAGACTCCAGCAGTTAACCAGCCAGATTCCAGTTAGCCTGCTACAGACTCCAGCAGTTAACCTGGCAGACTCCACAGATTCCAGTTAACCTGCCACAGATTCCAGTTAACCTGGGCAACTGGAGGAATCTGGATTTTAAGGGGGGGGGGGCATGATGGTTAAAGATGTGACAAAGTTTCTAATGAATTTTAATAATACAATTTCCAAGGGGGATCAAAAGGGTTCCAAGGGGGGCAGCCCCCTCCCCCCCTAAATGAAACCCTGCCCGGGATTGCCCACATCATCACCAGACATAACAGGCTGGTGCAGGTACTCTAGCACACAGCAGCCAAGGTTTACAACATATTGCCATAGCAACAAATTCCTCGCGTCAAAGGAAACCACATCTAGGACTTTGACCTGTGGATGGACAATCCCACAATCAACTAGGGATGTCCGAGCTTCAAGTTCTCGCTAACTTAATCCTGGCTAGGGGGTGGGGTCAAGTCTGAACATGCTCAGGTGATCCAAGATCTCCAGCACACCATTGGACCAATCCCACACTTTGTAAAATGATCGTGCATTTATTCTCCTGCTTGAAGCCATTCTTGCATTCTACTAGACCTTCTCCTGATGAGGAAATTCAAGCAAAGTGGATTGACATTGCATCTATACACACTACGTCAACTGAGAGTTCATTGAGAGCTTTTAAGCTGGGGCTCCTTATGGCATCAGCCAGCGAGAAAATGGCCCTTCTATTCTATTCTGCTCTTCTTATAGGTATGCCAGGCCGAATGTACATACCGGGCTAGCTAATTGCGAACAGTTGGACTATTGACAAGAAGAGCCTGGAGAGCGTCGTACATGGAACATCCCTTGGAGAAATACGTCAAGCTGCCAGCAATGGAAGGAACACCGACTATTGTACAGGAGGTGGCATTGTCATCAACGCTTGAAAGAGGCAAAGCCAACAGCCAACTTTGTGCTTAACAAAAGGAAGAAGATAATATACTTGCTGGGCTTCATTTCGAAGGTTGTTTGAAGTCCAGGGGGGTTACGGTCGCGAAGCTATGCCGGCTTGAATTCGACCTTGGATCGGGCCCTTCTCCTTGAGCAATGTTTGACAACAAATCATCGGAGTATAAAAACGATCATAACTTCATAATGAAACATCCAAATGCTCTGAGACTTTACCAAGTGAAAGTTTGTGTGTTTAACTAAGATTAAAAAATAATAATAATAAATAAATAAAAACTATTAGATCCTACTCAACAACTAGGAGACACAGATGAGTCCTAACTACTTGGGTACTGAGAGGGAGGGGGGGGGGGAACGGACCTATTTTTTTCCAGGCGTATGCTTCCAACAACCAAGAGTGAGCATCACTATATAGCAACCACTGTGTATACAAGCACATGTCTTTAGTCTCTTCTAATATGCAAGGCAACTAGTCCTCTGGCACTATGGTGTGTCTCATTCACGCTGAGAACTGGAGGAGCTGCAGCAAATAGCCAATGCATCAGAGAAATCGCGAGAGAGAATGGGAGGGAGAGTCCAGACCCATGGGAACAAAAGCAAAGAGAAGGACAAAAGAACCGTCTTGACTTATGTGGAAAGAAAGAGACATGGGAACCTCCGAGCAGTAGCAACATGGCACAAGATGAAAGCCATGAACATCGAGCAAGTAGACGGTAAACAGTGGACATGCAAGGAGAGAGCTGGTAATCTCCGAGCAGCATCAACACAAGTGCAACACAGCCCACAGACAGGTTGAGCCGAAGACAGTGCCAGGAGACAGATAAGAATAGAATTACAAGCTAATAGGTTTTCTCCCATAAGCAAATTAACAACTTCGAGAAAGGTCGAGACAAAGTGGGCATGCCAGGAGAGAGAGCAGGCAAGCCGAGCAGCATCTAATGGGACTATAAGTGAGAACCCAAGAGTATGGACAAATATAGCCGTATCCACATTAAAGCCACATTAAAGCAATAGTCTACTAAAGCAATAATCGTATTAAAGGGTGCTCCTGCTTCAACCCAAATTGGCGGTAAAGTCCCTCGCGGAGGACTGCCTCTGTCCAACACTTGCTTGTCATAATCCCTCACAACTTGCAGTTGGAAGTAAAAACAGCAGGGACTTCTCCAACCGTTTGATAGTCATTGTCGAAACTCTGGAAGCTTTCTACAGGAGCAAGGATAAAGCTATTGATTGGCCTTGCCTCCAACTCCACCCTTATGGGCTCACAATATTGGACTCCTCCCACCAACTCCACCCATGGAGTGCTTTAGTTTGGATATCTCGTCAGTATATTGCTTGGCCCAGGAAGCCGGACAAGTAGGTGACTGAGTTTAACATAACTTATGCTGAGTAAGCAAGGTTCCTTCCAGTACCAGAGGAAAGATGAGGAAGGATGGTTTACGAAAATATGGGGGGAGAGGAGGGGATGGAAGATGTGCAGGAATGTGTCATTCACACTCGAGGTAATATCCTAAGGATGGGCATCGCTAAATGACCCACTCGGATATAGCCAAGGCACTTGGAACTCAGAGCTGTGCTTCAAGGCACTTGGAACTCGGAGTGTGCTTCAAGGCACTTGGAACTCGGAGGTGTGCTTCAAGGCACTTGGAACTCGGAGCGTGCTTCTAGGCATTTGGAACTCGGAGCTGTGCTTCAAGGCACTTGGAACTCTGAGCTGTGCTTCACTTGATCTATTGCTATGCAGCATAGCCAACCTTCTGCCAATTTCCCTGGACCAAACACAACAATTAACACTACTGGTGACAGTTACTTAGCAACCAACTTTCTCTCTCTTAAAGGAAGTATCAACCACTGCCTAAAGACCGGCTTTTTTATTTTTACATTCGTGTAAAGAGGTCCTGTCAGCCTCACGATGCTCTTGTTCCTCCCTCCAGGATCCCAATGGCACCAATGGAATTTTAGCAGTCAGGTGACAGGTTGTGCCAAATTCTATACATTCATTTATTCTATGCTTGATATATATACTTACTGTGGGTATAGGTGAAGTGTTTAGGCATTCCGCGATATTTCACTTTAGTTTGGAACTCAACTACGCATAGTAATTAACTAGCGCTTTAAGAATTATGGCGGTATCTTCCAAAACATCGCAGTTGTTTTGGAAGACAAGGCAGTCGAGCAATTTATTGACAGCAATAAAGTTATAAGTATTGTCAAGAGAACTAGACCGACCTGACATCTTATATTTCTTCTCAAAACTGCATACTCTTCCCACCCACCCACCCTATTTCTCCATCCATTCTCAGCTTGTTTGCCACCATATTGACTAATCTGCTAGAGACTTAAAGGTGTGGCATAGATGTGTGTCAATCCGGACCAACCGACCGACGGACTGCAAGTCCGACCACCGACTGTTATAATTATTATGAAGCATAGTAATTGTTATGAGTGTGTCGAGTATAAAATATCACGCTTGCCGTAGAATAAGGCAAGTCAGTTCACTCGCAGGCTCCTACCCGAACTTGCCACGTGCTCTGACTCGTGTAACAAGATATATATATATTAAGGCTGTAATCATGTGACCGAATGCGGGAATATGTCTGCAGCATTATTATCTGGGAGTGATCAGTGAGAGAGGAGACTAACTGAGAGGAGACTAACTGCACTCCATTACAAGTGAAATGGGTACTGAAGAAGGGGTGACCCTGGGGTGTCGCGCACCCCCCCGGAATATACATGGACGTCTAAAGACCTGCTCACAATATGCTGGAGGGCAACCCGTTCCGTTGACTCCATTTCCGTTCGCAATCCATTCTGCTGCATGATTCACTATATTTGCGGTGAATCTGGTGAGTCCGCTGCATTTGAACTTTGACCATTACAATGGACGGCAGTACTAGCAGTGAGGAAGAGTTGGATTTGATTTTGCTATTGGCGAGCAGGAGGAGGTGCAGAAAGATAAATCACTAGCTGAAATATATTCATAACAGGTAATAGATAGCTAGTTATCTGGATAGCCATTTCCTTCCTGGCATTTTCTTTGGCCCAAACATCTCTATAGCCTCTAGCTGAGACCTGCCAGAGGTTAGGAAAGCTCGTCACCACTTCTAATAGTTCTAGAGACATCATGGAAAGAGTGTAAAGTTCAACACGTGATGTTCTACGATTCTGATTGGTCCGATGCAATGGATTGGATGCAAGAGTTGAATCAAATCCTACTCTTGCGTTTCATGCCATTAGATCCGTAGTCCATTACGTTACTGGTACACAATATCAGCACAACGGATTGACTTCTTCACATTGTGAAACGGCCTTACAGATCATAGTTGCTGCCCACTGAGTCCCCGCCTCCCCAGTCCTAGCCAGTGTTAGGTCGGCAAGATGTTTGAACTTCGAGCACCCACACATTGATATAAGGTAAAGGGTTTAGGTACACAAGCTTAAGCCTAAGCACGTGCTAATAACTAGTGTTATGGTCTTGACTTAAAGGACACGGAAGCTCAAGACCATATGGCCACCTATTAATAGTGAGAAGAATGGCCTCTCCCCCCTCCCTGCCAAACAGCGGGCACATGGAACTTTTTTGATAGAACAGGTAATAATCGAATTATTTATTTTCTCCCATGGAAGAAACAGCAGACAAACTTTCCTTGTGACATGCAATATGCACACACCCAAACTTCAATATTACACAACCCACTGATAATTAGAGAACACAATCACAAACAATATCACCTAGGGAACATAGCAAAGGGATAGGGGTAAGATGTATTCCAGTCTGAGGAGAGGGAGCAACTTAAGAAGACAGTCTGTGCTGAAAACTGAAACCTGCTTAATCGTAGCTTGAAATGTCAACATTGCCTGAATTTACCAACTGCAAAAATAAACAGGTCGAGACATGAAAGAGGCTTGGAGCAGGTTTCAGGATGCCAGCGTGGACAGGTCTTTAGCTAGTGACAAGCTCTCATCTCCCTTCTTACTGCTTCATATTAGTAGTAGTGATGTCGGCCTAGTTGTTAGCCTACAAAAGAACAATCACTTCTTGTAGTTCTTGGTCATTACAAACTGCCTCATTTCAGCAAGATGGCAACTTGCACTACCTTGTAATTAGTTAATGACTAATGTAGTAAGTATACTAGTCTAAGAAGTACACAGATAATGAGTTAGTAATCTACTGTGGAAGGAATACTGGTCTCACACAGACCATGAGAGATTCATTCATCAGCTAATGGACTTATTATCTACTGTAGTAAGTATACCATCCACAGATGAGTTAGTAATCTACTGTGGAAGGAATACTGGTCTGGTCTGTGAAATTCATTCATTATCTAATGGACTTGTAATCTACTGTGGTAAGTATACTAGCCTAGGAAGTACGCTGATCATGAGTTAGTAATCTACTGTGGTACATATACTGGTCTATCATAATGGATTTGTAATCTACTGAGGTAGTATACTATCCTAAGAAGTATAAGAAGTACACTGAATATTCATTAAAGCTAAGAGTTGGTAATCTACTGGTCTCTCAAGTTACACACCATCGGATGGTTCATTAGCTAATGGGTTAGTAATCTATTGTGGTGAGTAAGCTACCCTCTACACTAAGTGCCAGCTCGTTAATCCAACTGATAACCTTTTAAGAGACCATGTGCTTATAAAAAGCTCAAATGAGCACACAGGGTTTTTCCTTAAAAGAAGACACATAAATTCATCATTAGGAGCTATATCTCTCATTGCACCAACGATTACGGAATGCAACAATATCTCTCGCTCACCTGAGTGTATGCTGGTAGATCCTGAAGTGATTCTGATGCTAGGACTCGACATGGACGGAGTAAGAGTCCTGGCCGCAAAATTCTTGGCTCGAGACGACTTAGCAGAAATGGGCCCCTTGGATTCCACTTCTTCTTCCACCGACAAAGACTTTCCAGTGTAAGAGAACACAGTTCCAGGAAGGGGCGGTGCGCAATGGGAGTTACTAAACCTGGCTTTCAGCGTGTTCACTTTGCTATCTGGAGGTAATTCCGGGGGGTTGTCGTCAGGAGGGCTCAAAGTGCCCTCTGATGTTAAACTCTCCCTCGAAGGCAATGAAGGCAGGGGCTTGCTATTGTGGGGAGTGCCTGGACTTCCAGAGGAAGATGGAAGTGGGGGGGAAAGAGCCCTCGCCGTTTCAGCAGAATTGCTGGTGTAGTGTTGGCTACTGGTTGCTGGCTTTGAAAGAACAGTGGGTGGTTTCTTCATGCTTATGCTACTGGAACTTCCTGCACCATTGGTAAGGGGAGAAGCTTCATCCATTTCTTCCTCCTTGGTCGTTTTCTTATCTAGCACCATGATCCAGTCTCCGGACAGCTCGCCACTCGCACCAACTGAAGTGGTGTCCAGGTCATGTGACTGCGAAGCTGTGAGCGTGTCCTCCAACTCTCCCATGGTGGCACTGGATCCCAAAACTACCCCCTCTGGGGGGAAGGTGCTGTTTGTGCTAGTCATGACGTCCCTCACCTCCTGATTGTCTATGGAGATCATTTCGGGGGAGCTGCTCTGTTCTCGGACACGTTTGCTGAATAGATCCCCCTGAAGCTCACCAATGTGGGGGGCTTGGGGGGCCTTTGGCTTGGTACGGGGTGATGGGAGGATTTTTTTCCCCAGTGGGGGCTTGGCGGAGTTGGAACGCGACACCTTGTCAGTTCCACTCTTGCCAGCCACCCTGCGAGGAGGCAGTTGTGGTTTTCGTCTGTCACTCAGATGCTTGGTCAAGTTCGGCTTCTTCTGTGTAACCGTGTCGACCGAAGCGGTTGGTCTAGTCCCAGCAGGCAAAAACAGCGTTGTTTGACTCAGAGACGGCTTCAACCCTTGTAGTGGCGGCTGTTTAGCTGGGTCAGCCACAGGCTTGCCTTTACCTGCTGAAGGTTTGCGCCAAATAACCGGCTTACCTGCAGAAGCTTTGGACTTCAGAGAAGCTGTGGGAACCGTTACCTCCTTTCCACTGTTAGTCAGATCCGAAGCCGAGCGAAGTTTGTCACTCTGATAAGATGGTGGTTGTTTTCTTGGAGGTAGAGGAAGAGGTTTGCTCCTGAGATCAAGGGAAGGTTCATTGCACAGCGAGACAGTATTTCCTTTCCTCGTACTGCCCGACGTCAAGGATGGAAGTTCCTCCTCACTGCTACTTGAAACAAGCTTGTCTTCCATCCCGGACATATTCGATACCCTGCAGCTGATATCCGGAGAAATCTCACAGTTGGCGTCACACGAATCACCCTCATTGCTGGAAATGCTGGACTCCAGACACTTGATCACAAATGTTCTCTGTCCTTCCTTGACTCTTGGTCCTTTGCCGAGAGAACATGCCTCCTCTTCGTCGTTAAGGAAGCCGTCCACACTGTTGCTCAGTCTATTCGCGGGTTCCTTTACTTTTCCTCCGGATGAGAATTCAGTGGATTTTATGCGACCTTTGACACGCGGTGGCAAAGACTTGACCCGAACCTGGGAGGAACCTTCCTCTCGTCTCTTTTCTCTGTCTTCCCCAGTTTGGCCGGAAAGTGGATTTCCATGGAGTATGTTGGACAGGGCGGAGCTTGCAGCCTTGTCCTGAGGCTGAGAGCCGGTATCACCAAATACAGTGTGTTGCCAGCCATCTTTCACTGCTCCTCTCCCTGCCCCCGGGGAGCCAGTTTTGTGCTTTAAGGGAGGTGGAGGAGCTGGCTGTAGTGGCTTGGCTGGAGAACTAGGAGAGCCTTCCTTCTGGCTGTGAGTCAGGACGATGTCCAACTGTTTGGAAAGCCTTTTCATGCGAGGACTGTCATTTGTTCTAGATACCTTGTGTTTCAGATGTGGTGGAGGCGTCCGCTTGTAGCTTGTATCTGTTGAGACTACTTCAGACCGTTGAGGAGGTACTTTCAGCTTGTAGGTTCCTTCTTGTCCAATTGGCTGCTTTTCTAGCCTTGCCTTCAAAGCTGCTATGGCTGGGCTATTGGCCATAGACATTTCACCCTTGCACCATACAATAAATGAAGCAGATTAAAAAAATCAATTTACTTAGCTCAGCCAACTACAATATTTAGCTAGCTGGTTAAGCTTCAATGATTCCACTGGTGGTTTAGTCTTAGAACGAAATTGCAGCTGTATCTTTTGTCTAACAACTGCGGCTAATACGCCACAACTAGACCCGCGTCTGTCTAGTCTTGCCAGCTAGCAATTTGTCCCAACTAGCAATTAGGTGATATTATGACAACACCAATGCAGCATGCGTGCGTGGGGTGAAATAAAAGGGATCAGAAGATGCAGCTTTCGTATTGTAGCATCTAAGGTCAACTCACCTAAAAGGCTGCTCCTAGGAATTACAGTTTTGGCTCTCTCGCTATGGAGTCCCAGACCAGAAAAGTATCTGGTTATAGTACACCTCCCAAGCTCTCAATTGTAGCTCAATTCTAGCTCAATTCTAGCTCAATTCTAGCTCCATCTGTCTACCAGCTAATGGCATGCGCTATTTGTTTTGACACGGAAGTCAATCAGGAGGAGGCTACTTCGCACGTGGCGAGGGCGTCAAACGCCGCAGACGGAATCGTCGTCGGCTTGGCGCGTCGTCGGCACGACTGGTCTCGGCCCCCCTTCCACCGCAGCCTTGGCGCAGACAAAGTCGCAAGGATGGCGCCTGCAGTAGTGCCAGTTCCACCGCAGCCTTGGCGCAGACAAAGTCGCAAGGATGGCGCCTGCAGTAGTGCCAGCTACCCTATATGCGGCCAGTCCCTATCCTTGTTCGACCCGGAGGACGGCCAGGTTCTGGGGGGCTGCCAGGTAGGAAACTAAGGAATACATCTTATTAAGATTCTGAGCATTATTTGACACTCCAACATTATGCTACACTTTGTGTTCTATCAGGCCAAGAACACAGGCCTCCTTTAAGGAGATGATGAACGAGAACTTGAACAGCTTTTTCTCTTGTGTTCCCTAATTCCACTCCCCTTCCACACTGATGTCTCACATTGTCTCAGTGTAACTCGGGTACTCTCATTCCTTCACACCGAAGGCATCGCCCTCAAAGACTTTTCCAGCAACAATGTTTTGGTGCTTGGGACTAAAGTCACTGGCTCTGGTATGGCAAGGTGTTTCGACGATGTCATTTTTTCACTGGTGACAATACCTGTTGCTGTTGTGTGCATGTCCCCCGAGTACGATGAAGAAACACCACAGTACACATCCCAGATGGACGTTTTCATATTTGGTGTTTGGGTTATCCAGATTGGGTCTAGAAATGTTCCTAAACCAAGCTAAAGAATTACGACGCAGAGTGTGGAGGAGGAACACTTTTCCACAAGGAACTGGATACTAAGAAATGTAGAAACCAGTCAACCTCTCTTGGCAAAGAGCTGGATTGTGTTAGCGATAAGTTAGCGATGGATATACAAATACTCGAGATGTGGTTGAGAGATTAGATACTTAATGTTGCTGAAAGGGAGGCATGGATGGCACGGATTAATGAAATGGGGGCATTTAAATATGCAGAATCTCCTTCTGCAGCAAGACAGAACATTATAATTAATGGAAGATTTGTGTGGTGAGCAGATGGCTGCTGTAGATACAGGATGGATATCTTGAGGGAAAGCTGCTCGCCAGATTCCTTTGAATTTTTTTACCACGACTAGCTTGGAGAATACAAATACCAGAGCACCTGGAAGGTGGTGACTTTGCTGTGGCTTCCTTTGTGGATGACATTCTCTATGCCTCAAACTTCAAAACTGTAGCATGGTCATGTGAGCACAACAAAAGGTTTGTGAATATCACGGCTATTATTCTAGGGTATCTGACTACAGTGGATGGCTACTGCGAAGAGTTGTGTCGGGCATGAGAGTCAAGAACAATGCAAGGAAGTCCTACCCACGAAGACGAAACAATCTAGTTTGATTGTGTTCACTCCACTCCTGTTTAGAGGTTGTATATATATAGGTGGAGTGGAAAATAGCAACTTGCGGGAGGCGGAAGTTCTGGAAAGACAATGCATGCAGTGTGGTGAGGCAGAACCCCTTCCTGAACCATTGACTTAGATCTCATCACTCGAAGCACTGCAGGAATTATATATGATCTATACATGAATGTATTTATATAAGTATATGTGTGCATGCTTTATATGCACACATTATGTATGTTCTAAATATCGTATAATTATTGCTATAACTGGGTAGCCTCCTTTATGCAAATCATTCTCTACCAATTCATGAGTTGAGTTTTTAATTATCCAACCAGTCATTCAAGGATACCAACTAGGGGAAGAAGAATTCTCTTGCCCAGACCCACCTTGTGAGACTGCCAAAAGTATTGTCACAAGAAGTCTCCAATGGGACCTGTAACGTTTAATTTGTTCCCCCCTTATTGAAAGTTTTGTTCCCACCCTAGTCCTAGCCCTTTATTTTTCAAGAGGGAACTTTTTTTTCAAGTAAAAAGTTCCAGGGGGAACATATTTTTTAAAGACAGGGGGAACCAAATATGCGGGGACCAAATTTGTCATGACAGACCCTTTACCCTATCGTGAAGAGGGAAGCACCTAGGTAGGGTGTGTGATGGAGCTGAGGGGAAGTTGCTGTCACGGAAACCGTCTTGAGCAAAACGTGTTCCCTATATTGAATTGGCTGTGGTCAATAACTAGAGACAACCTAGCCAGCTGACATTCATTTCCCTGTTCCCAGTAGTCATTCATAGTTACAGCGATATACAAAAGTGCTAATGGCATCACCATTGATGTCAACAAGGTAACTAACTAGGCATGCCCAGAGATGCAAGAAATAGTTGTTGACTGGTCGAAGTGAGGAAAACGTTCGCTACGTGATGAGTGCTACAGTATTCTATCTGCGTCACCCAAGGACAAACGCCGTATGTTGTCACTTGTGTGCAACTGTTAATACACACACACTGCATTGTGTATATACACCACCATTTATTTGTTCTCATATATACAATATCAACATACTTGTAGAACATATTCATTCTTGCTCATACTATGTTAAATATAATATACACACGAAACAACACATGAATTCAGCAGATTATTGCACCAGATCAGTTCTACAATGTCCTTCCAGGTGTGCTTGTGGACTCCATCTAGAGACAGCAGTGGCTGAGTACAGGTCACTCACAATTAGCAGCATCAACTGCTTGCTGAATTACTAGAGACACACAGAACAAAATTCGATTCAAAAGAGGAAAACATATCATTTAAAATCAAATCCTGTCTAGAACAAGTGCCAATGTTGGGTACTCTAGACGTGGGAACATTTTTCAGTGCCAAATTTTAGCTATAACAATTGGCACACTTGAAAGGAAAGCATACCCCATGCTGCGGCAGGATGGGGTTTTTTTTTTTTTGAAGGAGTGGTTGTTTTTGTAGCTAACACATCAATTAACTCTTGTATGGAACCTGTTCTGTTCTTCAGTCATTCTTCAACCTCGCAAATGTTATTGGTGCAGTATATAGCACTCGTTTGACCACTTCTTTAAAAGGTCAGACCAAAACAACAACAAAGACAATGCCCGTTAACACTCACTTAGGCAGCTGCCTATACCATAAATAGTAATATCAGACCTTTCTGACCAAGAAACACTTCAAGCATGCCTTGAATCTTCACGAAAAAAAGATTGTACATCACCTCCCCCCCCCCACACACACACATAATTTACATAACTTTTTACTACCAGAAAGTTTCAAACTGTTAGGCATTGCAATGACTAACTACTTGAAGCAAAATACCCAAAATCTGGTAAAGATTGTTAATGTCATAAACACACTTGTGTACGTGCAATATCGAGTCTGAGTCAGCAGCTGATGTCTTCATACTAACAATTGATCTGTTGGTTTCTTCAGAAATTCACTCTTGTGGCAATCTTTGATAGCACAGCTCTTCAACACAACCAAGCAACTACTTATAATACGTGCATCTGCTGTGCATTATACACACACACACACACACACACACATACACACACACACACACATGGCTACTTTAGTAATAGACGTGGTAAATGATAACATCTATGATTGGTTGGATCTGGTGTTACACTGAGTAACTTCATGTAGGTGGATGCCTGGCTATAAAACAAAAAAGTTTATCAATGCAGATCACAATTACAGGCTCTTTTAATATGACCATATGAACTGGGATCACTATAGTAATAGGTAAAGGGTCATCTCACATGCTTGTGGTCTACATTAAAATTTCTGACCAATATGCAAAAAAAAATCTTGAATATATATATACTATACTACACACACATATATAGCATATTTGAGCATATTTGTGGTGTTCTCAACAGCTATGTGAGATACTTCTTCTTGGTCTACTCCAATTGATTAATTAATGAACTACAGCAATGTTATGCAACACTGGTACATGCTCATTAGAATACAAATATACATAGATATGGTAAAGGATCGACAACCTTATACACAGTGGGTCAAAGATGCTCTAATTAATTTTTTAGGATAACCATATATGTAGATAAGGGTAATGCCTGCCTCACTGGCAGTATTGGTGTGCTGCACTTGTTTCTCTGTGTCGGCTCTTTGTCCTGCAATTGTAAGTCTTCATGTACATAAGCTCAAGTACAAACAAGCTAGTACCGTCTACAACACTTGAGCTGTAAAGTAGCAACTGTAAAGAGTGTGCTGTGGTTGTCAAGGATCTCTTAGTGTCCGTCAAATAACTTAAGTAATGATATGAGGGTCTTATATAACCGCACCCAAGCATAAACACTGTATGCTCTACACGCACAAGACACGTGCTCGGATCCTCCCATATGAGTGGGTGTGGTCCCTCTCTTGTCTGATACACAGAGCAATGCTTTATTCGGCTCTCTGAAACAAATGAGGACACTCCGACCTAATGAGACAAAGGTGCACAGTACCCAGGAATGCTGACCTAATTAGACCAAGGTGCACAGTACCCAGGAAAGATGTCATAACGAGAGTGTGATTCAAACATGTTAATTGCATTGGAGGGCTTCTTTCACACATTGTGAAGATCACATAATATTAGGAATAGAGAGAGAGAGAGATGAAGAATCATATAAGTATGTAGTTCAACACGTTTCCCCTAATTATACACAATAAGTGCCACATGGCGCAAAATCGGACATCGGCGGCATTTTTCTATATTAAATCGAAGAATTTGTATTATGTGCCCATTCTTCATAAGCATGCCCAACAGACTTCCCAACAGACTTCCCTAAAATAGTTGTAAAACCTTACTTCCGGTTGGATGGGGAGAGCGAGCAAAACTAATTTTTTTTTTAATGCTGACGATCACAACTGCTTCCATGAACGGCCTCTTCCTGACCTTTGCTACTGTTTCTGGATGCTCTTCTTCTTCAGTGACAAGCAGCACAGGCACCATGCTTACAGGGAAGGACTCTGAATTCCTTCGCTCTTGAGCAAGGATGAACTTCTGGAGGGATATTTTAATGTAAGTTTTGTTGTAGCCATAGAGCGACATAGCTTTTGATTGCTTATTTCAATGGAGCTGATTCTTAAACTAAACTGTAGCTTATTATATTTCCATTATAATGATATGAAGTTTAAGAACTTAAGAAGTTTATTTTTAAGTTAATTACAAGCCACAAATAAAGTCTGCCTTCAATTCCCTCCTGTATTGTTTTCAGTGAAGGCTATAGCAACAGTGAAAGTCAACAAAACTTATTATAGGGAAGGTTCTCTTATAATAGGGAAGGTGCTCTTAAAGGGAAGGTGTTCTTATAATAGGGAAGGTGCTCTTATAATAGGGAAGGTGTTCTTATAATAGGGAAGGTGCTCTTATAATAGGGAAGGTGTTCTTATAATAGGGAAGGTACTCTTATAATAGGGAAGGTGCTCTTTTAATAGGGAAGTGCTCTTATAATAGGGAAGACCTGCCTCAACCCAGTGTGGTGTTGGTCCAGTGTGTGTCACCATTGTGCTCCATCCACACGGGTGTGCATTAAAAAGAAAGAAAGGGAGAAAAACACATAGCGTAGAAAACACTGCCAACACCATCAAGGAACTTAATCGATTTTGCCATCCTCCATCTTAGCCAGACCACTTCCAGTACATTATGCTAAGTGCTCAGTGCTCTATGAGGTTAGCTTGCCTACCATCTGGTGCCAGTGGCTCAGTGCTCTATGAGATTAGCTTGCCTGCCATCTGGTGTCTGTGGCTCAGTGCTCTATGAGGTTAGCTTGCCTGCCATCTCGTGCCAATGGCTCAGTGCTCTAGAGAGCTTTGATACTTGTCTTGCTAGATAAGTAACTGACATTGGCCGTAGTTGTTAGGTTTGTGCAGACTCAGCAATGACCAACAAACTCTCTCTAGCCCTAAAGTAGGCGGAGCCACAATTACCTCTATTGGAGCAATCTAGATGTACAGATTGCCTTGCCATACTGATAGGGCCACTCACTACGGCTCTCGTGGCAACTATGCACTTTTAGCAGCTCTTCCAATGGCAGGAGAGATTAAAAGAGTTATTGCTATTGTTACGACTAACATACCATGGCAACGTCATCACATCAAGGAGCGAGCATGCTAGTACTCTCTCTATTGGTTTGGCCCATTTAAAAAATGGAGGACAGCATCTTTCTCAAAACCAAGCCATATATCAGCTAAAGCCAACATTGCCATTGCCAGCTTCTCAGCATCCCAAATGATGATCTTGAAGCCACAAAACTTCCAGTGTGCCTTGAATCCTTCGGGAAGGTAGTAAAGAGGTGGCCAATTCTCCAACACCTTCTACTCCCCCCTGTGAAATTCAACACCTTCTACTCCCCCCTTGTGAAATTCAACACCTTCTACTCCCCCTCTGTGAAATTCAATGCCTTCTACCCCCCTCCCCCTCTGTGAAATTCAACACCTCCTACTCCCCCCCTGTGAAATTCAACATCTTCTACTCCCCCCCTGTGAAATTCAATGCCTTCTGACTCCCCCCCCCTGTGAAATTCAACACCTTCTACTCCCCCCTTGTGAAATTCAACATCTTCTACTCCCCCCTGTGAAATTCAACATCTTCTACTCCCCCCTGTGAAATTCAACACCTTCTACCCCCCTGTGAAATTCAATGCCTTCTAACCCCCCCCCTGTGAAATTCAACACCTCAACACCTCCTACCCCCCCCTGTGAAATTCAACATCTTCTACTCCCCCCCTGTGAAATTCAATGCCTTGACTCCCCCCCTGTGAAATTCAACATCTTCTACTCCCCCCTGTGAAATTCAATGCCTTCTGACTCCCCCCCTGTGAAATTCAACACCTTCTACTTCCCCCCTTGTAAAATTCAACATCTTCTACTCCCCCCTGTGAAATTCAACACATTCTACTCCCCCCCCCTGTGAAATTCAACACCTTCTACTCCCCCCTGCCCTGTGAAATTCAATGCCTTCTACTCTACCCCTGTGAAATTCAACATCTTCTACTCCCCCCTGCCCTGTGAAATTCAATGCCTTCTAACTCCCCCCCTGTGAAATTCAACACCTCAACACCTCCTACCCCCCCTGTGAAATTCAACATCTTCTACTCCCCCCCTGTGAAATTCAATGCCTTGACTCCCCCCCTGTGAAATTCAACATCTTCTACTCCCCCCTGTGAAATTCAATGCCTTCTGACTCCCCCCCCTGTGAAATTCAACACCTTCTACTTCCCCACTTGTAAAATTCAACATCTTCTACTCCCCCCTGTGAAATTCAACACATTCTACTCCCCCCCCCCCCCCCCCTGTGAAATTCAACACCTTCTACTCCCCCCTGCCCTGTGAAATTCAATGCCTTCTACTCCACCCCTGTGAAATTCGCCACATTCTACATCCCCCCCCCCCCCCCACCCCCGCCGCCCCCCCCCCCCACTAGGTCCATTCACAAAAACATTACTACCAGCCACTCAAAATATTCTACTGCACGTCCAAGACTGAAGACTGTTTATAGATTGCGGCGTGGGTAGAGGTGGTCGTCGATGATGTAATCAAGCTAGCTAGCTCACACGCTGTTTTACAATTAGAATCGAGTAAAGACCCCCAAGTGCTTTTAGAAACAGAACAAATGACTCTCGCTCGGTTCTCAATTATCCTTATCTTGGCTCTCCTGATCTTGGCTTTCCTGATCTCAGCTCTCCTAATCTCAGTTTTCCTGATCTCAGTTCTCCTGTCTCGGTTCTCCTGACTCGGTTCTCCTGATCTTGGCTTTCCTGATCTCGGCTCTCCTAATCTCAGTTTTCCTGATCTCAGTTCTCCTGATCTCGGTTCTCCTGACTCGGTTCTCCTGATCTTGGTTCTCCTGATCTCGGCTCTCCTGATCTCGGTTCTCCTGATCTTGGTTCTCCTGATCTCGGTTCTCCTGATCTCGGCTCTCCTAATCTCGGTTCTCCTGACTCGGTTCTCCTGATCTCGGTTCTCCTGATCTTGGCTCTCCTGATCTCGGTTCTCCTGATCTTGGCTCTCATGATCTCGGCTCTCCTGATCTTGGCTCTCCTGATCTCGCGCTAATCTCGGTTCTCCTGATCTCGGTTCTCCTGATCTCAGTTCTCCTGATCTCGGCTCTCATGATCTCGGCTCTCCTGATCTCGGCTCTCCTGATCTCGGTTCTCCTGATCTTGGTTCTCCTGATCTTGGCTCTCCTGACCTGATCTGTGGAGTTCTTGTTCCTAGGAAATTGTGTCTAATATAATGAAGACCCTTTACCAAAACATATTCTGTTTGGTTGGTGGAGCTCTCCTATGCAACTGTTACCAAGTCCTTGAAGAAGCTGTACCTGACACTGCATGGGTACTGGTAAGATTAGCAACAAGACATGGATATGTGGAGTATGCGACAATAAAGCGCTGAAATGCCTTCAAAGAACTCTGTGTAGTCATCCACCACTCGAATACACAATACACACACAAACTAATAAACATACAAACAAAAACAACCTGACTTAGATTAGAGAGTAAACAAATTGACGACCCTTTACCATTTAAACCAGCTCCTATAAATGGTAAAGGGTCTCCAATGGTGGTGGTCAACACGGGCATTGTCTTGCTTCATGACAGTCTCCTTCATTGTTTTTAATTCAATATCAAAAATATCAAAAATGTGTTTGTTTCTATTTAAACAATCGAGTGACTAGACACCTTTAAAATTAAAGGTGTCTTTAATTTTAATTTTATGATAGTTGAGGGCATGGCTGATTCCAGCGCTATATTGTTAAAGAACAGTGATGAAGGTGAATACCCAGCAGTTGGGAGTGCAGCAACAAGCTATGAGGTACATGGATTCCAGGTTATAGATTAACTCATTGAATGTAACCTAGGAAATTCCTGTGAAGCCCTGCTGGGTATTGATTGACCTACGGGAATTTTTTTAATGGTTTGTAAAACACTTGTCACCAGCCCTGAAAACCACGCCTTCTGTGTTGAAATGCATTAATTACAAATCCAAGAAGATCTACAAGTAAGTCTAAAAGCTGGTTCACAACAGAAGCTGGTCGCGAGTTCTCTGACCCGAACCGCCGCTCAACAAAGATGGACATGCGATGTTTTGATTGGTCCGATACTGCGTTTCAGAGGCTGGATTAGAAATATAGCATCTGAAATGCAGCGTCGGACCAATCAGTACTATCCAACTTTGTTGAGCGCAATTCGAGGGTCAAAGGTCAATCGACTACACGCAATGCAACACTCGGCTAGCATCGTGTCGTGAATGATTGGGTGTTACTAGGGGTGGGGTAGAGATGATTGGGTATTACTAGGGGTGGGTTAGAATGATTGGGTATTACTAGGGGTGGGTTAGAGATGATTGGGTATTACTAGGGTAGACCCCCTGGAAATCCGTTACCACGGAAAATCCACGGAATCCACGTTTTTCTTTATTCTTTTTTTCCCTTTCTTTTTTTCCCTTCTTTTTTTTTCCCCTTCTTTTTTTTCCTTCTTTTTTTCCTTCCTCCTTCCCCCCCCCCCCCCCTCCCCCCCCCCCTTTTTTTCTCCACTTCTTCCCCCCCCCCCCCCCCATGTATCATGCTACCAGAGTCCATCTCTATGAGGGATTTTACAAGGCAGAGAAAGGAGTATAGATCGTATTATTGAGCTGGTTAGCCATAAAACGATCTATTCCTGAAATCATTCTTCAGCTGTACTTCATTAAGGAGAACTGCCAGCGGCTGATGACTGTACTTACTGCTCTTGAAGAGAAGGAAACTCCACTGGCATGTAAGGTCTTCAATTATCTGGAGGATCTTAAAGATGCATCTGAGAGCTGGTTCCGAGAAGACTACCTTTGGAACTGAAACTGATCGTCTGTTATCAAAGCTACCTGTGCCAGAGAGAAAGAAACAGATCAAATCCTTCCAAAAAGTCTTTAATTTGTCCTCTAAAAAACTTTGTGGTCATGTGGACAATCATCTAGCCTATGTCTATTACAAGGCAGTTCGTGTTTTTGATCCACGACAATTGGCTATTGTGGGAATGACATCACTGACTTTGATGTCATCCCAGGACTTAAGGGGGGGAAGAGGGCTGAAAACACATATTTTTTCAAAATTTTTTTTATGGGCCCAAAAGGGTTCATAATATGTCTGGAGTTTGAGTTTCAAGTTTCAGAGCAAGTGAATACTTGCATCAGAAGATATAGCCATTTTTATACAGTGCATTATTATTCCATTTCATTTCATTTCACTTCACATTGGAAGAGGTTCTCTCCCAGTCTTACCTGGCTACAATCGGGCGGGCGGCGATGATCGCCTACCCAAAATACAGTTTTTATATATCAAAATGTTGCCAATTTCATGGAGACCCTTACCAGTCGTTTGCGCAATGAATTGGCCAGGTGGGGGGGTAGTGCGCAACCGCTAAGATGAGCACGTTTTTTTAGGTCAAGGTTCACTTGAAACTTTTACACTGTTGAGTTATGGGGAAGAGAACAGAGAAGTATTTTAAACAGAAAGGCCAAGGATTCAAGAAGAGTGAAGACAAGAAGAAAAAAGCCCTACAGGCGGCTGTTGTTGAGCCTGTCACAGTAGCCGCGCAAGGCAAGTTTTAATGTTTATCTCCATACTAAAAAGTTACTAGCTGTTTCCTTTCCTTTGTTAGTGAGTCTCTTGGATCCTGTGGGTGGGGTGGCGCCTTCTGTGAACCTTCACTTACCTTGCAATCAATTGCAAATGTCTGAAGAGAGGCCAGTTCCATTGGTGACTATGACAAGTGACTATGACCAGGAAGAAGTTGGCTCTCATGGATAGTTCAGCTGCTTCTGTGGCTGTTGCTACTGGATCTACTGGCTCTACCTCTTTGGACTCGGGTGGTGTTGGAGAACTAGGTAAGGGTAATCGTATAATAAACTTAGATAAGCTTAGAGAGGTCATAGAAAGGTGTAATAAGTTGGTAACTGAGCTCCCTTGCAACTGAAGCCCGTAGGGCAGGCATGGTTTACTTTTTGTTCAAATTGTAGTAACACTCGAGACATCTCAAACCCTGTGTCTGTAGAAGCATTCTTTGAACATCCAGTCAGTACTGGGTGCTCGCATTGCTGGAATTAGTCATTCTGGTCTGGAAGACATCACTGCAGTCATGGATATGTTGCCCCCTCTTAGTTCCACTTGTTTTTAAAAAATATACTAGGTCAATAGGGAGTGACGCAAATGCAGTAACAGAGTATTATGTTGGATGCCGCTCATAGGTTACATGATTTTTATAGGGTTAGGCATGAAGACATCATTGATGTTAGTATTACTGTTGACGGCACATGGCTTAGACAGGGCCACAAATCAAATTATGGCTTGGTTGCGGTGATGTCTTGGGACACTGGAGAGGTTTTAGATTATTATCTTATGTCTAATTTCAAGCTTGTGCGCGAAGACCTGAAGATGAAACAGAAGCAAGTTACACAGAATGGTTTGAGGGTCACAAGGTAAATTGTGAAGCCAATTTTGAAGGCTCTTCGGTTTCTATGGAAGTTGTAGGAACACAAAAACTTTTTTAGCGTTCAGTGGAGAGACTGAAGCTTAGGTACACACACATTAATTAGTGATGGGTATACAAATGCACATAAACGGGAGTGCAACAAGTGTCGGGCTTGCCATCGAGAGGCAGCAGAGTTTCAATGGAGGGCGGAGCATTGTATGGTCCTGGCAAGGGGGACCTGTAACATTTTTATTTTGTTTGTGTCTTGCTTTCTATTGTCAAACAGAGATTTCAAACAAAGATTACTGGAAGATACTTTTGTTTATGTGTCTTTTTGTCAAGCTTAGAAATTACTGGAGGATGACTTTTGTTTGTGTTCTATTGTTTTTCAGGGATTACTGGAGGGTGTCGGAAGACATGTGTGGAGGGCGACGATGGATGGACCTGGGCATGGGAGCCCTGCAAATGATGACGTGTTTATGTTTGCTAATTCAATATTAGCAAAGCAACGTAACAAGTCTGATGCATCTTTAATTTATGTGTATGTATATATATATAATTATTGTTGGTTTTGAAGTTGTAGTTAGGATGTAGGATACTGCTGTTGTTGAAAAAATAAAGGACTCTGAAAGTCAATTGGTTGCTTTCAACATTTTGTTTGTACACACACAATTCTAGTAATGAGGGGATGTATTCTAGTGAAGCAGGGGCAGCTGGGATGTGATTACAAACTGCTTGGACTTCAAGGCTCAATATCTCTGAAGTGATTTTTGAAAAACCGTTCAAATGATAACTTGAATATTTTTTATCCTTTCATAAAAAAAATTATTTCATTTGAAAGCAAATTTTATATTCTACAACTTGCGCGAGAGTTTTTGTTTGATAGGATTACTAAAAAATACCTATAGATGGAAATTTAACGTGATGTCATAAATCTATGTTCAGAAAATGCAACAAAAAAACTTTTTTTCGAAATTTCAAGACGCGCAGTTTGTAGTGCTCATTATGATTGACTAATAGATTAGAGCCTCGCAAAGGTCGTTACTGCAACGTGGTTTACTTAACGGCTTACGGTCCGCACTGGAAGAGCCTATAATGAGCCAGGAAAAAATTATGGCGAAACTAAATGACAAAAGAGACTTACCATTAGAAAGCACAGACTGCAAGCTATAATTTGATATATAAATTGGGAAACTAGAGCGAATGCGAGCAAAGATATGGTACTTTATATGAGACTACGCGATACGCAGCCTTCTTTCCCCCTTAAGAGTCCATCAGCAGAGCTATATGAAGAATGGCTAATCTAATTACCACCAAGTGCTCTTCCATCTCCATTTAATCTTCAAGCATTTTGGGAGAGCGTGAGTGATCGTTTCTCTCTACTTGTGGCAGTTGCCTCAGATGCTATTTGGATGCCTGTGGCATTAGTTGACTGTGAATGAAGTTTTTCTCGGTATAAACACCTCCTTTAATGATTCTTACTGAAGAGAACACAAAAAAACTTGTTATGCTATATCACAATGGTGATATAGACTATAGAGGGACGTTTTAGTTGTTAATTTGTATAATAAATTATTTATTTGTTGAAACGGGAAAAAACATAAATCATGGTGTGAAACGGAATTTAGAAAAATCCGAAACGGAAAAAGGTATTTTTTTAAACGGATTTCCAGGGGGTCTACTAGGGGTGGGTTAGAATGATTGGGTATTACTAGGGTGGGTTAGAGATGATTGGGTGTTACTAGGGGTGGGTTAGAATGATTGGGTGTTACTAGGGGTGGGTTAGAGATGATTGGGTGTTACTAGGGGTGGGTTAGAATGATTGGGTATTACTAGGGTGGGTTAGAGATGATTGGGTGTTACTAGGGCTGGGTTAGAATGATTGGGTGTTACTAGGGGTGGGTTAGAGATGATTGGGTGTTACTAGGGGTGGGGTAGAGATGATTGGGTATTACTAGGGGTGGGTTAGAATGATTGGGTGTTACTAGGGGTGGGTTAGAGATGATTGGGTATTACTAGAGGTGGGTTAGAATGATTGGGTGTTACTAGGGGTGGGTTAGAGATGATTGGGTATTACTAGGGGTGGGTTAGAATGATTGGGTATTACTAGGGGGGGTTAGAGATGATTGGGTATTACTAGGGGTGGGTTAGAGATGATTGGGTGTTACTAGGGGTGGGTTAGAATGATTGGGTATTACTAGGGGTGGGTTAGAATGATTGGGTATTACTAGGGGTGTGTTAGAATGATTGGGTGTTACTAGGGGTGGGTTAGAATGATTGGGTGTTACTAGGGGTGGGTTAGAGATGATTGGGTGTTACTAGGGGTGGGTTAGAGATGATTGGGTATTACTAGGGGTGGGTTAGAGATGATTGGGTATTACTAGGGGTGGGTTAGAATGATTGGGTGTTACTAGGGGTGGGTTAGAATGATTGGGTATTACTAGGGGTGGGTTAGAGATGAGATTGGGTATTACTAGGGGTGGGTTAGAATGATTGGGTGTTACTAGGGGTGGGTTAGAGATGATTGGGTGTTACTAGGGGTGGGTTAGAGATGATTGGGTATTACTAGGGGTGGGTTAGAGATGATTGGGTGGTGGGTTAGAGATGATTGGGTATTACTAGGGGTGGGTTAGAGATGATTGGGTATTACTAGGGGTGGGTTAGAGATGATTGGGTGTTACTAGGGGTGGGTTAGAATGATTGGGTATTACTAGGGGTGGGTTAGAGATGATTGGGTATTACTAGGGGTGGGTTAGAATGATTGGGTGTTACTAGGGGTGGGTTAGAATGATTGGGTGTTACTGGGGTGGGTTAGAGATGATTGGGTATTACTAGGGGTGGGTTAGAGATGATTATTACTAGGGGTGGGTTAGAGATGATTGGTATTACTAGGGGTGGGGTAGAGATGATTGGGTGTTACTAGGGGTGGGTTAGAATGATTGGGTGTTACTAGGGGTGGGTTAGAGATGATTGGGTATTACTAGGGGTGGGTTAGAGATGATTGGGTATTACTAGGGGTGGGTTAGAGATGATTGGGTATTACTAGGGGTGGGTTAGAGATGATTGGGTATTACTAGGGGTGGGTTAGAGATGATTGGGTATTACTAGGGGTGGGTTAGAGATGATTGGGTGTTACTAGGGGTGGGTTAGAATGATTGGGTGTTACTAGGGGTGGGTTAGAGATGATTGGGTGTTACTAGGGGTGGGTTAGAGATGATTGGGTATTACTAGGGGTGGGTTAGAATGATTGGGTATTACTAGGGGTGGGTTAGAGATGATTGGGTATTACTAGGGGTGGGTTAGAGATGATTGGGTGTTACTAGGGGTGGGTTAGAATGATTGGGTATTACTAGGGGTGGGTTAGAGATGATTGGGTATTACTAGGGGTGGGTTAGAATGATTGGGTGTTACTAGGGGTGGGTTAGAATGATTGGGTGTTACTGGGGTGGGTTAGAGATGATTGGGTATTACTAGGGGTGGGTTAGAGATGATTATTACTAGGGGTGGGTTAGAGATGATTGGGTATTACTAGGGGTGGGTTAGAGATGATTGGGTATTACTAGGGGTGGGTTAGAGATGATTGGGTATTACTAGGGGTGGGTTAGAGATGATTGGGTATTACTAGGGGTAGGTTAGAATGATTGGGTATTACTAGGGGTGGGTTAGAGATGATTGGGTATTACTAGGGGTGGGTTAGAGATGATTGGGTGTTACTAGGGGTGGGTTAGAATGATTGGGTGTTACTAGGGGTGGGTTAGAGATGATTGGGTGTTACTAGGGGTGGGTTAGAGATGATTGGGTATTACTAGGGGTGGGTTAGAATGATTGGGTATTACTAGGGGTGGGTTAGAGATGATTGGGTATTACTAGGGGTGGGTTAGAATGATTGGGTATTATTAGGGGTGGGTTAGAGATGATTGGGTATTACTAGGGGTGGGGTAGAGATGATTGGGTGTTACTAGGGGTGGGTAAGAGATGACTGGGTGTGATTAGGAGTGGGTTAGAGATGATTGGTGTCAATAGGGGTTGGTTAGAGATGATTGGGAGTTATTAGGGATGAGTTAGAGAAGAAGCAAGAGTTATTAGTGGGGTTGGGAGGGGAGGGGCCTTGAATGGCTAAGATCATCAAAGAACATATCCATGTCTAACTGGTCATTTGATAATTCTTAATTAACAGGTCCTTACGAAAGGGGAGAGATTTTGGTATGCTTGAGGAATTATTTTCCTGTCTACCATCGTTAACAAAGTAACACCTAGAGAATATATAACAAATGGGTTGAGCTCCCCATAAGTGATTACTTGATTGATCTGAGTGTGAAGTGTGTGTGTCGTGTGCGTCGGGAGGGGGGGGGAGCGATAATTATTCTCCGATGGGATGGGCCAATTTTAGGATGAGGATCGAGATATTTCAGATTATGATCGTTGACGACTCAACCTCCAACTTGTTCTCAAACAATGTCTAACATTGCTCAGAAAGCTGCACACAATACAAGAGCAGACCTCCGGGAACTGAGTTGGGAGACTCTATCCTCTCATACTCTCTCTCCTCCTCCTCCCCCACCCCACCCACCCTTCAATGGAGGGCCCTGGGGGTGTTGGGGGGGGGGGGGGGGAGTCCCAAGTGGTTAGTTAGCTAGGCAGCCTTGACCGAGTGACACAGTCAATGGATGCTTCACATTAGAGTTTTTAGTTTTTGTTATGAGTGTGGGAGAGTTTGCTCTTCTTCTTCAAAAAGCTACAAAAACTGCAAAGCTGCTCCTAGGCAGCCTTGACCGAGTGACACAGTCAATGGATGCTTCACATTAGAGTTTTTAGTTTTTGTTATGAGTGTGGGAGAGTTTGCTCTTCTTCTTCAAAAAGCTACAAAAACTGCAAAGCTGCTCAAAGGTGCAAAACGCACTGTTGTCATTTTCAGATTGACCACAAAGGACTTGATCTCTAAGAGCACGCTCTGTAGGCACATGTTGAAAAGCACATGGCTGCCGATCAGAGAGAAAAGCAATCACATCCAAATTCTTGAGGAAAATAACCACAGGGGCATTAGGCTCTAGGTAACAAAATGTTTGGGGGGAAGGAGATCTGAGTTTTTTTTTTTTTGGGGGGGGGGGGGGGGGTTATCCCAGGGCAACTGGATAAATATTCGTAAATTTGAAGATTCGGTCACAGAGGGAATTATAAGAATGAACAGTGTGCTTAAAAATAGTCGACTTCTAATACATGTGCTCAGCGGAATGCTGCATCGATGAAAACAGTCTTAAAGCTGTTACAACAGTAGGAGAGAATAACCTGTTAATCGCAAATTGTCGCCATGAACAGTCTCTTACTGGCCTTCAATGCTGTTTCTGGAAGTTCTTCTGCGGAGAAAAGTTAGCTCCGAGTCCCTTTGCTCTTGAGAAAGGATGCCAGCCTCTTGGATGGATTTCTTTGTTGTAAGTTTTGTGATAGACATACATCGACATAGCGAAGCATAGCTTTGGCTCACCTCAACGTAGCTGATCCCTATACCAAATTACAGCTGATCACATTGACATTTGAACAGTTACAGCCATTGGAAAACCACAAATATATTCGGTGGTTAATCATTCACCCCCAAAGAGTGGCTCACAATTAATGTGCAGCACCGTGACACGGCACATTATGAACCAGGCGTTAGCCACGAACTGCATGTGTCGCTGCCCACTGGTGTTAGAGTATAAATGAGCGTAGGGCATCAACAGACACCTGAAAGAATAGCACGTGCTACTGTGCGCCCGTTATTACAAACCCGTGCACAAAATTGAGAGCTTAAGAGCTTAAAGATTAACGTTCATAGTCTACTTAGGAAAATCATAAGTCAAGAGTTAACCAAAACTCAACAACAATAAGGACAGTCAGAACACGCGGAATGCCAGATATGTCTAGGGTTACCATCTGTAAGGGGTCAGTTGGCAAATTTCCATGTAGCCCCCCCCCCCACCCACCCCTTCCCCATTACAGCAACGTCACCTTCTTCTAGATGCCATTAAAGAAGCACACACATTGGAAAATACCGTTAACCCAAGAGATAGACAACCTATTTCTGCACTTGCTCACCGTGGCCTTCAAGCTCCGCTTCCATCGCTCTCGATAGCGCTCTCTGCAGGTCCCGTGCCAGATTAGGATGCCTGCCAGCCCGCAATACCTCAATAAAGATGTCCAAGGAAGCCTCGCCATCCTTGCCTCTTCTTTTGTCCAGGACGTTCACCATTGCCTCTATCTTTTCTTCAGTAGTAACCCGAGCCCTGATGATCTCGCAATCATGCTCGTCTAGAACGCCCTTGCTTTTCAGACTGATTAAGTAGAGACTTAGATCACCAAGTTCCTCAGTCAACATCTGAACGTTTTCTCGCAGCACCCTCCTTTTCAGTGGTTTCAACTTTGCCTCGGGGAGCTGATCCATTCTCAGACGTTAGCGCAGCTCCCACAGCTGATTCAGCAAGCTGTGCCGACTCACAGTTACGTAATGTTTACTACGTCAAACTGCGAGATGACCATTACCAGATCCTCAGTGTCTGCAAAAAAATATTGAAAATTAAAATAAGTGTTAAAAACAACTTCTGGTTACCACTTTATAGCTCCACTGATTCTGCAAACTTCATGGTATTGACTTGATATATAGCTCAAAAGATAGGTCTCTCTGTGTGCTCTCATTTGATACTAAAACAGACTATACCCAAGTTAGTGGAGAAGTGACCTCAAAACCAGAGTGCCTGATTTCTCTGCATAAATTCTCCAGATTGCCAAGTGCTAGTGAGTTGAAATTAGCACCAGTGGCTAGAGGAAGCCCTACTTTATTCAATGACTTTTTTCATAGGCGCTAAAAGTTGGTGGTCAAGCGCTCAGTTGGAAAATGAATTTTAACGCAACCAGGCGCTTGACCACAACTCGTTGCACAGAGGAGGGCTTCCTCTAGCCACTGGTGCTAATTTCAGCTCTCGCACTTGCTGGATATTTATGCAGACACTCTGGGTTTTGAGGTATATACCACCACTTTAGCTCCAGTAACTTGGGTATACTTATACCTATGAAAAATGTTTTAGATCAAACGAGAGCACACAGAGAGACCTATCTTTTGAGCTACATATCAAGTCCATACCCATGAAGTTTGCAGAATCAATGGAGCTATAAAGTGGTATCCACATTTTTTTTTGTTTTTTTAACGCTTACTAGTTTATGGTTATACCCCTTAAAGATGATTATACTGGATAGGAGAAGATTCTTGAATGGTACTGTCTTGTTGCTCACCGAGCAGCTAGTCCTGTATAGAAGCTTTTGAGCGTTTTGCTTCCCTATTTCAACACACAAGTCTTCTCTGGTACACGACAATAAATATATGTCTAAGGCATCAAGAGATTTTTATCCCAGTACATAACCGTAGTGTATATTCCCTAATAGTCAACCTCCCTTGTCCTAACTCTCTAATAGTGTACCAGATCCCCCCAACCCATCTATACATAGGTTTGTTGATCCTAGCAACAGACAGTTGTGCATGCACTGCCAGATTTAGATTTAAGTATAGCTTCTTTGTCAGAGTGGGAAGCCTTCAATAACTTGAATGTGATGGCCTTAACAAGCTCAGCAGTATCAAGACTAAATCATCTTGAACATCACTGAAGGGTGCGATTATTTTCAGCAGACATCACATGACTTTGAGGTTTCTTTTTCATCATGCTGCCAACGTCTTACCCGAACTACTTTTGTCTTCATCAGGGAAAACTAAAGATTTGAAATGTAAAACAACACGATTCAAACGTGCACGTCATTAATAATAACCTGTCTGAATAATAACGTGCAACACTTCAGATTGTGATGAGTGTGGTTGATATGAGAGAATTTGTGCTATGTCATTGCGGGCATTAATCATGTTATAAAAACTACTATATATGTACACAGTCAGTTATATAACAGGTCTTCTGCACCTGCTTCTAGTTCTAGGAGGAGGAGTAGGCAGCCTCTCTGACACATCTCTTCCTTGTTGCAGCCGAGGCCTTTTGGTCGACACAACTCCCTCTCCTGCGTCTTCGAGTATATGCAGGAGAGAGGGGGAGGGAGGAGAGGGAGGGAGGGAGTGTTTGGAGGAGCTGGTGGAGGGTGTGAGATGTGAGGTATGGGAAAAGATGCGAGGAGATGTGGGGGTGAGGCTGGAAGAGTAGAGAGGCTGGCAAGACATGGTATTCTCTGGAGGAGTCGGGCTGCATTGACAAGGAAGTGGGGGGGAACAGAAAGAGGAGAAGGGGAGAGATTAACTTCTTAAAAGGTCCAGTAGACCATATAAAAGAGAGTCTGCTTGTGTCCTTTCTTTGCATGACCAGTTTGAAGCTAGCAACTTGGCATGGAAGTCTACTTTTACACAGAGGCTGTGTTGTGCACTAGATATATTATTAGAGCTCACATAACACAAGTAGTTTACTAACAAGGCTGCCTCTAGCCTTACTCTATTAGAAAAACACCGCAGTAGCTAAAGTGGCAAACTTTTCAGAGGACAGCGTCATCGTCAACAGCTCCAACAAAATAAAACTTAATAATTTTCGAGGCCGCTAGATGCCACACAGCTGGAAAAAACTTTCGCAACAGACATGGGTAACTCTGGTGGGGTAATGTTACTGTTAATCGCTATATATGACTTCTGGATGCCACATCTATCACTGCTCCAACTTGGGGGGGGGGAGGGGTCCAGCCCATGTGGGATTGGTCAGATCATAGACCAGAACTGGCGAGGTTAGTTGGAAGTGACATCCTGCCCATAGCGACTGAACATGGTCTAAGCAAGGGATGGGATCTGCGTCACACTCACCTCTCCAAGCCAGAGAGTAACATTTCTAATAATCGTACGGGAATCCCTGATTATGACAAAAGAGTGGGCAAGATTAAGAGTGCAAGCCACTATCCTTGACCTCTATTAACCCTTTCAGGCCTGGATATGCATGTATGTACTTGCCTTATATGCCATATTAACCCTTTCAGGCCTGGCTATCTATGTATGTACATGTACTTGCCTTACACACCTCATTAACCCTTTCAGTACTTCAGGACTGGCTAGGTATGTATGTACTTGCCTTACACACCTGTATTAACCCTTTCAAGCCTGCCATGTATGTACTTGCCTTACATGCCTATATTAACCCTTTCAGGCCTGGCTATGTATGTACTTGCCTTACACGCCTTATTAACCCGATCAAGCCTAGCTAGGTATGGCCTTACATGCCTTATTAACCCCTTCAAGTCTAGCTATGTAAGTATGTACTTAAGGAACCACGAGCAGCTAGCAAGTGCTTGGTAAGAGCACGCCACATGACAGGATGCATCTTGCCACCTCGCAATGCGTGTTCTTAGTAAGCTGTCTTACTACCTTACAATAACCTTCTCAATAATCAACTTGAAATTGTATTCTCTCGACGTTTCGACTAGATGCTCTAGCCTTCATAATTTATTACATCAACTGAGAGTTCAACTGAGAGTTCGTTGATGAAGGCTAGAGCATCTAGTCGAAACGTCGAGAGAATACAATTTGAAGTTGATTATTGAGAAGGTTAATATGTTATTATGTCAACTGAGAGTTCATTGAGTGTCTTGCTACCTTCCTCCACCTCCATGGCTGGTTATTATTATTATTATTATTATTATTATTATTATTATTATTATTACTACTACTACTACTACTACTATTATTATTACTATTATTATTATTACTACTACTACTATTATTATTATTGGTGATACAGAGGGATGCTGTAGGGAGAATGCTGTAGCAGTATTGGGAACCACGGATCCACCTCCACAACTCTGGTTATTATTATTATATCAATATAATAAAACAATAATAATAATAATATAACAATACATTTTCAATCATCAACTTCGAATTTTACTCTAGTCGAAACGTCGAGAGAGTAAAATTCAAGTCGATTATTGAGATCATTATTATTTCATTATGTCAACTGAGAGTTTGTGGAGAGTAATAAAAACTACAAAGTATATAATATTATATATATATATATATGATAAAACCTTCTCTGGCCATTTCAGGTGATAAAAATACTTTCAGCTGTGCTTTGCCAAGGTAATAAACCAGCACAGCTAAAAATCTAAAAACCGGTGGGGGGCAACAACAACACAATACCCCCCCACACCACACACACACACACACACACACACACACAACCTTCATGCCAGAGGCCATGCACATCAACTTTTAATTTAATAGCAGAATACAACAAATGTCACAAGATCATGCCCATCCTCATATGACACACCTAACACACACATTGTTGGAAGTGGTAGGAGAAACTTTCACTGAGGGAATACCTTACCAGATACTTGGTATTTTGAGCAACGATAACAACCGATTATTGAATACAACAAATATAATATATAAATGGGCGTGGTCATCCATGTGTATCTCGTAAGCATAAACAAGTTTGGAGTGCACGACCCTTATCTCAATAACTCTGCTAGCTACTCTTGTCTCCATAACTCCTAGCTCCTCTTGTCTCTATAACCCTGCTAGCTACTCTTGTCTCCATAACTCCTAGCTACTCTTGTCTCTATAACCCTGCTTAGCTACTCATCTCCATAATTCTGCTAGCTACGCTTGTCTCCATAACTCTGCTAACTACTCATCGCCATAATTCTGCTAGCTACTCATCTCCATAATTCTGCTAGCTACTCTTGTCTCCATAACTCTGCTAGCTAATCATCTCCATAATTCTGCTAGCTACTCTTGTCTCCATAACCCTGCTAGTACCCATCTCAATTACCTGACTATCTCCTCGTATCAGTAACTCAGCTAGCTGCTGCTAGGAGAGCCACTAGTTCAACTACCTCGATTGTGGGCAGTCTAATTCTGATCCACAGCCAATACGTGTAACAGAGGAGCTAAATCCTGTTGCAAACATCCACATGAACAAGAACATAGACCCTTCCTTAGAACCTTCAGTTACATACACCAATTATATATATACAATTATGAGCAGTTTTCAGATGGTCAGTGCCACTGGGAACACACCATAGGTATCTATATATAACCTTCGCCCTGGCACCCCTAACCCTGGATCTATAGCCCTAGCCCTAACTCCATATCCCTAGCCTGGCTCTATATTTCTAGCTCTATATTCCTATCCCTGACTCTATAACCCTAGCCCTGACTCCATACCTCATTGCCCTGGCTAGACATGGTCTAGCCCTGCCTTTATTCTAGAAGCTCTTTCTTGTCAATAAGGGTTCCAATACAGCCAGTAATAGACAGCTCTATACCTCTAGCTCTATATCCCAGGTCCTGGGTCTATACCCTCAGCCCTGACTCCATTCTCCTAGTCATGGCTCTACATCCCTTACAGCCAGTGTTAGTTTGGCTAGGGCCCTGCATCCATGGATGAGGGTGTTCCCGGGAATGTCAGTGAACAAGTTGGGAGCATCGAGCAGGGGCTATATGTCATGGGAATGTTCTGCATGAAACTTAATCCATGGAAACATGACCAGTGGGCTTGAGTAGCAGAGGTGCTTCCTCAAAATATCTACTGAAGTACATTCCAATTATCTCTTTAGGGCATACATTCGTGCAACAAGCTTCAGGTTTCCAATGACTCCGCTCACAGAAGGCAACCCAGTAGACATTACCAAGCTGGCTACACTAGTGCTTATACAGTGAAACCCAAGCTGTTTGCTGGTGAGGCTGCATCTGACCCTACCCTATTAGAGAAACATAATAATAATAATAATAATAATAATACTATTAGTAATACTAATAATAATAGTAATAATATTAATAATAATAATAATAATAATAATAATAATAATAATAATAATAATAATAATAATAATAATAATAATAATAATACTACTACTACTACTACTACTAATAATAATAATAATAAAAGAAAAAGAAAAAGGAAGGAAAAAACCGAGGGAAAAAAGTTAATAATAGTAATAATAGTAATAATAGTAATAATATTAATAATAATAATAATAATAATAATAATAATAATAATAATAATAATAATAATAATAATAATAATAATAAATAGTAATAGTAATAGTAATAATAATAATAATAATAATAATAATAATAATAATAATAATAATAATAATAATAATAATAATAATAATAATAATAATAATAATAATAATAATAATAATAATAATAATAATAATAATAATAATAATAATAATAATAATAATAATAATAATAATAATAATAATAATAATAATAATAATAATCCTACTCCTACTCCTACTAATAATAATAATAAAAGAAAAAGAAAAAGGAAGGAAAATACCGAGGGAAAAAAGTTAATAATAGTAATAATATTAATAATAATAATAATAATAATAGCTAGCTAGCTTACAGAGGTAACAGAATGACCTGAGCAGGCTCATATATAGCTAGCTAGCTTACAGAATGACCTGAGCAGGCTCATATATAGCTAGCTAGCTTACAGAGGTAACAGAATGACCTGAGCAGGCTCATATATAGCTAGCTAGCTTACAGAGGTAACAGAATGACCTGAGCAGGCTCATATATATGTAGCTAGCTAGCTTACAGAGGTAACAGAATGACCTGAGCAATCTCATACATGTATATAGCTAGCTAGCTAGCTTACAGAGGTAACAGAATGACCTGAGCAGGCTCATATATAGAATTTCCATTGCGATCCAGCGTGGGAACACTGCAGCGGTGTTAGGCACTAGTCGGTATACTAGTGATGACTATTCTTACTTAAATTAGCTTAAATTAGCTTACTAGAGATCAGAATTTATTATTATTATTTTTTTTTATATATTAAAAAAAATTGTCATCATGATGAAAAGAAGAAGAAAAAAATAATAATAATAATAATAATAATAATAATAATAATAATAATAATAATATTAATAATAATAATAATAATAATAATAATAATAATAATAATAATAATAATAATAATAATAATAATAATACTCCTACTACTACTACTACTCCTACTCCTACTCCTACTACTACTACTAATAATAATAAAAGAAAAAGAAAAAGAAAAAGGAAGGAAAAAAACGAGGGAAAAAAGTTAAGTGGCCATGCTAGGGCTGAAGGCAGGCAGGCAATATAAACAATGGAGGCGCCAGCTAGCTTACAGAGGTAATAGAATGACTTGAGCAGGCTCATATATAGTTAGCTAGCTTACAGAGGTAATAGAATGACCTGAGCAGGCTCATATATAGTTAGCTAGCTTACAGAGGTAATAGAATGACCTGAGCAGGCTCATATATAGCTAGCTACATGTAGCTTACAGAGGTAAGGATGACCTGAGCAGGCTCATATATAGCCAGCTAGCTTACAGAGGTAAACAGAATGACCTGAGCAGGCTCATATATAGCTAGCTAGCTTACAGAGGTAATAGAATGACCTGAGCAGGCTCATATATAGCTAGCTAGCTTACAGAGGTAATAGAATGACCTGAGCAGGCTCAGATATAGCTAGCTAGCTTACAGAGGTAAGGATGATCTGAGCAGGCTCATATATAGCTAGCTAGCTTACAGAGGTAACAGAATGACCTGAGCAGGCTCATATATAGCTAGCTAGCTTACAGAATGACCTGAGCAGGCTCATATATAGCTAGCTAGCTTACAGAGGTAACAGAATGACCTGAGCAGGCTCATATATAGCTAGCTAGCTTACAGAGGTAACAGAATGACCTGAGCAGGCTCATATATATGTAGCTAGCTAGCTTACAGAGGTAATAGAATGACCTGAGCAATCTCATACATGTATATAGCTAGCTAGCTTACAGAGGTAACAGAATGACCTGAGCAGGCTCATATATAGCTAGCTAGCTTACAGAGGTAACAGAATGACCTGAGCAGGCTCATATATAGCTAGCTAGCTTACAGAGGTAACAGAATGACCTGAGCGGGCTCATATATAGCTAGCTAGCTTACAGAGGTAACAGAATGACCTGAGCAGGCTCATATATAGCTAGCTAGCTTACAGAGGTAACAGAATGACCTGAGCAGGCTCATATATAGCTAGCTAGCTTACAGAGGTAATAGAATGACCTGAGCAGGCTCATATATAGCTAGCTAGCTTACAGAGGTAACAGAATGACCTGAGCAGGCTCATATATAGCCAGCTAGCTTACAGAGGTAATAGAATGACCTGAGCAGGCTCATATATAGCTAGCTAGCTTACAGAGGTAATAGAATGACCTGAGCAGGCTCATATATAGCTAGCTAGCTTACAGAGGTAACAGAATGACCTGAGCAGGCTCATATATATGTAGCTACATGTAGCTAGCTTACAGATGTAATAGAATGGCCTGAGACAAACCAATGAACAACCACCTTGCAATGAGTTCTGAGAAGAACTGGCAGCAAGCCCACAGGTAAGCTCAGCACTAACTCCACTTTGACTTCCACTCTCCATTATCTCTCACTGTAGCTTGCAATGATCATATATTGCAGACATTTTTGTAAGCTTTCCATCTGTGCTCTTGGATTCATTGAGAATAGGAACAACAATACATTATCCTATGGGCATAGAATTATTGATACCGTAAGTGGGTATGACTGAACATATGATGTAAGCATGCGAGTCACCCATTGCAACTGCCATCATGAGCAGCCTCTTCCTGGCCTTTGCTGCCATTGCTAGAAGCCCTTCTTCTTCGGAAAGCTGCACGGGCACCTGAGCTTACCTGGAAGCGCTCCGAATCCCTTCGCTCTTGAGAAAAGAGAAACCGCAAGTGCTGCAAGTCTTGTTGACATACCTCGCCGTAGCAGTGCGTAGCTTGTTTGCTTACTTCAACAGAGCTGATGCTTACACCAAACTGCAGCTTAGCATTCTAATGGTATAAATAGCTTGAAAAGTTCATTCTCGATGGGGGGAAAAACGTTTAAGCGATAAATATCATGCTTGCAAAAAATTAACACACAGAAATCAAGCCACCTGCCATACCTAATCTATATGCATTAGTGATCACAACAAATAGAATTAGAGTCATGTGTGGAATTAGAGGCACAATTAGAGTCATGCAGGGAATAAGAAGGCACTGCAAGTGCGGACCACGTGCCACCTTTCAACTATTTCTATTCGACTCACTTGGCTAACCCTAGTTGGGAGGGAGGAGGAGAGAAGGTCCTGGGACATAAGTTGTTCTCACCACTCCAATGGTGGCAGTGTTCTCGTGATCTGTGCCAGCAAGCAAGGCCTTCATGAGGCGCTTTGCAACATTCTATTTCACGCAGAGATATTCTGAGCTCAGTTTCCTCCTGTCTCTTTGGTTTGAGGCCAGCTCCACAGCACAGATAGTCAAGCTCAGTTTCCTCCTGTCTCTTTGGTTTGAGGCCAGCTCCACAGCACAGATAGTCAGAGCTCAGTTTCTTCCTGTCTCTTTGGTTTGAGGCCAGCTCCACAGCACAGATAGTCAGAGCTCAGTTTCCTCCTGTCTCTTTAGTTTGAGGCCAGCTCCACAGCACAGATAGTCAGAGCTCAGTTTCCTCCTGTCTCTTTAGTTTGAGGCCAGCTCCACAGCACAGATAGTCAGAGCTCAGTTTCCTCCTGTCTCTTTGGTTTGAGGCCAGCTCCACAGCACAGACAGTCAGAGCTCAGTTTCCTCCATGTCTCTTTGGTTTGAGGCCAGCTCCCTATAGCACAGATAGTCAGAGCTCAGTTTCCTCCTGTCTCTTTGGTTTGAGGCCAGCTCCACAGCACAGATAGTCAGAGCTCAGTTTCCTCCTGTCTCTTTGGTTTGAGACCAGCTCCACAGCACAGAACTCAGTTTCCTCCATGTCTCTTTGGTTTGAGGCCAGCTCCATAGCACAGATAGTCAGAGCTCAGTTTCCTCCTGTCTCTTTGGTTTGAGACCAGCTCCACACAGCACATTCAGGAATTATCTTCTCTCATCTCCGTTTACGATTCTAGCTAAAAGGTTGACATCAGTTGCTTCAACTCCAGTCAGTTAGCGTAGCTGGTATTCAAATTCCACCGGAACAAATTCAGCATGAGCACTAATGCTCTCACACGCTTCACTGAGAGAGAAGGGGCCGGCTAAATGTAACATATCCTTGAGGGATTAAGATGCAACATTTTCATCTGCGGCGAGAAGCCATGTTAAACAAACTCCAGAACGTATAAACCACCAGAAAATTCTACTGTATAAACAAACTCCAGAATGTATAAACCACCAGAAAATTCTACCTATGATTAAGATCTAACTGGAAGTGTTAAACAGGCAAGGACCACAACCACTGAACAAAACCACGGACATAGAAGTGGTACACGCCCACTTTCTCCAGGTCCTCAAGTATGAACTGGAGACCGCCTGATATGTCCTTGTGGTGGCCTCCCACACAGCTAGCAGCTCTGATGTCCTTGTGTAATAGGCTGGCATATATGGTGGCCTCTCACACAACTAGCAGCTCTGGTGTCCTTGTGTTATAGGCTGGCATATATGGTGGCCTCTCACACAACTAGCAGCTCTGATGTCCTTGTGTAATAGGCTGGCATATATGGTGGCCTCTCACACAACTAGCAGCTCTGGTGTCCTTGTGTTATAGGCTGGCATATATGGTGGCCTCTCACACAACTAGCAGCTCTGATGTTCTTGTGTTATAGGCTGGCATATATGGTGGCCTCTCACACAACTAGCAGCTCTGGTGTCCTTGTGTTATAGGCTGGCATATGTGGTGGCCTCTCACACAACTAGCAGCTCTGGTGTCCTTGTGTTATAGGCTGGCATATGTGGTGGCCTCTCACACAACTAGCCAATTCGAAACAGTCCATGGCTGCGCTTGATCTTGCCACGGCAGGTCAGGCCACACCCACTTTACCATCACGCCAAGTTCAATGTAGCATTGTCTGTAATCAAGTCCGAACTCAACGGCTTTCTCAACAATCAACTTGAATTTGCTGCTCGACATTTTGACTAGATGCTCTAGCTTTTATTAGGCATGAGGTATTCAGACAATGCTCTTATTCTTCCTGATGAAGGCTAGAGCATCAGCGGAAACGTCGAGTGAATACAATTTGAAGTTGATTATTGAGAAGGTGATTATCTATGTCAACTGAGTTCATTGAAAATCTGGGCTTTGATCGACAATGTTCCCAGCAGTGAAGTTCAATGTACCATCTCCCCTAGCAACCGCACGTGTTTGGTTCTCATCCTCGGACAGCCAAGGTTCAACGTAGCTGCTACTCTAGACCTCGGCGGAATTAGTGAGAACGAACTCTGAACTTAGACATCCACAGATGATCGATCCCGAGATTATCCACACTAATCACAAACTTATTAGCACATTCTCAACTACAGTCCAGGGTTTCATTTAGAAAATTGTCCAAGGGGGGGAGGGGCAACTGGAGGAATCTGGATACTAAGGCAGGGGGGGGGGGCATGATGTCAAGCACTTATCAACATCAATAAGAATTTTAATAATACAATTTCCAAGGGGGGGCAAAAAGGTTCCAAGGGGGGGCAGCCGCCACCCCCCACCCACCCCTAAATGAAACCCTGCAATAACAATAGCAACAACAAGTTTCAGAAGCTAGCAAAACTCACCTCTCGGGTATGGTGCCAGTTAGAATGGTATCAGCGGTGATGTCCTCCTCCTCCTCCTCCTCCTCCTCCACAAATGTGGCCCACAATTCTTCATTGCTCTCGCTGGAACTCTCTCCCGCCAACACGCTGTCAGTAGCACCAACCCCCTCCAACGCAGGCTCATATATAGCTAGCTAGCTTACAGAGGTAACAGAATGACCTGAGCGGGCTCATATATAGCTAGCTAGCTTACAGAGGTAACAGAATGACCTGAGCAGGCTCATATATAGCTAGCTAGCTTACAGAGGTAACAGAATGACCTGAGCAGGCTCATATATAGCTAGCTAGCTTACAGAGGTAATAGAATGACCTGAGCAGGCTCATATATAGCTAGCTAGCTTACAGAGGTAACAGAATGACCTGAGCAGGCTCATATATAGCCAGCTAGCTTACAGAGGTAATAGAATGACCTGAGCAGGCTCATATATAGCTAGCTAGCTTACAGAGGTAATAGAATGACCTGAGCAGGCTCATATATAGCTAGCTAGCTTACAGAGGTAACAGAATGACCTGAGCAGGCTCATATATATGTAGCTACATGTAGCTAGCTTACAGATGTAATAGAATGGCCTGAGACAAACCAATGAACAACCACCTTGCAATGAGTTCTGAGAAGAACTGGCAGCAAGCCCACAGGTAAGCTCAGCACTAACTCCACTTTGACTTCCACTCTCCATTATCTCTCACTGTAGCTTGCAATGATCATATATTGCAGACATTTTTGTAAGCTTTCCATCTGTGCTCTTGGATTCATTGAGAATAGGAACAACAATACATTATCCTATGGGCATAGAATTATTGATACCGTAAGTGGGTATGACTGAACATATGATGTAAGCATGCGAGTCACCCATTGCAACTGCCATCATGAGCAGCCTCTTCCTGGCCTTTGCTGCCATTGCTAGAAGCCCTTCTTCTTCGGAAAGCTGCACGGGCACCTGAGCTTACCTGGAAGCGCTCCGAATCCCTTCGCTCTTGAGAAAAGAGAAACCGCAAGTGCTGCAAGTCTTGTTGACATACCTCGCCGTAGCAGTGCGTAGCTTGTTTGCTTACTTCAACAGAGCTGATGCTTACACCAAACTGCAGCTTAGCATTCTAATGGTATAAATAGCTTGAAAAGTTCATTCTCGATGGGGGGAAAAACGTTTAAGCGATAAATATCATGCTTGCAAAAAATTAACACACAGAAATCAAGCCACCTGCCATACCTAATCTATATGCATTAGTGATCACAACAAATAGAATTAGAGTCATGTGTGGAATTAGAGGCACAATTAGAGTCATGCAGGGAATAAGAAGGCACTGCAAGTGCGGACCACGTGCCACCTTTCAACTATTTCTATTCGACTCACTTGGCTAACCCTAGTTGGGAGGGAGGAGGAGAGAAGGTCCTGGGACATAAGTTGTTCTCACCACTCCAATGGTGGCAGTGTTCTCGTGATCTGTGCCAGCAAGCAAGGCCTTCATGAGGCGCTTTGCAACATTCTATTTCACGCAGAGATATTCTGAGCTCAGTTTCCTCCTGTCTCTTTGGTTTGAGGCCAGCTCCACAGCACAGATAGTCAAGCTCAGTTTCCTCCTGTCTCTTTGGTTTGAGGCCAGCTCCACAGCACAGATAGTCAGAGCTCAGTTTCTTCCTGTCTCTTTGGTTTGAGGCCAGCTCCACAGCACAGATAGTCAGAGCTCAGTTTCCTCCTGTCTCTTTAGTTTGAGGCCAGCTCCACAGCACAGATAGTCAGAGCTCAGTTTCCTCCTGTCTCTTTAGTTTGAGGCCAGCTCCACAGCACAGATAGTCAGAGCTCAGTTTCCTCCTGTCTCTTTGGTTTGAGGCCAGCTCCACAGCACAGACAGTCAGAGCTCAGTTTCCTCCATGTCTCTTTGGTTTGAGGCCAGCTCCCTATAGCACAGATAGTCAGAGCTCAGTTTCCTCCTGTCTCTTTGGTTTGAGGCCAGCTCCACAGCACAGATAGTCAGAGCTCAGTTTCCTCCTGTCTCTTTGGTTTGAGACCAGCTCCACAGCACAGAACTCAGTTTCCTCCATGTCTCTTTGGTTTGAGGCCAGCTCCATAGCACAGATAGTCAGAGCTCAGTTTCCTCCTGTCTCTTTGGTTTGAGACCAGCTCCACACAGCACATTCAGGAATTATCTTCTCTCATCTCCGTTTACGATTCTAGCTAAAAGGTTGACATCAGTTGCTTCAACTCCAGTCAGTTAGCGTAGCTGGTATTCAAATTCCACCGGAACAAATTCAGCATGAGCACTAATGCTCTCACACGCTTCACTGAGAGAGAAGGGGCCGGCTAAATGTAACATATCCTTGAGGGATTAAGATGCAACATTTTCATCTGCGGCGAGAAGCCATGTTAAACAAACTCCAGAACGTATAAACCACCAGAAAATTCTACTGTATAAACAAACTCCAGAATGTATAAACCACCAGAAAATTCTACCGTATGATTAAGATCTAACTGGAAGTGTTAAACAGGCAAGGACCACAACCACTGAACAAAACCACGGACATAGAAGTGGTACACGCCCACTTTCTCCAGGTCCTCAAGTATGAACTGGAGACCGCCTGATATGTCCTTGTGGTGGCCTCCCACACAGCTAGCAGCTCTGATGTCCTTGTGTAATAGGCTGGCATATATGGTGGCCTCTCACACAACTAGCAGCTCTGGTGTCCTTGTGTTATAGGCTGGCATATATGGTGGCCTCTCACACAACTAGCAGCTCTGATGTCCTTGTGTAATAGGCTGGCATATATGGTGGCCTCTCACACAACTAGCAGCTCTGGTGTCCTTGTGTTATAGGCTGGCATATATGGTGGCCTCTCACACAACTAGCAGCTCTGATGTTCTTGTGTTATAGGCTGGCATATATGGTGGCCTCTCACACAACTAGCAGCTCTGGTGTCCTTGTGTTATAGGCTGGCATATGTGGTGGCCTCTCACACAACTAGCAGCTCTGGTGTCCTTGTGTTATAGGCTGGCATATGTGGTGGCCTCTCACACAACTAGCCAATTCGAAACAGTCCATGGCTGCGCTTGATCTTGCCACGGCAGGTCAGGCCACACCCACTTTACCATCACGCCAAGTTCAATGTAGCATTGTCTGTAATCAAGTCCGAACTCAACGGCTTTCTCAACAATCAACTTGAATTTGCTGCTCGACATTTTGACTAGATGCTCTAGCTTTTATTAGGCATGAGGTATTCAGACAATGCTCTTATTCTTCCTGATGAAGGCTAGAGCATCAGCGGAAACGTCGAGTGAATACAATTTGAAGTTGATTATTGAGAAGGTGATTATCTATGTCAACTGAGTTCATTGAAAATCTGGGCTTTGATCGACAATGTTCCCAGCAGTGAAGTTCAATGTACCATCTCCCCTAGCAACCGCACGTGTTTGGTTCTCATCCTCGGACAGCCAAGGTTCAACGTAGCTGCTACTCTAGACCTCGGCGGAATTAGTGAGAACGAACTCTGAACTTAGACATCCACAGATGATCGATCCCGAGATTATCCACACTAATCACAAACTTATTAGCACATTCTCAACTACAGTCCAGGGTTTCATTTAGAAAATTGTCCAAGGGGGGGAGGGGCAACTGGAGGAATCTGGATACTAAGGCAGGGGGGGGGGGCATGATGTCAAGCACTTATCAACATCAATAAGAATTTTAATAATACAATTTCCAAGGGGGGGCAAAAAGGTTCCAAGGGGGGGCAGCCGCCACCCCCCACCCACCCCTAAATGAAACCCTGCAATAACAATAGCAACAACAAGTTTCAGAAGCTAGCAAAACTCACCTCTCGGGTATGGTGCCAGTTAGAATGGTATCAGCGGTGATGTCCTCCTCCTCCTCCTCCTCCTCCTCCACAAATGTGGCCCACAATTCTTCATTGCTCTCGCTGGAACTCTCTCCCGCCAACACGCTGTCAGTAGCACCAACCCCCTCCAACGCAGGCTCATATATAGCTAGCTAGCTTACAGAGGTAACAGAATGACCTGAGCGGGCTCATATATAGCTAGCTAGCTTACAGAGGTAACAGAATGACCTGAGCAGGCTCATATATAGCTAGCTAGCTTACAGAGGTAACAGAATGACCTGAGCAGGCTCATATATAGCTAGCTAGCTTACAGAGGTAATAGAATGACCTGAGCAGGCTCATATATAGCTAGCTAGCTTACAGAGGTAACAGAATGACCTGAGCAGGCTCATATATAGCCAGCTAGCTTACAGAGGTAATAGAATGACCTGAGCAGGCTCATATATAGCTAGCTAGCTTACAGAGGTAATAGAATGACCTGAGCAGGCTCATATATAGCTAGCTAGCTTACAGAGGTAACAGAATGACCTGAGCAGGCTCATATATATGTAGCTACATGTAGCTAGCTTACAGATGTAATAGAATGGCCTGAGACAAACCAATGAACAACCACCTTGCAATGAGTTCTGAGAAGAACTGGCAGCAAGCCCACAGGTAAGCTCAGCACTAACTCCACTTTGACTTCCACTCTCCATTATCTCTCACTGTAGCTTGCAATGATCATATATTGCAGACATTTTTGTAAGCTTTCCATCTGTGCTCTTGGATTCATTGAGAATAGGAACAACAATACATTATCCTATGGGCATAGAATTATTGATACCGTAAGTGGGTATGACTGAACATATGATGTAAGCATGCGAGTCACCCATTGCAACTGCCATCATGAGCAGCCTCTTCCTGGCCTTTGCTGCCATTGCTAGAAGCCCTTCTTCTTCGGAAAGCTGCACGGGCACCTGAGCTTACCTGGAAGCGCTCCGAATCCCTTCGCTCTTGAGAAAAGAGAAACCGCAAGTGCTGCAAGTCTTGTTGACATACCTCGCCGTAGCAGTGCGTAGCTTGTTTGCTTACTTCAACAGAGCTGATGCTTACACCAAACTGCAGCTTAGCATTCTAATGGTATAAATAGCTTGAAAAGTTCATTCTCGATGGGGGGAAAAACGTTTAAGCGATAAATATCATGCTTGCAAAAAATTAACACACAGAAATCAAGCCACCTGCCATACCTAATCTATATGCATTAGTGATCACAACAAATAGAATTAGAGTCATGTGTGGAATTAGAGGCACAATTAGAGTCATGCAGGGAATAAGAAGGCACTGCAAGTGCGGACCACGTGCCACCTTTCAACTATTTCTATTCGACTCACTTGGCTAACCCTAGTTGGGAGGGAGGAGGAGAGAAGGTCCTGGGACATAAGTTGTTCTCACCACTCCAATGGTGGCAGTGTTCTCGTGATCTGTGCCAGCAAGCAAGGCCTTCATGAGGCGCTTTGCAACATTCTATTTCACGCAGAGATATTCTGAGCTCAGTTTCCTCCTGTCTCTTTGGTTTGAGGCCAGCTCCACAGCACAGATAGTCAAGCTCAGTTTCCTCCTGTCTCTTTGGTTTGAGGCCAGCTCCACAGCACAGATAGTCAGAGCTCAGTTTCTTCCTGTCTCTTTGGTTTGAGGCCAGCTCCACAGCACAGATAGTCAGAGCTCAGTTTCCTCCTGTCTCTTTAGTTTGAGGCCAGCTCCACAGCACAGATAGTCAGAGCTCAGTTTCCTCCTGTCTCTTTAGTTTGAGGCCAGCTCCACAGCACAGATAGTCAGAGCTCAGTTTCCTCCTGTCTCTTTGGTTTGAGGCCAGCTCCACAGCACAGACAGTCAGAGCTCAGTTTCCTCCATGTCTCTTTGGTTTGAGGCCAGCTCCCTATAGCACAGATAGTCAGAGCTCAGTTTCCTCCTGTCTCTTTGGTTTGAGGCCAGCTCCACAGCACAGATAGTCAGAGCTCAGTTTCCTCCTGTCTCTTTGGTTTGAGACCAGCTCCACAGCACAGAACTCAGTTTCCTCCATGTCTCTTTGGTTTGAGGCCAGCTCCATAGCACAGATAGTCAGAGCTCAGTTTCCTCCTGTCTCTTTGGTTTGAGACCAGCTCCACACAGCACATTCAGGAATTATCTTCTCTCATCTCCGTTTACGATTCTAGCTAAAAGGTTGACATCAGTTGCTTCAACTCCAGTCAGTTAGCGTAGCTGGTATTCAAATTCCACCGGAACAAATTCAGCATGAGCACTAATGCTCTCACACGCTTCACTGAGAGAGAAGGGGCCGGCTAAATGTAACATATCCTTGAGGGATTAAGATGCAACATTTTCATCTGCGGCGAGAAGCCATGTTAAACAAACTCCAGAACGTATAAACCACCAGAAAATTCTACTGTATAAACAAACTCCAGAATGTATAAACCACCAGAAAATTCTACCGTATGATTAAGATCTAACTGGAAGTGTTAAACAGGCAAGGACCACAACCACTGAACAAAACCACGGACATAGAAGTGGTACACGCCCACTTTCTCCAGGTCCTCAAGTATGAACTGGAGACCGCCTGATATGTCCTTGTGGTGGCCTCCCACACAGCTAGCAGCTCTGATGTCCTTGTGTAATAGGCTGGCATATATGGTGGCCTCTCACACAACTAGCAGCTCTGGTGTCCTTGTGTTATAGGCTGGCATATATGGTGGCCTCTCACACAACTAGCAGCTCTGATGTCCTTGTGTAATAGGCTGGCATATATGGTGGCCTCTCACACAACTAGCAGCTCTGGTGTCCTTGTGTTATAGGCTGGCATATATGGTGGCCTCTCACACAACTAGCAGCTCTGATGTTCTTGTGTTATAGGCTGGCATATATGGTGGCCTCTCACACAACTAGCAGCTCTGGTGTCCTTGTGTTATAGGCTGGCATATGTGGTGGCCTCTCACACAACTAGCAGCTCTGGTGTCCTTGTGTTATAGGCTGGCATATGTGGTGGCCTCTCACACAACTAGCCAATTCGAAACAGTCCATGGCTGCGCTTGATCTTGCCACGGCAGGTCAGGCCACACCCACTTTACCATCACGCCAAGTTCAATGTAGCATTGTCTGTAATCAAGTCCGAACTCAACGGCTTTCTCAACAATCAACTTGAATTTGCTGCTCGACATTTTGACTAGATGCTCTAGCTTTTATTAGGCATGAGGTATTCAGACAATGCTCTTATTCTTCCTGATGAAGGCTAGAGCATCAGCGGAAACGTCGAGTGAATACAATTTGAAGTTGATTATTGAGAAGGTGATTATCTATGTCAACTGAGTTCATTGAAAATCTGGGCTTTGATCGACAATGTTCCCAGCAGTGAAGTTCAATGTACCATCTCCCCTAGCAACCGCACGTGTTTGGTTCTCATCCTCGGACAGCCAAGGTTCAACGTAGCTGCTACTCTAGACCTCGGCGGAATTAGTGAGAACGAACTCTGAACTTAGACATCCACAGATGATCGATCCCGAGATTATCCACACTAATCACAAACTTATTAGCACATTCTCAACTACAGTCCAGGGTTTCATTTAGAAAATTGTCCAAGGGGGGGAGGGGCAACTGGAGGAATCTGGATACTAAGGGGGGGGGGGGCATGATGTCAAGCACTTATCAACATCAATAAGAATTTTAATAATACAATTTCCAAGGGGGGGCAAAAAGGTTCCAAGGGGGGGCAGCCGCCACCCCCCACCCACCCCTAAATGAAACCCTGCAATAACAATAGCAACAACAAGTTTCAGAAGCTAGCAAAACTCACCTCTCGGGTATGGTGCCAGTTAGAATGGTATCAGCGGTGATGTCCTCCTCCTCCTCCTCCTCCTCCTCCACAAATGTGGCCCACAATTCTTCATTGCTCTCGCTGGAACTCTCTCCCGCCAACACGCTGTCAGTAGCACCAACCCCCTCCAACGCAGCACCTCTGTCCTTCATTGAAGCTTGAATTTCAGTGGCTGAGTCTCTAGTGGCAGCCACCGCCCTTCTCTCACTCATGGAAGAGATCAGTTGAGCAAACTGGTCGCCGTGTTTCTCCACTAGAGCAATGCAAAGTGTGGCATTAGAATGATACCCTTAGGGGGGCAAAGATATTGGGGGTTGTAGGTATGGGGTATCTAGATATTGGTGGCAAGATATTGGGGTGAGGGGTACGGGTTGTATGGTTGAGGGTATCTAGATATTGGGGGCAAGATATTGGGGTGGGGGGTACTAGACATTGGGTTGTATGGTTGAGGGTATCTAGATGTTGCTGGTAAGATATTGTGGTGGGGGTTCTAGATGTTGGGGTTTGTAGGTGTGATGGGGTTTCTAGGTGTGGGGGGCTGGTACGATATTGGGTGAGGGGGTACTAGATGTTGGGGGTTGTAGGAATGCTAGATGTTGGAGGGTAAGATATTTGGGTGGGGGTAAAAAATGTTGAGGGTGCTAACTGTTGGGGATACTTGATGCCTAAGGCACTTTGCCGATGACTGTTGTGGGAGGGGCTATACAACCCAAGTGATTTTGTGTTTATAGGATTAACACTAACTACTTCTTACTTACACCTTCTAACACAACTACTTCTTACTTACACCTTGTAACACAAGCACACACATACCAACAAGTTACCATAGATCTTCCTTTCTTCTTCAATGTCTGATGGAGAAGCAATTCTTCTGAATACCTGCTGCACAATCACACACAACACATACTAGTTCATTAGCGATTGGGATGGAAGGGGGAGGGGTTTCTGAGAGGAGGAACCTGAAAAGAGCCACACCCACATCAACACTAAGCATGTAAAACACTCCAACGGAAACTAGCCAACGGAGACTAGTAGTTACTAGATGATGTTGGGTGAGATAGGATTACCTCTAGTCTGGAACGCGCCTCGGCGTGCATCCATATTGCACCCTAAACCGAGCCTAATAAATTTATCATACCACCAAGTAAAACAACTCGATTATCCAAGGCCGACACAAAGTGGCTGAAAAAGTGATGTCGTAATGTCTACATGACAACCAGTCTGACTCATGCATACGTAGTGTACCTCACTGACCAGATACGGATGGGGAGGGAGGGGGGTGGTATACGGGATATATCTACCCATCTATTAGCCAATCAAATCACTTGATTGGCAAGTGAAGCGAGTCCTCAGTGGAGTTGCATGAAAACCTGTTACTGCCACGCATGGCATATGTTTCTATCTATCTATGTGCCATACGTTCACCACCCGTAAGGTCACCCGTCTTAAATAATACAAGCTTACGTAAATAGTGAAGCGATCACTCGAGTGAATGCTGGAGATTCTAAGCTAGACTGGCCTGGTTGTGTCTCACAAGTGAGAACTGGCTGTATGGTTTAATGGCTGATTTAATCCCTTACCAGATAGCAGAATAAGCCAGAAATTGGACCAACAACAAACCAAGACCCAATAACCCCCCGCAAGCCCCCCCCCCATAGGCCCTCACACCAAAATAAATAAATAAATTAATTAATTAATTAATAAATTAATAAATTAGCACAGGCAGGTGAGAATGCATGGCTGACTGATGGACACAGTTATTTATTATCAACATGATTGAGCTTATATCTTCACTCATCACTCAATGCCTAGCATGCATTACTAGTGAAATATTATTGACTATTAATAATACTCCAAGAATTGGATCGACACACACACACAACACACATAACACAACACACACACAAACAACACATACACACAACACACACACACACACGCACACAACACACACACACAGTGAAGTGTTGAACTGGTTATGTAGCAGCTAGCCTGGTGATGATGGGGTAGCTTTGAGAGACTCACTGTAGCACTGGTGGAAGAGTTGAGAGCAGCTGACTTCATGGAGGAGAGCTTTTTCTCTGCCTTCTCTATCCCCTCAGCAATCTCCTTCACTGTTGTGCATCATACATGTGTATTATAAATCAAGACCCTTCTACTACTATTATTACTACTACTACTACTATTATTATTACTACTACATGTACTATTATTACTACTACTATTATTACTACTGCTACTATTATTACTACTGCTACTATTATTACTACTACTACTATTACTATTATTACTACTACTACTATTATTATTACTACTACTACTATTATTACTACTACTACTATTATTATTATACTATCACCACTACTATTACTACTACTACTATTATTATTACTACTATCACCACTACTAGTACAACTAATTAAAAAATACTAATAATAATAACAACCAAAAATTAATACTAATAATTACACACTAATAAAATAACAACAACAACAACAATAATTATAATTATATATAGTTAATACGTGGATTCGAGTTCAATTAGCGAATAATTGTAGGAGTGACAGCCATAGCAGTTGCATGAGGTAAATCTGAGTGCAGTTCCAAGTGCAATTATTGGTCAAGAATACGCGTGATCGCCCATTAATCTACATTTTGAAAGTGTGAGAAGAAATTTAGTCGCTATCATTCTAAGCAGCTATCTTTACATAGTTCTTAGTTAGATAACTAACTAGAATGGGGGGGGGGCACCTTGTGTGTGTATTCCATACCCCATCGAGTTCAGCAGACTAATTCCTTCCACTCAAAGATTATCATTTGAAAAAGAGCTGACATCACCATGTCCGGGTCATCGTCACTTAGTTACATCATAATACACTCACCTGCTGTAGGGCCACTCCAACACTGGCTCAAATAATCCTTCCCATACTTTTGCTAGGTACTTCTCTACCGGTAACTATGTGTTGCTAGCTAAAAAATAAACTGAGCATGCTCAATTCTTGTTGCTATGGTAACATACCCATGTAAATGTAAATGTAAAAACAGTATCAAAAGTGTAACCAAGGTGCTAAAATACTGGGCATGCTCAGTGCTATGGCAACACCTAGCCTAAAGCTATAAAATGAGTATAATTAAGAAAAGTAAAAATGCAATGGGCTATACAATGAATATATAAGTGTACTCTTCCCTATGGGAGTATGTATAAGTGTACTCTACTCTATGGGAGTATGTATAAGTGTACTCTTCCCTATGGGAGTATGTTATGGGAGTATGTACAAATGTACTCTTCCCTATTGGAGTAAATACTATCAAGTAACATTACATCTTCTACCTTGCATCGTAAATATTTACACAAGCCTATAAAAGAAGAATATTTGGTGGCATGGTAACCCTTTACCTGATTTTGGGCAGAGTGAGTCTTGCTGGGCCTTGTACTGCAGTGTGAACTCCTGCAGCCGGCCAATCAGAGCCGGCCTCTGCCCATGTGTGGGAAGGTGATAGCTCTTCAGCTTTTTCCTCAGCTCTCGATCTTTCATGATGCTGAAGACAATCTTTGGAAGGCGTGGCAGGGGGGTTCCCCGCTTGTAAATGATACCATCACTACACGCTAGCTTGGGGAGCACTTGTGAGGGGGGAAGAGTGGCCGGGGGAGGGTTGGATGGGGATGGATGAGTGGGGAATGGATCCGAGAGGCAGCGGTCTAAGTGGGCGTTGATGAGACTTGCTTTAGTCTGCATGCCACACACTGGACACTCCACCACTGTGTATAGAGGCCAGCACACAATATAGACCACAACAACACACAACAAGAGGCCACAACAACAAAATAGTGACAACTACACCGCAACACTAGCATCAAAAGAGGCCACAGCAACACAAGAGGCCACAGCAACAAAAGAGGCCTCAGCAACATGAGAGGCCACAGCAACATGAGAGGCCATGGCAACACAAGAGGCCACAACACAACAGACCACAGCAACATAAGAGGCCACAGCATCAAAAGAGGCCACAGCAACACAAGAGGCCACAGCAACACGAGAGGCCACAGCAACACGAGAGGCCACAGCAACACGAGAGGCCACAGCAACACAAGAGGCCACAACAACACAACAGACCACAGCAACATAAGAGGCCACAGCAACACGAGAGGCCACAGCATCAAAAGAGGCCACAGCAACACAAGAGGTCACAGCAACACGAGAGACCACAGCAACACGAGAGGCCACAGCAACACAAGAGGCCACAGCAACACAAGAGGCCACAGCAACACAACAGGCCACAGCAACACAACAGGCCACAGCAACATAAGAGGCCACAGCAACATAGATGTAAGAGGCTACAGCTTCATCTGGAGTTCACAAGGTCATTATTACCTTTCCCGTTCATTTCCCGGTAGTTTCAAACACGTATTTACCTGCTTCTACCAGTGGAGTGATGTTAGTCCCATCCTAGTATCTCATTCATTCATGACCTATTTACGAGTACAAGTTCAGCCTGGAATCCCATTCCAGTTGTGTTATTGTGTGGAAGTCTCATTCCAGTACCCCATTCTAGTGAGTTTTTATGTGTACCCTATTCCAGTGGTGAGCTATTAATGTGTGTAAGTCCCATTCCAGTACCCATTCCAGTCATGAGTTCTTGATGTGTGTAAGTTCCATTCCAGTACCCATTCCAGTCATGAGTTATTAATGTGTGCAAGTCCAATTCCAGTACCACATTCCAGTTGTGAGTTTCTAATGCTTTTTTTACGCCAGCTCAACATGACCTGCTGGAGACAATTCTCCACCCATCCCAGAGAGGACACAATAAGCAGATGACAATCATTACCTTCCAATAGTCCAGCGTCAACCCCAGAACTAGCACCTCCCTTGCCCTCCACTCTGCTCCTCTCCGTGGGACCAGCAGTCGCTCTGACGTCCACCGCAGGTCTGTCAGCTGACACCAGAGGTGTGCTACCACTTACGCTGCCTGTCCGACCATCTTTGCCAAGGGAAACACCCACTTCCTCGACACGACCAATCGCTTCACCGGCTTTCTTTCTCGCCCTCCTGATCTTGAGCGGAGGTCGACAAATTACTTCCTCGCTATCAAGTTCTAGCGAAGGATTGGTCGTACGAGGAGTTCTGGGTGTGGTGACGGAAACAAACAAAGTGGGCGTGGAAAGGGACTGCAAAGGAGGCGTGGCAGATCCTTCGCTGTCGTCAAGGTCACCCAAGCTGAGTTCAATGTTGGCAATCGTCGGACTCTCAGGCACATGGCAAGTGTCCTTTGTTATAATTTCAGAGAGACGTCCAACATCACGAGCAAGCCAGCCATTGGTGTGGGATAATGCATTACTCATTCTCATCTTCTCGGCCTTCATTTCAGGCGGGGGAACAGGAAGAGGTGGGTCTTCTTTCACCTTTTCTCCGTCCTTCCTTCTCCCCCCACGTCTCGATCTCCACTCGCTCTTTCCGGTCTCCTCCTCACCAAGAACCTCCCCACCTTCGCACCTAGTTCCCCTGCCACTGGTACCAGGAGGCACGCCTTCCTTCTCACAAGTTCCGAGCATGCTCAGTTGAGACAAAGCCATGAGGCCACGCCTATTTCCTGTGAAGCACAACACAAGTTCATCTAGAAGTCGGTTGCATTTCAAGTCTGCCTCTCCAACAGGCTGCGTGCAAACAAAGACAAGAAGGAAAAAAAAATTTGACCATAAAGTATGTTCACTATACACACCAGACAAGCCGACAGCCTTAGGCCATTTTTGTTGTTAGCACCTTCAGTGGGCTAAGGCATGCATGGAATGTATATGCCCACCACAGCCATTGCCCTATTCCCCCGGGTCCTATCCTCCCCAGGTCCTGTCGGAACACCTGTTGAGGTCAAAGAGACCATGCAGAGAGGAACATTACATGCAGACCCTGTACCTGCCTTTGCTGTTATGACGTTTAAGATGGCGTGGCGCGGCCTATAGCCCCCCAACCCTGCCCATGTCCTTCCCCTAGTCAAGTTACCCCTACCCCCCGTGGTCACACCCTCCCTGGGTTCTCTGTGTGAGTGTCCATTGAGGACAAAGAAACAGACAGACAGACAGAAAGGGCCTTAAGAAATGAATAGACTATTAATAAATGCCTGAGGAAAAATAAATACAGGGGAGAGAGGGGGGGAAGAGGAAAAAAAGGGGGGGGGAAGGGAAAAAAGGGGGGAAGGGGGAAAAAGGGGGGAAAAGGGGAGGATGAAAAAAAGGAAAAAGGGGGGGAAAGGGGGAAAAGGGGGAAAGGAGAAAAAAAGGGGAAAAGGGGGGGAAAGGAAAAAAGGGGGGGAAAGGAAAAAAGGGGGGGAAGGGGAAAAAAGGGGGGGAAAGGGGAAAGGGGGGGGTTGGAGGGGGGAAAGGAAAAAAGGAAAAGGGGGGAGGGGAAGAGGGGGGAAAAGGAGGGGAAAGGGGGGGGGGGGGGGGGGGGGAGAAAAAGGGGGGGAAAGGGGTGAGTGGTTGTCAGGGACAAGATGAACCCTGACAAGTGTTGGACTGATAATTAAGTAGAGACCACGTAGATATACTGTTAATGATAAGCAGTGTTAGTCATGAGTTCTCCCTGGTCAGTTCTGATTGGCCAGGGAAGGAACAGATTAGTAATCACATTACCAGGTAAGGGAGTAACCTGACTCACGCCTGGCAGCCTATTTCAAGGAGCCAGGCCTCTGAGTCAGGAGAGTCCCGGTAGTCATGCAAATGTGTTGTGAATGTGTTATGTGGTATCACTGAATTAATATTTTTCGAAAAAACTTATTTGAACAGGTTCTTGAGGGTATAATAAGATTGTCATTTGAACAGAGAGCCGGTCCCTCATGGGGGGGGGAGAAAAAATAAAAATTAGAAAATAATGATAAATATATAAATATAAATAAATAAATAATAAATAAACAAACAAACAAATAAATAAAATATGTATGTATGTTTCTATCTACATATGAACGTATTCACGTATTCACTGCACGTTCACCGGGTAACCCACCATAGATAATGGGGTTTATGTAAATTGGGAAATGGTCGTCATGGTGAAGAGACCATGAGATCTGGAAGCAAATTCTAGGCCACACCCTGGCTCTGATATGCAAACAGGCTACATGGTTAATAGCTGGTGCGACCCCTTACCAGAGAAGAACAGAGCCAGTAGAAATTGGACAAACAACAAACCAAGACCCTAACCCTCGCAAGTCCTCCAAAACCACACCTTCCCCTTATACCCTTCCCCCCCAAGAAAGGGGGGGGGGGGGGGGGGGAAATTATAACAACAATGTGCTGCACAGGCAGGTGAGGGTGGGCTGCATGGCTGACAAGATGCACACGCAGGTGAGGATGGGCTGCATGGCTGACAAGATGTACAGGCAGGTGAGGGTGGGCTGCATGGCTGACAAGATGCACACGCAGATGAGGATGGGCTGCATGGCTGACAAGATGCACAGGCAGGTGAGGGTGGGCTGCATGGCTGACAAGATGCAAAGGCAGGTGAGGATGGGCTGCATGGCTGACAGGAAGGGTGATGGGCAGAGTTACTCGGTTCAACATGCTTGAGCTTTTTTCTTTCTCTCCACTCTTGGCACTCACTTGAAGATGTGGATGTCTGCCTCTGGCAGCGAGCCCTCTCTCACACCATTGATATGTCTTCCTTTGACAACCTTTCAGATAGGGCACAGGACTCACAATCTAGGGCATTGGCCCTCTCCACCTCCACCCCCCATTCCGGAGACTGGTTAAATGTAGTCACTTGCCTAGCCCTTGGTCTCGATCTCCATGACAGGAAGTTCCGTCTGTGCCTCCAATACTAGCTGGCTGGGGTTGCCGATGGTGGAGGAGAATATAGTGTGCCCCATAGGTCAAGCTGTGGCTGACCCCTTGGTGACCACCAAGTTGGATGTGGGGGTAAACGGGAACCAGATCGTCTGGCACGACTCCGTCCGGGGTGCACTTTTTTCACGTACCCAGTCGGCTGCCTTGGCGCCCTGGAAGGAAATGCCAGCCCTGATTCCTGGTGCCTGCAGCAGCCCAGCCGATGTGTCTCTCCCTATCTGGAAGAAAGGTTTACCAGCAGCTGTGGATATCACTGTGATATCTACTCTCCTGAGGCAGACCCTAGAAGGGTCGGACATCACCCAGAATCATGCTCTCTCTGTGGGCCATGAGAGGAAAATTACTGCCCACGTTGAGGCCTGTCACTTGTGTTATTGGGGTGTCCTTCAACCCAATGGTAGTTGAATCCCTGGGAGGCTGGGACGATGAGGCTACCGAAGTCATCAGGACCATTGGACGGCAGCAGGGTCAGAGGCTAGACATTGCTCCATCACAACTCGACACTTGTTTCAGAGGTTAGCCATAACCCTGTGGCGAGCGAACTCATCTCTCTGGATGAACCAGCTCCCCACCCGAGCTCATGATGTCGAGGGGATCATCTGACTTTATTAACTTTGAATCAATTTGTGTATAGACATATTTTGATCCCCCCCCCCCCCCCCCCCCCCCCCCCAAAAAATCAATTAAAAAAGAGGTAAGTGGATGACCAACCCGCCCAAGTTCTTCACCCCGCTAATTTTCTAAAAGTCAAGAGTACCGACGAGTCGGTTGTTCGTTAGCCTACGTCTGCTTCCAAGCATCGCAAGGCACGCCACTGGGGAAGCAAGATGTTCAGCACTTATCGAGTGAGGAGATGCCAGCTTCTGGCGTTGAGCTGCCTGCACCTGTGCCGACTCTGCCGACTACCCGTGGGAAGAAGATGAGACTCTCGCTGCCATCAACTGGGGGGCTATGAAGCGTCAAGGACTGTCAGACTGTAAGCTTGAACGTCATCCAGCTAAGTACAGCTTGATCAACGTTCAGATGTTTCGAGCCTCGATGATGCAATTTGCTTTCTGTGCCTGTGGGTCTCCACTAGATATCCGTGAAGGCCTGGCATTCTGTAAGGGTCTGTGTGCTAGGATATTCCTCACATGTTCTGGTTGCGGGAAGAAGGACATCTTCTCAGACACTCATAAGTAATCAAATTCGTGAAGGCCAGCATGGTTCTGGCATCTAAGTTGATTTGTATCGGGACGTGACCATCTCGAGATGTTCACATCTGTGATAGGCCTGCCTCCTTCACTCAGTGCATCATCCTTTTCTACCCATAATATCTAACTCCATGGATTTTCTGCAAAGGAAGCTTCGAGGACTTATTCATTGGCCAGTGCACCAGTGCACAGCTTCACAGTTTGCATGACGTCGATCCCAGTGAGGTTATTGATGTGACTGTCACTCTTGACGGTACTGGGTCACGGTGAGGTCACGTAGCTCACTAGGGTGTGGTAGTGGTGGTCTCCCGGGAGAGTGCACAAGTGCTTGACACGGAGATCCTTTCGAAAAGATGTCCACAATGTGTGGCTCACCAGAGCTGGGATAAGGACTCGGTGGGATATTCTACTCAATGGTGGGCAGGCCACGAGGGCACCTGCAATGCCAACTATTCAGAATCCTCACCTGCCATGGAAATGCATGGGGCAGTGTGAATATTAGAGAGCTCCAACGTGAAGAATGTCCTTCTTTATATGAATACTGCTGAGATTTGTGTTGTATATTCTTTGTTATAAGTTATGCTGGAGCAAAGACGGTGACTGATCTCAATGACAACACTGACCCTTATGGTAAAAGAGCATCCCATCATCAAGCAATGGCATGCACCAAATGCACTAGTTGGAGTCCACAAGACCTGGTTGGCAGGGTTGAAGCACAGAGTGTACTAGTTGGAGTCCCCAAGTGTCGCAGGGTGACTCGGATATCACCCAACGATGTATCAGTTAACTGGTAATTGCTGCCACCAGGTAGACTGACAACCATGTTACAGGTCTGATTCAGATGTTGTCTCAAAAGACCTTTATGGCCAAAGTTATATACATAAGATAGACAGCTGTATGCTCGCAATCAACTCTCTTGGTAACTTTAACTAGGCTCCTTTTATAGGGACCAGTCAGACTAAACATGCAATGGGTTACAGTCATTAAATACCTCTTCACACTTAATTAACAATGGACTGCATGACAGTAATCAGTGTGTGCAATATGATTACTGTGTAAGGGTTCAGTTAGAGTCTTGGTTGGCAGGGTTGAAGCACAGTTGGAATCCCCAAGACCTGGTTGGCAGGGTTGAAGCACAGGGTGCACTAGTTGGAGTCCCCAAGACCTGGTTGGCAGGGTTGAAGCACAGAGTGCACTAGTTGGAGTCCCCAAGACCTGGTTGGCAGGGTTGAAGCACAGGGTGCACTAGTTGGAATCCCCAAGACTTGGTTGGCAGGGTTGAAGCACTCACTAGTAGGAGTCCCCAAGACCTGGTTGACAGGGTTGAAGCACAGAGTGTACTAGTTGGAGTACCCAAGACCTGGTTGGCAGGGTTGAAGCATTAGTTGGAGTCCCCAAGACCTGGTTGGCAGGGTTGAAGCACAGAGTGTACTAGTTGGAGTCCGCAAGACCTGGTTGGCAGGGTTGAAGCACAGGGTGTACTAGTTGGAGTCCCCAAGACCTGGTTGGCAGGGTTGAAGACCAACATCTAAGAGAAAGAAGGGAAGATAGAAACTCTTGCCTAGACACGTGTAAAAGAAGTTTTAAACGCACAACTTCGAGGTCACTTTTTTCCATCTATTAATTTTAGCTGCGAAGAGAACTCCACCATTTTTTCAAACCTTTTAAGGCATCTGAAAGCACTTTCTCTGCTCTGTGCAATAAAGCTCGTGTGGTAATATACAAGCATTGGAAACAAGAGGCCTTATATTTAACCTCCTACCGGCTAATATTTCATAAAACATGACCCCCACTTAGTAATCACAAATCTGAGTTATATTACGTGGAGCTGTTAACAAGAAATCACCCACAAAAGTTTGAAGTTCATAGGAATGTTGTACGGTCGGAGACCCCTGCAACAAGCACAATGTAGGACCCCCACTATACGGCATGCCCCCACACCCAAAACCGCACATGCTTCCCTAATATTATAAGCATGCATTGAGCACAGATAGAGCTATATTTTGACATAGAATTTCCATACATTGAGGATACGATAAAACTTACAGCACGTTTAAAAAAATTCTTTTTTAAAGAAGCTATTTTGACCACCAGTCCTCCTCACCCGATTAAACACCATAAGTGCCAGATGGCACAAAGTCGGTCATCGTAAAAGGGGGAAAAAAATCGAAGAATTTGTATTACGTTCCCAAAGCTCCGTACGCACATGCCCAATAGACTGCATGATTGATTATAAATAGTATAAACTTTACTTCAGGTTGGATGGGTCAAATAATAAAAATAAAAATAATTAATTCAATGGCTGACAATCGCAACTGCCTTTGTGAACTGGCTCTTGCTGGCTTTCCTTCTGTTTCTGGAAGTTCTTCTTCTTCTTCAGAAAGCTGCACAGGCACTTATGCTTAGCAGGAAGCACTCGGAATTCCCTCGCTCATGAACAAGGACGTGCCAGATGGATTTCTTGCTGTAAGTTTTGTTGTGACATAGCAACATAGTGCTGCAGCTTTTGATTGCTCACTTCAATGGAGCTGATCCTTATACCAAACTGCAGCTTATTGTGTTTATATTCTGATGGGTTTGAGAAGTTACAGCTAAAAATATAATTATTACAACAAACCACAAATAAAGTTGATGTTCAATCGGAGGGAGGACCGGACCATTTTGGGGGGGGGAGCAGCAACGGGGGTTAAAAAAAATTTTTTTTTAATGTAAGCAATTTTTAAAAAAATCTTATTATTGACTGCTATACTAACTATGTTTTAAGTTTCAGCTCATCGTTGTCACAACCACTCTTGAGTTACGATACTTTCTATGCTGCCATTTTGCCAGTTGAGAAATGGAGGTGAAGAAGCACGAATAACATGGCTTCCCATGAGATACATTCTAATTTTTTTCTTTAATAATATCATCTGAAAAATCTTTATTTTCTCTATCGTAAGAATGATCAGTTTTTCAGTTCATCCATTCCCTCATGAGATGGAGTCCAATCTATGCTAGTCACTCACCGTATCTGTGGTTACTCTGCTAGTACTGTAAGTGCTACCATAACTGGTGTTGATCACACCCTTATGGTGTAAGTGATTTCTAGACCGCAATACTATTGCAAGTAATTAGACCATAGTTGACCACTATATAAATACCATTGCAAAGCACACAAAAAGAAATTTTTTGAAAATGGCTGAAAGGTTATGGCATTTTCTTTAGAAAAACACACACAAATGGTCGGGTCGTCACTGTAGGAACTGTGGGGAAAAAAAGAATATATTTATATTTAAAATGGAAATAATAATAATGCAGTTTGATAAAAGAATTGGGATAAGCAAACAAAAGCTACGCAGAGTTATTTCTGCGACAAAACAAATAGCAAAGAACTCTGTTTCTAGGAGCGCCTCTGTTCTCAAGAGTGAGTGATTCCAGCAGCTTTCCTCTGAGGAAGGGCTTCCAGCAATGGCAGCAGCAAAGGTGAGGAAGAGACTGCTCATGAGGTACCATCACCTGCCATTATCAAACATTTCATAGCTCGCTCACTTCGGCTAATTGGAAAAAAGGTTTTATGAATATTTTGTTTATAGCAACCTACTGGGCATGTGCAATCAAACTACAACAACAACCCAACAACTGATATTTAGTGCATTAGGTTCATATAGTGTGTGAGTGTATGTGTGCGTGCGCACACACACATAATATCCAAGTTTGCAGACGTAACCTCATATGGTTGTCATTAGGTGACTGGAGCATTGTCTGCCGATATCAAACTAGCTCCTATGAAAGTGGTAAACTGATTGGGTAAGTAAAAATACATTTAAAGTTACTTTCAAGAAGGGAAAAAATCTGCAATATGGTAACTGAATATTTCCCATCAAAGACCCTTTACCTAACAGTCAAACTTCCCTCCTTAACCCATAAAGACCTGTGAAAACCGGTTCTCATTGAACACCCCTTACCCAACAGTCAGCTTGTTCCCTCCTTGACCCTATAAAGACCTAAATGAAACCTGTTCTCATGAAGACCCCTTACCCAAGCAAAAGTCAAAAGCATTCCCAATCAATGCACCTTAAACGACTTAAAATGTGTAATTAAAAACTTTAAAAAACTATCCATCATCCCTTGCCAATACAATTGTCCTTTACCCACTATTGCCCATCAATGACCACTTACCAAACCGATGAAAACTCTTTCCATTTTTTCGAAGACCCTTTACCCAACTAACTAGCAAAACCCTTACCCAATTGAGGAATAACCCCATGAAGACCCATACTCAATCAAAGTACTTCACCAATAAAGCCATTTCCTAACAAGAACACTTTAACAAATTAATGGATGGTAAAACCTTCCCTAACAGAAACCTTCTAAACTCAACCCTTCTCTATCAATTATTCATAATCCAAATCTTCCCACCAAAACCCCTTTACCCAACAAGGATAATCTAAACCTTCCCACCAAAGGATAATCAAACCTTCCAAAGACCCTTTACCCAATTACCCAACAATGAATAATCCAAACCTTCCCACCAAAACCCCTTTACCCAGCAATGGATAATCTAAACCTGGATAATCTAAACCTTCCCACCAAAGGATAATCAAACCTTCCAAAGACCCTTTACCCAATTGCCCAACAATGAATAATCCAAACCTTCCCACCAAAACCCCTTTACCCAGCAATGGATAATCGAAACCTGGATAATCTAAACCTTCCCACCAAAGGATAATCAAACCTTCCAAAGACCCTTTACCCAATTACCCAACAATGAATAATCCAAACCTTCCCACCAAAACCCCTTTACCCAGCAATGGATAATCGAAACCTTCCCACAAAGACCCTTTACCCAACAATGGATAATCCAAACCTTCGCACCAAAGACCCTTTACCAAACAATGGATGATCAAAAACCTCCCCCAATCGAGAACGTATGGTGTCATGCAAGTCCCTCACCCTTGACCTACCACAGAACAGGTGGGACACTTCTGCTTATGGGCAAGGAAGCGTCTGATGCACAGAGAACAATCTGCAAACAGAAAAATAAGCAAGGAACATGGTCATCCACACCACAACTCCCGGGAAACACCCATCATTGCCAAGGAACACAGGGTCACCCGTGGATATCCTAACTTCCGATATTTTCCCCTCCTAATATCAAACCCACTTCCTTGGACATCCTGGCATCGTCCCCAGCACTAGCCTTATACAAGACCTCCTACCAAGAATGCAACGGAGGGATGGTTTAGCCCCAGCCAGTGTTAATGGACAACAAGTTTGATTGCATGCAATTCAAAACTCACAGACAAGTACATTTACATGAGGTAGGTGGGAGAAGAAGAGGTTCATACAGCTCTCTAAGCTGGCGACAGGAGAGGGGGGGCACACAAGGAATCATCATGCCACACCCACTTAGGATATTGCCACACCCACTTTGGGCACTATTACTGAAGACTCCTTAATTAGACCCTAGTGGGATAGTTCTAGTGGGATAGTTCAAAGGTGATTTTCACGGCTAGATTCAAAACCATGAACAGGCGAAGAGTGGCATAGCAGGGTGTGGCTTACACTATGCGCTATGTAGGGTGTGACTTCCACTTCCACTGCCATGGCTCTAACCACTGCCCTGGCCCTAACCTTAGCCACTGCCCTGGCTCTAACATTAGCCATTGTCCTGGCCTTTATCCTAACCACTGCCCTGGCCCTTACCCTAGCTACTGCTCTAGCCCTAACCCTAGCCACTACCCTGGCCCTAACCCTAACCACTGCCCTAGCTGAAGGCCTAATCCAGTATAGATCTGTGCAATATTGACCATGTAATAAATGTAATATGACACAATGCTAAAGACTGTGACAGGAGCAAGTATCCATATCCTCATGCATAATTCATAAGCCAACATGGCCTCAACTCCTGCAGGCCACACAGAGCCATGCAACTCACAGTTGTGGGAGCAGCTCGGCAACATGACAGCTGTCGTCAGATACTCGAAACAGATGGGGCACCTCAGCAAGGAGTCCATCTCCTGTTAAAACCAACAAGATACGTAAAAACAATAAGAAAACATTACAATAACTCCTCAATAATCAACTTGAAATTGACGTTCGACTAGATGCTCTAGCCTTCACCAGGAACAATTTAGCTCTAGCCTTCATCTAGAATAATTAGACTATATAGCCTTCATTAGACTAGATGCTCTAGCCTTCATCAGGAAGTCGAAATGTCGAGAGAATACAATTTGAAGTTGATTATTGAGAAGGTTATTGTAATGTCATTATGTCAACTGAGAGTTCATTTTGAGAACAAGATAACAGTTCCCAAATCAATATGCACATCGTATTATTTCGTATTATTTCCTCGAGTAGACCTCGAATACATCGTGCCCCTGACAGCTCAGTGCCTGTGAGTAGACTGCTCCATTTGCTATGTCAGAGCGAAATAGTGTACCCCTCGCTTAGACCACACCCACCCACTTATCCTTGCGATGCACATGTGCTCAAAACTAAAAAACAACCAAGTATTAAGAAACTCATACATACATATGCAGTGTCTTTAAGTTGGAATCATGGGGGCAGTGTCTCTATCATGGAGCCTTTAAGTTGAAATCATGGAGGCAGTGTCTCTATATTGGAATCATGGAGGCAGTGTCTTTATGTTGGAATCATGGAGGCAGTGTCTCTATGTTGGATGGAGCAGTGTCGCTATGTTGGAATCATGGAGGCAGTTTCTCTATGTTGGAATCATGGAGGCAGTGTCTTTATGTTGGAATCATGGAGGCAGTGTCTCTATGTTGGAATCATGGAGGCAGTGTCTCTATGTTGGAATCATGGAGGCAGTGTCTCTATGTTGGAATCATGGAGGCAGTATCTATGTTAGAATCATGGAGCGGTGTCTTTAAGTTGGAATCATAAGTTGGAATAATGCAAGTCCCCCATTGTCCACAAACAATGCTATCTTATGTCTTCTGCGAGTAAGTTTGGAGACACACTTCCTCAACCACATATAAAAAATGGCTGAAGTCATCCAGGCTTTCCTGTTTGCCTCACACTCTACAGGAAGTGATCTAACAGACTAGGATTTATTTAAATTTAATTTTGCTATGCCTAGAGGGGGCAGCTTCTCAGTGTGGCACAAACAAGTGCAGTTTTTCTGCCTTGCCCCCAGCACAAGCCTCCCCCGACACTGCACGGGGCTTGTCTGGTTGCAAGCACCAGTCAAGGCCTGTCTCATTGGATTTAAAAGACATCAATAGGAGGATAACACTGGGGCAATGGCAACAGGTCCATCATTAGGAGCTAACACTGGAGCAATGGCAACAGGCCCATCATTAGTAGCTAACACTGGAGCAATGGCAACAGGTCCATCATTAGTAGCTAACACTGGAGCAATGGCAACAGGTCCATCATTAGTAGCTAACACTGGAGCAATGGCAACAGGCCCATCATTAGTAGCTAACACTGGAGCAATGGCAACAGGCTCATCATTAGTAGCTAACACTGGAGCAATGGCAACATAGTCCATCATTAGTAGCTAACACTGGAGCAATGGCAACAGAGTCCATCATTAGTAGCTAACACTGGAGCAATGGCAACAGGTCCATCATTAGTAGCTAACACTGGAGCAATGGCAACAGAGTCCATCATTAGTAGCTAACACTGGAGCAATGGCAACAGGTCCATCATTAGTAGCTAACACTGGAGCAATGGCAACAGGTCCATCATTAGTAGCTAACACTGGAGCAATGGCAACAGGCTCATCATTAGTAGCTAACACTGGAGCAATGGCAACATAGTCCATCATTAGTAGCTAACACTGGAGCAATGGCAACAGGCCCTATCATTAGTAGCTAACACTGGAGCAATGGCAACAGGTACATCATTAGTAGCTAACACTGGAGCAATGGCAACAGGTCCATCATTAGTAGCTAACACTGGAGCAATGGCAACAGGTCCATCATTAGTAGCTAACACTGAAGCAATGGCAACAGGTCCATCATTAGTAGCTAACACTGGAGCAATGGCAACAGGCCCATCATTAGTAGCTAACACTGGAGCAATGGCAACAGGCCCATCATTAGTAGCTAACACTGGAGCAATGGCAACAGGGCCATCATTAGTAGCTAACACTGGAGCAATGGCAACAGGTCCATCATTAGGAGCTAACACTGGAGCAATGGCAACAGGTCCATCATTAGTAGCTAACACTGGAGCAATGGCAACAGGTCCATCATTAGTAGCTAACACTGGAGCAATGGCAACAGAGTCCATCATTAGTAGCTAACACTGGAGCAATGGCAACAGGTCCATCATTAGTAGCTAACACTGGAGCAATGGCAACAGGCCCAGCATTAGTAGCTAACACTGGAGCAATGGCAACAGAGTCCATCATTAGGAGCTAACACGGCAACAGGTCCATCATTAGTAGCTAACACTGGAGCAATGGCAACAGGCCCATCATTAGTAGCTAACACTGGAGCAATGAATGGCAACAGTGTCCATCATTAGTAGCTAACACTGGAGCAATGGCAACAGAGTCCATCATTAGGAGCTAACACTGGAGCAATGGCAACAGAGTCCATCATTAGTAGCTAACACTGGAGCAATGGCAACAGAGTCCATCATTAGTAGCTAACACTGGAGCAACGGCAACAGGTCCATCATTAGGAGCTAACACTGGAGCAATGGCAACAGGTCCATCATTAGTAGCTAACACTGGAGCAATGGCAACAGAGTCCATCATTAGGAGCTAACACTGGAGCAATGGCAACAGGTCCATCATTAGTAGCTAACACTGGAGCAATGGCAACAGGTCCATCATTAGGAGCTAACACTGGAGCAATGGCAACAGGCCCATCATTAGTAGCTAACACTGGAGCAATGGCAACAGAGTCCATCATTAGTAGCTAACACTGGAGCAATGGCAACAGGCCCATCATTAGTAGCTAACACTGGAGCAATGGCAACAGGCCCATCATTAGTAGCTAACACTGGAGCAATGGCAACAGAGTCCATCATTAGTAGCTAACACTGGAGCAATGGCAACAGGCACCATCATTAGGAGCTAACACTGGAGCAATGGCAACAGGTCCATCATTAGTAGCTAACACTGGAGCAATGGCCAACAGGTCCATCATTAGTAGCTAACACTGGAGCAATGGCAACAGGTCCATCATTAGTAGCTAACACTGGAGCAATGGCAACAGGCCCATCATTAGGAGCTAACACTGGAGCAATGGCAACAGGCCCATCATTAGGAGCTAACATTGGAGCAATGGCAACAGGTCCATCATTAGTAGCTAACACTGGAGCAATGGCAACAGGTCCATCATTAGTAGCTAACACTGGAGCAATGGCAACAGGTCCATCATTAGGAGCTAACACTGGAGCAATGGCAACAGGTCCATCATTAGTAGCTACCACTGGAGCAATGGCAACAGAGTCCATCATTAGTAGCTAAAACTGGAGCAATGGCAACAGGTCCATCATTAGTAGCTAACACTGGAGCAATGGCAACAGGTCCATCATTAGTAGCTAACACTGGAGCAATGGCAACAGGTCCATCATTAGTAGCTAACACTGGAGCAATGGCAACAGGGCCATCATTAGTAGCTAACACTGGAGCAATGGCAACAGGTCCATCATTAGGAGCTAACACTGGAGCAATGGCAACAGGCCCATCATTAGTAGCTAACACTGGAGCAATGGCAACAGGCCCATCATTAGTAGCTAACACTGGAGCAATGGCAACAGGGCCATCATTAGTAGCTAACACTGGAGCAATGGCAACAGAGTCCATCATTAGTAGCTAACACTGGAGCAATGGCAACAGGCCCATCATTAGTAGCTAACAATGGAGCAATGGCAACAGGCCCATCATTAGGAGCTAACACTGGAGCAATGGCAACAGAGTCCATCATTAGTAGCTAACACTGGAGCAATGGCAACAGAGTCCATCATTAGGAGCTAACACTGGAGCAATGGCAACAGGTCCATCATTAGTAGCTAACACTGGAGCAATGGCAACAGAGTCCATCATTAGTAGCTAACACTGGAGCAATGGCAACAGGTCCATCATTAGTAGCTAACACTGGAGCAATGGCAACAGGCCCATCATTAGTAGCTAACACTAGAGCAATGGCAACAGGTCCATCATTAGTAGCTAACACTGGAGCAATGGCAACAGGTCCATCATTAGTAGCTAACGCTGGAGCAATGGCAACAGGTCCATCATTAGTAGCTAACACTGGAGCAATGGCAACAGGTCCATCATTAGGAGCTAACACTGGAGCAATGGCAACAGGCCCATCATTAGTAGCTAACACTGGAGCAATGGCAACAGGCCCATCATTAGTAGCTAACACTGGAGCAATGGCAACAGAGTCGCTAACACTGGAGCAATGGCAACAGGTCCATCATTAGTAGCTAACACTGGAGCAATGGCAACAGGCCCATCATTAGGAGCTAACATTGGAGCAATGGCAACAGGTCCATCATTAGTAGCTAACACTGGAGCAATGGCAACAGGCCCATCATTAGTAGCTAACACTGGAGCAATGGCAACAGGCCCATCATTAGTAGCTAACACTGGAGCAATGGCAACAGGCCCATCATTAGTAGCTAACACTGGAGCAATGGCAACAGGCCCATCATTAGTAGCTAACACTGGAGCAATGGCAACAGTTCCATCATTAGTAGCTAACACTGGAGCAATGGCAACAGAGTCCATCATTAGTAGCTAACACTGGAGCAATGGCAACAGGCCCATCATTAGGAGCTAACACTGGAGCAATGGCAACAGGCCCATCATTAGTAGCTAACACTGGAGCAATGGCAACAGGTCCATCATTAGTAGCTAACACTGGAGCAATGGCAACAGGTCCATCATTAGGAGCTAACACTGGAGCAATGGCAACAGGCCCATCATTAGTAGCTAACACTGGAGCAATGGCAACAGGCCCATCATTAATAGCTAACACTAGAGCAATGGCAACAGGTCCATCATTAGTAGCTTACACTGGAGCAATGGCAACAGGCCCATCATTAGTAGCTAACACTGGAGCAATGGCAACAGGGCCCATCATTAGTAGCTAACACTGGAGCAATGGCAACAGGGCCCATCATTAGGAGCTAACACTGTAGCAATGGCAACAGAGTCCATCATTAGTAGCTAACACTGGAGCAATGGCAACAGGTCCATCATTAGGAGCTAACACTGGAGCAATGGCAACAGGCCCATCATTAGTAGCTAACACTGGAGCAATGGCAACAGGTCCATCATTAGTAGCTAACACTGGAGCAATGGCAACAGGTCCATCATTAGTAGCTAACACTGGAGCAATGGCAACAGAGTCCATCATTAGGAGCTAACACTGGAGCAATGGCAACAGGCCCATCATTAGTAGCTAACACTGGAGCAATGGCAACAGGGCCCATCATTAGGAGCTAACACTGGAGCAATGGCAACAGGTCCATCATTAGTAGCTAACACTGGAGCAATGGCAACAGGCCCATCATTAGTAGCTAACACTGGAGCAATGGCAACAGGTCCATCATTAGTAGCTAACACTGGAGCAATGGCAACAGGCCCATCATTAGTAGCTAACACTGGAGCAATGGCAACAGGCCCATCATTAGTAGCTAACACTGGAGCAATGGCAACAGGTCCATCATTAGGAAGCTAACACTGGAGCAATGGCAACAGGCCCATCATTAGGAGCTAACACTGGAGCAATGGCAACAGGTCCATCATTAGGAGGCTAACACTGGAGCAATGGCAACAGGTCCATCATTAGCAGCTAACACTGGAGCAATGGCAACAGGCCCATCATTAGTAGCTAACACTGGAGCAATGGCAACAGGTCCATCATTAGGAGCTAACACTGGAGCAATGGCAACAGGCCCATCATTAGTAGCTAACACTGGAGCAATGGCAACAGGCCCATCATTAGTAGCTAACACTGGAGCAATGGCAACAGGCCCATCATTAGTAGCTAACACTGGAGCAATGGCAACAGGGCCATCATTAGTAGCTACCACTGGAGCAATGGCAACAGGTCCATCATTAGGAGCTAACACTGGAGCAATGGCAACAGGTCCATCATTAGTAGCTAACACTGGAGCAATGGCAACAGGGCCATCATTAGTAGCTAACACTGGAGCAATGGCAACAGGTCCATCATTAGGAGCTAACACTGGAGCAATGGCAACAGGCCCATCATTAGTAGCTAACACTGGAGCAATGGCAACAGGCCCATCATTAGGAGCTAACACTGGAGCAATGGCAACAGAGTCCATCATTAGTAGCTAACACTGGAGCAATGGCAACAGAGTCCATCATTAGGAGCTAACACTGGAGCAATGGCAACAGGTCCATCATTAGTAGCTAACACTGGAGCAATGGCAACAGAGTCCATCATTAGTAGCTAACACTGGAGCAATGGCAACAGGTCCATCATTAGTAGCTAACACTGGAGCAATGGCAACAGGCCCATCATTAGTAGCTAACACTAGAGCAATGGCAACAGGTCCATCATTAGTAGCTAACACTGGAGCAATGGCAACAGGTCCATCATTAGTAGCTAACGCTGGAGCAATGGCAACAGGTCCATCATTAGTAGCTAACACTGGAGCAATGGCAACAGGTCCATCATTAGGAGCTAACACTGGAGCAATGGCAACAGGCCCATCATTAGTAGCTAACACTGGAGCAATGGCAACAGGCCCATCATTAGTAGCTAACACTGGAGCAATGGCAACAGAGTCGCTAACACTGGAGCAATGGCAACAGGTCCATCATTAGTAGCTAACACTGGAGCAATGGCAACAGGCCCATCATTAGGAGCTAACATTGGAGCAATGGCAACAGGTCCATCATTAGTAGCTAACACTGGAGCAATGGCAACAGGCCCATCATTAGTAGCTAACACTGGAGCAATGGCAACAGGCCCATCATTAGTAGCTAACACTGGAGCAATGGCAACAGGCCCATCATTAGTAGCTAACACTGGAGCAATGGCAACAGGCCCATCATTAGTAGCTAACACTGGAGCAATGGCAACAGTTCCATCATTAGTAGCTAACACTGGAGCAATGGCAACAGAGTCCATCATTAGTAGCTAACACTGGAGCAATGGCAACAGGCCCATCATTAGGAGCTAACACTGGAGCAATGGCAACAGGCCCATCATTAGTAGCTAACACTGGAGCAATGGCAACAGGTCCATCATTAGTAGCTAACACTGGAGCAATGGCAACAGGTCCATCATTAGGAGCTAACACTGGAGCAATGGCAACAGGCCCATCATTAGTAGCTAACACTGGAGCAATGGCAACAGGCCCATCATTAATAGCTAACACTAGAGCAATGGCAACAGGTCCATCATTAGTAGCTTACACTGGAGCAATGGCAACAGGCCCATCATTAGTAGCTAACACTGGAGCAATGGCAACAGGGCCCATCATTAGTAGCTAACACTGGAGCAATGGCAACAGGGCCCATCATTAGGAGCTAACACTGTAGCAATGGCAACAGAGTCCATCATTAGTAGCTAACACTGGAGCAATGGCAACAGGTCCATCATTAGGAGCTAACACTGGAGCAATGGCAACAGGCCCATCATTAGTAGCTAACACTGGAGCAATGGCAACAGGTCCATCATTAGTAGCTAACACTGGAGCAATGGCAACAGGTCCATCATTAGTAGCTAACACTGGAGCAATGGCAACAGAGTCCATCATTAGGAGCTAACACTGGAGCAATGGCAACAGGCCCATCATTAGTAGCTAACACTGGAGCAATGGCAACAGGGCCCATCATTAGGAGCTAACACTGGAGCAATGGCAACAGGTCCATCATTAGTAGCTAACACTGGAGCAATGGCAACAGGCCCATCATTAGTAGCTAACACTGGAGCAATGGCAACAGGTCCATCATTAGTAGCTAACACTGGAGCAATGGCAACAGGCCCATCATTAGTAGCTAACACTGGAGCAATGGCAACAGGCCCATCATTAGTAGCTAACACTGGAGCAATGGCAACAGGTCCATCATTAGGAAGCTAACACTGGAGCAATGGCAACAGAGTCCATCATTAGTAGCTAACACTGGAGCAATGGCAACAGGCCCATCATTAGGAGCTAACACTGGAGCAATGGCAACAGGTCCATCATTAGTAGCTAACACTGGAGCAATGGCAACAGGTCCATCATTAGGAGGCTAACACTGGAGCAATGGCAACAGGTCCATCATTAGCAGCTAACACTGGAGCAATGGCAACAGGCCCATCATTAGTAGCTAACACTGGAGCAATGGCAACAGGTCCATCATTAGGAGCTAACACTGGAGCAATGGCAACAGGCCCATCATTAGTAGCTAACACTGGAGCAATGGCAACAGGCCCATCATTAGTAGCTAACACTGGAGCAATGGCAACAGAGTCCATCATTAGTAGCTAACACTGGAGCAATGGCAACAGAGTCCATCATTAGGAGCAAACACTGGAGCAATGGCAACAGGGTCCATCATTAGTAGCTAACACTGGAGCAATGGCAACAGGTCCATCATTAGTAGCTAACACTGGAGCAATGGCAACAGGTCCATCATTAGTAGCTAACACTGGAGCAATGGCAACAGGTCCATCATTAGTAGCTAACACTGGAGCAATGGCAACAGGCCCATCATTAGTAGCTAACACTGGAGCAATGGCAACAGGCCCATCATTAGTAGCTAACACTGGAGCAATGGCAACAGAGTCCATCATTAGGAGCTAACACTGGAGCAATGGCAACAGAGTCCATCATTAGTAGCTAACACTGGAGCAATGGCAACAGAGTCCATCATTAGTAGCTAACACTGGAGCAATGGCAACAGAGTCCATCATTAGTAGCTAACACTGGAGCAATGGCAACAGGCTCATCATTAGGAGCTAACACTGGAGCAATGGCAACAGGCCCATCATTAGGAGCTAACACTGGAGCAATGGCAACAGAGTCCATCATTAGTAGCTAACACTGGAGCAATGGCAACAGAGTCCATCATTAGGAGCTAACACTGGAGCAATGGCAACAGAGTCCATCATTAGGAGCTAACACTGGAGCAATGGCAACAGGCCCATCATTAGTAGCTAACACTGGAGCAATGGCAACAGGTCCATCATTAGTAGCTAACACTGGAGCAATGGTAACAGGCCCATCATTAGTAGCTAACACTGGAGCAATGGCAACAGGTCCATCATTAGGAGGCTAACACTGGAGCAATGGTAACAGGCCCATCATTAGTAGCTAACACTGGAGCAATGGCAACAGGCCCATCATTAGGAGCTAACACTGGAGCAATGGCAACAGAGTCCATCATTAGGAGCTAACAATGGAGCAATGGCAACAGGTCCATCATTAGTAGCTAACACTGGAGCAATGGCAACAGGTCCATCATTAGTAGCTAACACTGGAGCAATGGCAACAGGTCCATCATTAGTAGCTAACACTGAAGCAATGGCAACAGGGCCCATCATTAGGAGCTAACACTGGAGCAATGGCAACAGAGTCCATTAGTAGCTAACACTGGAGCAATGGCAACAGGTCCATCATTAGTAGCTAACACTGGAGCAATGGCAACAGGCCCATCATTAGTAGCTAACACTGGAGCAATGGCAACAGGCCCATCATTAGGAGCTAACATTGGAGCAATGGCAACAGGGCCATCATTAGTAGCTAACACTGGAGCAATGGCAACAGACATCATTAGGAGCTAACACTGGAGCAATGGCAACAGAGTCCATCATTAGGAGCTAACACTGGAGCAATGGCAACAGGCCCATCATTAGTAGCTAACACTGGAGCAATGGCAACAGGTCCATCATTAGGAGCTAACACTGGAGCAATGGCAACAGGGCCCATCATTAGGAGCTAACACTGGAGCAATGGCAACAGGCCCATCATTAGTAGCTAACACTGGAGCAATGGCAACAGGTCCATCATTAGTAGCTAACACTGGAGCAATGGCAACAGGTCCATCATTAGTAGCTAACACTGGAGCAATGGCAACAGAGTCCATCATTAGTAGCTAACACTGGAGCAATGGCAACAGGCCCATCATTAGTAGCTAACACTGGAGCAATGGCAACAGGCCAATCATTAGTAGCTAACACTGGAGCAATGGCAACAGAGTCCATCATTAGTAGCTAACACTGGAGCAATGGCAACAGGCCCATCATTAGTAGCTAACACTGGAGCAATGGCAACAGGCCCATCATTAGGAGCTAACACTGGAGCAATGGCAACAGAGTCCATCATTAGGATCTAACACTGGAGCAATGGCAACAGGTCCATCATTAGTAGCTAACACTGGAGCAATGGCAACAGGCCCATCATTAGTAGCTAACACTGGAGCAATGGCAACAGGTCCATCATTAGGAGCTAACACTGGAGCAATGGCAACAGGTCCATCATTAGGAGCTAACACTGGAGCAATGGCAACAGGTCCATCATTAGGAGCTAACACTCGAGCAATGGCAACAGGCCCATCATTAGTAGCTACCACTGGAGCAATGGCAACAGGCCCATCATTAGTAGCTAACACTGGAGCAATGGCAACATGTCCATCATTAGTAGCTAACACTGGAGCAATGGCAACAGGTCCATCATTAGTAGCTAACACTGGAGCAATGGCAACAGGTCCATCATTAGGAGCTAACATAATTATGAGCTAACACTGGAGCAATGGCAACAGAGTCCATCATTAGGAGCTAACACTGGAGCAATGACAACAGGTCCATCATTAGAAGCTAACACTGGAGCAATGGCAACAGAGTCCATCATTAGTAGCTAACACTGGAGCAATGGCAGAAGGCCCATCATTAGTAGCTAACACTGGAGCAATGGCAACAGAGTCCATCATTAGGAGCTAACACTGGAGCAATGGCAACAGAGTCCATCATTAGTAGCTAACACTGGAGCAATGGCAACAGAGTCCATCATTAGGAGCTAACACTGGAGCAATGGCAACAGGTCCATCATTAGTAGCTAACACTGGAGCAATGGCAACAGAGTCCATCATTAGGAGCTAACACTGGAGCAATGGCAACAGGCCCATCATTAGGAGCTAACACTGGAGCAATGGCAACAGGTCCATCATTAGTAGCTAACACTGGAGCAATGGCAACAGGGCCATCATTAGGAGCTAACATCATTAGGAGCTAACATTGGAGCAATGGCAACAGGCCCATCATTAGTAGCTAACACTAGAGCAATGGCAACAGGCCCATCATTAGTAGCTAACACTGGAGCAATGGCAACAGGTCCATCATTAGTAGCTAACACTGGAGCAATGGCAACAGGCCCATCATTAGTAGCTAACACTGGAGCAAAGGCAACAGGTCCATCATTAGGAGCTAACATTGGAGCAATGGCAACAGAGTCCATCATTAGTAGCTAACACTGGAGCAATGGCAACAGGCCCATCATTAGGAGCTAACACTGGAGCAATGGCAACAGGGCCATCATTAGTAGCTAACACTGGAGCAATGGCAACAGGTCCATCATTAGTAGCTAACACTGGAGCAATGGCAACAGGTCCATCATTAGTAGCTAACACTGGAGCAATGGCAACAGGACCATCATTAGGAGCTAACACTGGAGCAATGGCAACAGAGTCCATCATTAGGAAGCTAACACTGGAGCAATGACAACAGGTCCATCATTAGGAGCTAACACTGGAGCAATGGCAACAGGGCCATCATTAGTAGCTAACACTGGAGCAATGGCAACAGGTCCATCATTAGTAGCTAACACTGGAGCAATGGCAACAGGTCCATCATTAGTAGCTAACACTGGAGCAATGGCAACAGAGTCCATCATTAGGAGCTAACACTGGAGCAATGGCAACAGGGCCATCATTAGTAGCTAACACTGGAGCAATGGCAACAGGTCCATCATTAGGAGCTAACATCATTAGGAGCTAACACTGGAGCAATGGCAACAGGTCCATCATTAGTAGCTAACACTGGAGCAATGGCAACAGAGTCCATCATTAGTAGCTAACACTGGAGCAATGGCAACATGCCCATCATTAGGAGCTAACACTGGAGCAATGGCAACAGGGCCATCATTAGTAGCTAACACTGGAGCAATGGCAACAGGTCCATCATTAGTAGCTAACCTTGGAGCAATGGCAACAGGTCCATCATTAGTAGCTAACACTGGAGCAATGGCAACAGGTCCATCATTAGGAGCTAACACTGGAGCAATGGCAACAGGCCCATCATTAGTAGCTAACACTGGAGCAATGGCAACAGGCCCATCATTAGTAGCTAACACTGGAGCAATGGCAACAGGCCCATCATTAGTAGCTAACACTGGAGCAATGACAACAGGCCCATCATTAGGAGCTAACACTGGAGCAATGGCAACAGGCCCATCATTAGTAGCTAACACTGGAGCAATGGCAACAGGCCCATCATTAGTAGCTAACACTGGAGCAATGGCAACAGAGTCCATTATTAGTAGCTAACACTGGAGCAATGGCAACAGGTCCATCATTAGTAGCTAACACTGGAGCAATGGCAACAGAGTCCATTATTAGTGGCTAACACTGGAGCAATGGCAACAGAGTCCATCATTAGTAGCTAACACTGGAGCAATGGCAACAGGCACCATCATTAGTAGCTAACACTGGAGCAATGGCAACAGAGTCCATCATTAGTAGCTAACACTGGAGCAATGGCAACAGGCCCATCATTAGTAGCTAACACTGGAGCAATGGCAACAGAGTCCATCATTAGTAGCTAACACTGGAGCAATGGCAACAGAGTCCATCATTAGTAGCTAACACTGGAGCAATGGCAACAGGCCCATCATTAGTAGCTAACACTGGAGCAATGGCAACAGTTCCATCATTAGTAGCTAACACTGGAGCAATGGCAACAGGCCCATCATTAGTAGCTAACACTGGAGCAATGGCAACAGAGTCCATCATTAGTAGCTAACACTGGAGCAATGGCAACAGGTCCATCATTAGGAGCTAACACTGGAGCAATGGCAACAGGTCCATCATTAGTAGCTAACACTGGAGCAATGGCAACAGGTCCATCATTAGTAGCTAACACTGGAGCAATGGCAACAGAGTCCATCATTAGTAGCTAACACTGGAGCAATTGCAACAGAGTCCATCATTAGTAGCTAACACTGGAGCAATGGCAACAGGCCCATCATTAGTAGCTAACACTGGAGCAATGGCAACAGGCCCATCATTAGTAGCTAACACTGGAGCAATGGCAACAGGCCCATCATTAGTAGCTAACACTGGAGCAATGGCAACAGAGTCCATCATTAGTAGCTAACACTGGAGCAATGGCAACAGGTCCATCATTAGTAGCTAACACTGGAGCAATGGCAACAGAGTCCATCATTAGGAGCTAACACTGGAGCAATGGCAACAGGTCCATCATTAGGAGCTAACACTGGAGCAATGGCAACATGCCCATCATTAGTAGCTAACACTGGAGCAATGGCAACAGGTCCATCATTAGTAGCTAACACTGGAGCAATGGCAACAGGCCCATCATTAGTAGCTAACAATGGAGCAATGGCAACAGAGTCCATCATTAGTAGCTAACACTGGAGCAATGGCAACAGGCCCATCATTAGTAGCTAACACTGGAGCAATGGCAACAGAGTCCATCATTAGGAGCTAACACTGGAGCAATGGCAACAGGTCCATCATTAGTAGCTAACAATGGAGCAATGGCAACAGGTCCATCATTAGTAGCTAACACTGGAGCAATGGCAACATGCCCATCATTAGTAGCTAACACTGGAGCAATGGCAACAGGCCCATCATTAGTAGCTAACAATGGAGCAATGGCAACAGAGTCCATCATTAGTAGCTAACACTGGAGCAATGGCAACAGAGTCCATCATTAGGAGCTAACACTGGAGCAATGGCAACAGGTCCATCATTAGTAGCTAACAATGGAGCAATGGCAACAGGTCCATCATTAGTAGCTAACACTGGAGCAATGGCAACAGAGTCCATCATTAGGAGCTAACACTGGAGCAATGGCAACAGGTCCATCATTAGTAGCTAACACTGGAGCAATGGCAACAGGTCCATCATTAGTAGCTAACACTGGAGCAATGGCAACAGGTCCATCATTAGTAGCTAACACTGGAGCAATGGCAACAGAGTCCATCATTAGTAGCTAACACTGGAGCAATGGCAACAGGCCCATCTTTAGTAGCTAACACTGGAGCAATGGCAACAGAGTCCATCATTAGTAGCTAACACTGGAGCAATGGCAACAGGTCCATCATTAGGAGCTAACACTGGAGCAATGGCAACAGGTCCATCATTAGGAGCTAACACTGGAGCAATGGCAACAGGCCCATCATTAGTAGCTAACACTGGAGCAATGGCAACAGGCCCATCATTAGTAGCTAAAACTGGAGCAATGGCAACAGGTCCATCATTAGGAGCTAACACTGGAGCAATGGCAACAGGCCCATCATTAGTAGCTAACACTGGAGCAATGGCAACAGGCCCATCATTAGTAGCTAACACTGGAGCAATGGCAACAGGTCCATCATTAGTAGCTAACACTGGAGCAATGGCAACAGGTCCATCATTAGTAGCTAACACTGGAGCAATGGCAACAGAGTCCATCATTAGGAGCTAACACTGGAGCAATGGCAACAGGTCCATCATTAGTAGCTAACACTGGAGCAATGGCAACAGGTCCATCATTAGTAGCTAACACTGGAGCAATGGCAACAGGTCCATCATTAGTAGCTAACACTGGAGCAATGGCAACAGGTCCATCATTAGTAGCTAACACTGGAGCAATGGCAACAGGCCCATCATTAGTAGCTAACACTGGAGCAATGGCAACAGGTCCATCATTAGTAGCTAACACTGGAGCAATGGCAACAGGCCCATCATTAGTAGCTAACACTGGAGCAATGGCAACAGGCCCATCATTAGTAGCTAACACTGGAGCAATGGCAACAGAGTCCATCATTAGGAGCTAACACTGGAGCAATGGCAACAGAGTCCATCATTAGTAGCTAACACTGGAGCAATGGCAACAGAGTCCATCATTAGTAGCTAACACTGGAGCAATGGCAACAGAGTCCATCATTAGTAGCTAACACTGGAGCAATGGCAACAGGCTCATCATTAGGAGCTAACACTGGAGCAATGGCAACAGGCCCATCATTAGGAGCTAACACTGGAGCAATGGCAACAGAGTCCATCATTAGTAGCTAACACTGGAGCAATGGCAACAGAGTCCATCATTAGGAGCTAACACTGGAGCAATGGCAACAGAGTCCATCATTAGGAGCTAACACTGGAGCAATGGCAACAGGCCCATCATTAGTAGCTAACACTGGAGCAATGGCAACAGGTCCATCATTAGTAGCTAACACTGGAGCAATGGTAACAGGCCCATCATTAGTAGCTAACACTGGAGCAATGGCAACAGGTCCATCATTAGGAGGCTAACACTGGAGCAATGGTAACAGGCCCATCATTAGTAGCTAACACTGGAGCAATGGCAACAGGCCCATCATTAGGAGCTAACACTGGAGCAATGGCAACAGAGTCCATCATTAGGAGCTAACAATGGAGCAATGGCAACAGGTCCATCATTAGTAGCTAACACTGGAGCAATGGCAACAGGTCCATCATTAGTAGCTAACACTGGAGCAATGGCAACAGGTCCATCATTAGTAGCTAACACTGAAGCAATGGCAACAGGGCCCATCATTAGGAGCTAACACTGGAGCAATGGCAACAGAGTCCATTAGTAGCTAACACTGGAGCAATGGCAACAGGTCCATCATTAGTAGCTAACACTGGAGCAATGGCAACAGGCCCATCATTAGTAGCTAACACTGGAGCAATGGCAACAGGCCCATCATTAGGAGCTAACATTGGAGCAATGGCAACAGGGCCATCATTAGTAGCTAACACTGGAGCAATGGCAACAGACATCATTAGGAGCTAACACTGGAGCAATGGCAACAGAGTCCATCATTAGGAGCTAACACTGGAGCAATGGCAACAGGCCCATCATTAGTAGCTAACACTGGAGCAATGGCAACAGGTCCATCATTAGGAGCTAACACTGGAGCAATGGCAACAGGGCCCATCATTAGGAGCTAACACTGGAGCAATGGCAACAGGCCCATCATTAGTAGCTAACACTGGAGCAATGGCAACAGGTCCATCATTAGTAGCTAACACTGGAGCAATGGCAACAGGTCCATCATTAGTAGCTAACACTGGAGCAATGGCAACAGAGTCCATCATTAGTAGCTAACACTGGAGCAATGGCAACAGGCCCATCATTAGTAGCTAACACTGGAGCAATGGCAACAGGCCAATCATTAGTAGCTAACACTGGAGCAATGGCAACAGAGTCCATCATTAGTAGCTAACACTGGAGCAATGGCAACAGGCCCATCATTAGTAGCTAACACTGGAGCAATGGCAACAGGCCCATCATTAGGAGCTAACACTGGAGCAATGGCAACAGAGTCCATCATTAGGATCTAACACTGGAGCAATGGCAACAGGTCCATCATTAGTAGCTAACACTGGAGCAATGGCAACAGGCCCATCATTAGTAGCTAACACTGGAGCAATGGCAACAGGTCCATCATTAGGAGCTAACACTGGAGCAATGGCAACAGGTCCATCATTAGGAGCTAACACTGGAGCAATGGCAACAGGTCCATCATTAGGAGCTAACACTCGAGCAATGGCAACAGGCCCATCATTAGTAGCTACCACTGGAGCAATGGCAACAGGCCCATCATTAGTAGCTAACACTGGAGCAATGGCAACATGTCCATCATTAGTAGCTAACACTGGAGCAATGGCAACAGGTCCATCATTAGTAGCTAACACTGGAGCAATGGCAACAGGTCCATCATTAGGAGCTAACATCATTATGAGCTAACACTGGAGCAATGGCAACAGAGTCCATCATTAGGAGCTAACACTGGAGCAATGACAACAGGTCCATCATTAGAAGCTAACACTGGAGCAATGGCAACAGAGTCCATCATTAGTAGCTAACACTGGAGCAATGGCAGAAGGCCCATCATTAGTAGCTAACACTGGAGCAATGGCAACAGAGTCCATCATTAGGAGCTAACACTGGAGCAATGGCAACAGAGTCCATCATTAGTAGCTAACACTGGAGCAATGGCAACAGAGTCCATCATTAGGAGCTAACACTGGAGCAATGGCAACAGGTCCATCATTAGTAGCTAACACTGGAGCAATGGCAACAGAGTCCATCATTAGGAGCTAACACTGGAGCAATGGCAACAGGCCCATCATTAGGAGCTAACACTGGAGCAATGGCAACAGGTCCATCATTAGTAGCTAACACTGGAGCAATGGCAACAGGGCCATCATTAGGAGCTAACATCATTAGGAGCTAACATTGGAGCAATGGCAACAGGCCCATCATTAGTAGCTAACACTAGAGCAATGGCAACAGGCCCATCATTAGTAGCTAACACTGGAGCAATGGCAACAGGTCCATCATTAGTAGCTAACACTGGAGCAATGGCAACAGGCCCATCATTAGTAGCTAACACTGGAGCAAAGGCAACAGGTCCATCATTAGGAGCTAACATTGGAGCAATGGCAACAGAGTCCATCATTAGTAGCTAACACTGGAGCAATGGCAACAGGCCCATCATTAGGAGCTAACACTGGAGCAATGGCAACAGGGCCATCATTAGTAGCTAACACTGGAGCAATGGCAACAGGTCCATCATTAGTAGCTAACACTGGAGCAATGGCAACAGGTCCATCATTAGTAGCTAACACTGGAGCAATGGCAACAGGACCATCATTAGGAGCTAACACTGGAGCAATGGCAACAGAGTCCATCATTAGGAAGCTAACACTGGAGCAATGACAACAGGTCCATCATTAGAAGCTAACACTGGAGCAATGGCAACAGGTCCATCATTAGTAGCTAACACTGGAGCAATGGCAACAGAGTCCATCATTAGGAGCTAACACTGGAGCAATGGCAACAGGGCCATCATTAGTAGCTAACACTGGAGCAATGGCAACAGGTCCATCATTAGGAGCTAACATCATTAGGAGCTAACACTGGAGCAATGGCAACAGGTCCATCATTAGTAGCTAACACTGGAGCAATGGCAACAGAGTCCATCATTAGTAGCTAACACTGGAGCAATGGCAACATGCCCATCATTAGGAGCTAACACTGGAGCAATGGCAACAGGGCCATCATTAGTAGCTAACACTGGAGCAATGGCAACAGGTCCATCATTAGTAGCTAACCCTGGAGCAATGGCAACAGGTCCATCATTAGTAGCTAACACTGGAGCAATGGCAACAGGTCCATCATTAGGAGCTAACACTGGAGCAATGGCAACAGGCCCATCATTAGTAGCTAACACTGGAGCAATGGCAACAGGCCCATCATTAGTAGCTAACACTGGAGCAATGGCAACAGGCCCATCATTAGTAGCTAACACTGGAGCAATGACAACAGGCCCATCATTAGGAGCTAACACTGGAGCAATGGCAACAGGCCCATCATTAGTAGCTAACACTGGAGCAATGGCAACAGGCCCATCATTAGTAGCTAACACTGGAGCAATGGCAACAGAGTCCATTATTAGTAGCTAACACTGGAGCAATGGCAACAGGTCCATCATTAGTAGCTAACACTGGAGCAATGGCAACAGAGTCCATTATTAGTGGCTAACACTGGAGCAATGGCAACAGAGTCCATCATTAGTAGCTAACACTGGAGCAATGGCAACAGGCACCATCATTAGTAGCTAACACTGGAGCAATGGCAACAGAGTCCATCATTAGGAGCTAACACTGGAGCAATGGCAACAGGTCCATCATTAGGAGGCTAACACTGGAGCAATGGCAACAGGTCCATCATTAGTAGCTAACACTGGAGCAATGGCAACAGAGTCCATCATTAGTAGCTAACACTGGAGCAATGGCAACAGAGTCCATCATTAGTAGCTAACACTGGAGCAATGGCAACAGGCCACATCATTAGGAGCTAACACTGGAGCAATGGCAACATGCCCATCATTAGTAGCTAACACTGGAGCAATGGCAACAGGTCCATCATTAGTAGCTAACACTGGAGCAATGGCAACAGGCCCATCATTAGGAGCTAACACTGGAGCAATGGCAACAGGGCCATCATTAGTAGCTAACACTGGAGCAATGGCAACAGGTCCATCATTAGTAGCTAACACTGGAGCAATGGCAACAGAGTCCATCATTAGTAGCTAACACTGGAGCAATGGCAACAGAGTCCATCATTAGGAGCTAACACTGGAGCAATGGCAACAGAGTCCATCATTAGTAGCTAACACTGGAGCAATGGCAACAGAGTCCATCATTAGTAGCTAACACTGGAGCAATGGCAACAGGTCCATCATTAGTAGCTAACACTGGAGCAATGGCAACAGGCCCATCATTAGTAGCTAACACTGGAGCAATGGCAACAGGCCCATCATTAGTAGCTAACACTGGAGCAATGGCAACAGGTCCATCATTAGTAGCTAACACTGGAGCAATGGCAACAGGTCCATATTAGTAGCTAACACTGGAGCAATGGCAACAGGTCCATCATTAGTAGCTAACACTGGAGCAATGGCAACAGAGTCCATCATTAGGAGCTAACACTGGAGCAATGGCAACAGGTCCATCATTAGTAGCTAACACTGGAGCAATGGCAACAGGCCCATCATTAGGAGCTAACACTGGAGCAATGGCAACAGAGTCCATCATTAGTAGCTAACACTGGAGCAATGGCAACAGAGTCCATCATTAGTAGCTAACACTGGAGCAATGGCAACAGGCCCATCATTAGTAGCTAACACTGGAGCAATGGCAACAGAGTCCATCATTAGTAGCTAACACTGGAGCAATGGCAACAGAGTCCATCATTAGTAGCTAACACTGGAGCAATGGCAACAGGCCCATCATTAGTAGCTAACACTGGAGCAATGGCAACAGTTCCATCATTAGTAGCTAACACTGGAGCAATGGCAACAGGCCCATCATTAGTAGCTAACACTGGAGCAATGGCAACAGAGTCCATCATTAGTAGCTAACACTGGAGCAATGGCAACAGGTCCATCATTAGGAGCTAACACTGGAGCAATGGCAACAGGTCCATCATTAGTAGCTAACACTGGAGCAATGGCAACAGGTCCATCATTAGTAGCTAACACTGGAGCAATGGCAACAGAGTCCATCATTAGTAGCTAACACTGGAGCAATTGCAACAGAGTCCATCATTAGTAGCTAACACTGGAGCAATGGCAACAGGCCCATCATTAGTAGCTAACACTGGAGCAATGGCAACAGGCCCATCATTAGTAGCTAACACTGGAGCAATGGCAACAGGCCCATCATTAGTAGCTAACACTGGAGCAATGGCAACAGAGTCCATCATTAGTAGCTAACACTGGAGCAATGGCAACAGGTCCATCATTAGTAGCTAACACTGGAGCAATGGCAACAGAGTCCATCATTAGGAGCTAACACTGGAGCAATGGCAACAGGTCCATCATTAGGAGCTAACACTGGAGCAATGGCAACATGCCCATCATTAGTAGCTAACACTGGAGCAATGGCAACAGGTCCATCATTAGTAGCTAACACTGGAGCAATGGCAACAGGCCCATCATTAGTAGCTAACAATGGAGCAATGGCAACAGAGTCCATCATTAGTAGCTAACACTGGAGCAATGGCAACAGGCCCATCATTAGTAGCTAACACTGGAGCAATGGCAACAGAGTCCATCATTAGGAGCTAACACTGGAGCAATGGCAACAGGTCCATCATTAGTAGCTAACAATGGAGCAATGGCAACAGGTCCATCATTAGTAGCTAACACTGGAGCAATGGCAACATGCCCATCATTAGTAGCTAACACTGGAGCAATGGCAACAGGCCCATCATTAGTAGCTAACAATGGAGCAATGGCAACAGAGTCCATCATTAGTAGCTAACACTGGAGCAATGGCAACAGAGTCCATCATTAGGAGCTAACACTGGAGCAATGGCAACAGGTCCATCATTAGTAGCTAACAATGGAGCAATGGCAACAGGTCCATCATTAGTAGCTAACACTGGAGCAATGGCAACAGAGTCCATCATTAGGAGCTAACACTGGAGCAATGGCAACAGGTCCATCATTAGTAGCTAACACTGGAGCAATGGCAACAGGTCCATCATTAGTAGCTAACACTGGAGCAATGGCAACAGGTCCATCATTAGTAGCTAACACTGGAGCAATGGCAACAGAGTCCATCATTAGTAGCTAACACTGGAGCAATGGCAACAGGCCCATCTTTAGTAGCTAACACTGGAGCAATGGCAACAGAGTCCATCATTAGTAGCTAACACTGGAGCAATGGCAACAGGTCCATCATTAGGAGCTAACACTGGAGCAATGGCAACAGGCCCATCATTAGTAGCTAAAACTGGAGCAATGGCAACAGGTCCATCATTAGTAGCTAACACTGGAGCAATGGCAACAGAGTCCATCATTAGTAGCTAAAACTGGAGCAATGGCAACAGGTCCATCATTAGTAGCTAACACTGGAGCAATGGCAACAGGTCCATCATTAGTAGCTAACACTGGAGCAATGGCAACAGGCCCATCATTAGGAGCTAACACTGGAGCAATGGCAACAGGTCCATCATTAGTAGCTAACACTGGAGCAATGGCAACAGGCCCATCATTAGGAGCTAACACTGGAGCAATGGCAACAGGTCCATCATTAGTAGCTAACACTGGAGCAATGGCAACAGGTCCATCATTAGTAGCTAAAACTGGAGCAATGGCAACAGGTCCATCATTAGTAGCTAACACTGGAGCAATGGCAACAGGTCCATCATTAGTAGCTAACACTGGAGCAATGGCAACAGGTCCATCATTAGTAGCTAACACTGGAGCAATGGCAACAGGTCCATCATTAGGAGCTAACACTGGAGCAATGGCAACAGGTCCATCATTAGTAGCTAACACTGGAGCAATGGCAACAGGCCCATCATTAGTAGCTAACACTGGAGCAATGGCAACAGAGTCCATCATTAGTAGCTAACACTGGAGCAATGGCAACAGGTCCATCATTAGTAGCTAACACTGGAGCAATGGCAACAGAGTCCATCATTAGGAGCTAACACTGGAGCAATGGCAACAGGTCCATCATTAGTAGCTAACACTGGAGCAATGGCAACAGGTCCATCATTAGTAGCTAACACTGGAGCAATGGCAACAGGTCCATCATTAGTAGCTAACACTGGAGCAATGGCAACAGGTCCATCATTAGTAGCTAACACTGGAGCAATGGCAACAGGCCCATCATTAGTAGCTAACACTGGAGCAATGGCAACAGGTCCATCATTAGTAGCTAACACTGGAGCAATGGCAACAGGGCCATCATTAGTAGCTAACACTGGAGCAATGGCAACAGAGTCCATCATTAGGAGCTAACACTGGAGCAATGGCAACAGGCCCATAATTAGTAGCTAACACTTGAGCAATGGCAACAGGTCCATCATTAGTAGCTAACACTGGAGCAATGGCAACAGGTCCATCATTAGGAGCTAACACTGGAGCAATGGCAACAGGTCCATCATTAGTAGCTAACACTGGAGCAATGGCAACAGAGTCCATCATTAGGAGCTAACACTGGAGCAATGGCAACAGAGTCCATCATTAGTAGCTAACACTGGAGCAATGGCAACAGGGCCCATCATTAGGAGCTAACACTGGAACAATGGCAACAGGCTCATCATTAGTAGCTAACACTGGAGCAATGGCAACAGGCCCATCATTAGTAGCTAACACTGGAGCAATGGCAACAGGCCCATCATTAGGAGCTAACACTGGAGCAATGGCAACAGGTCCATCATTAGTAGCTAACACTGGAGCAATGGCAACAGGCCCATCATTAGGAGCTAACACTGGAGCAATGGCAACAGGCCCATCATTAGTAGCTAACACTGGAGCAATGGCAACAGGCCCATCATTAGTAGCTAACACTGGAGCAATGGCAACAGGCCCATCATTAGTAGCTAACACTGGAGCAATGGCAACAGAGTCCATCATTAGTAGCTAAAACTGGAGCAATGGCAACAGAGTCCATCATTAGTAGCTAACACTGGAGCAATGGCAACAGGTCCATCATTAGGAGCTAACACTGGAGCAATGGCAACAGCTCCATCATTAGTAGCTAACACTGGAGCAATGGCAACAGAGTCCATCATTAGTAGCTAACACTGGAGCAATGGCAACAGGCCCATCATTAGTAGCTAACACTGGAGCAATGGCAACAGGTCCATCATTAGTAGCTAACACTGGAGCAATGGCAACAGAGTCCATCATTAGTAGCTAACACTGGAGCAATGGCAACAGGTCCATCATTAGTAGCTAAAACTGGAGCAATGGCAACAGGTCCATCATTAGTAGCTAACACTGGAGCAATGGCAACAGGTCCATCATTAGTAGCTAACACTGGAGCAATGGCAACAGGTCCATCATTAGTAGCTAACACTGGAGCAATGGCAACAGAGTCCATCATTAGGAGCTAACACTGGAGCAATGGCAACAGGGCCCATCATTAGTAGCTAACACTGGAGCAATGGCAACAGGCCCATCATTAGGAGCTAACACTGGAGCAATGGCAACAGGCCCATCATTAGTAGCTAACACTGGAGCAATGGCAACAGGCCCATCATTAGGAGCTAACACTGGAGCAATGGCAACAGGCCCATCATTAGTAGCTAACACTGGAGCAATGGCAACAGGTCCATCATTAGTAGCTAACACTGGAGCAATGGCAACAGGCCCATCATTAGGAGCTAACACTGGAGCAATGGCAACAGGTCCATCATTAGTAGCTAACACTGGAGCAATGGCAACAGGTCCATCATTAGTAGCTAACACTGGAGCAATGGCAACAGGTCCATCATTAGTAGCTAACACTGGAGCAATGGCAACAGAGTCCATCATTAGTAGCTAACACTGGAGCAATGGCAACAGGCCCATCATTAGTAGCTAACACTGGAGCAATGGCAACAGAGTCCATCATTAGTAGCTAAAACTGGAGCAATGGCAACAGGTCCATCATTAGTAGCTAACACTGGAGCAATGGCAACAGGGCCATCATTAGTAGCTAACACTGGAGCAATGGCAACAGGTCCATCATTAGTAGCTAACACTGGAGCAATGGCAACAGGCCCATCATTAGTAGCTAACACTGGAGCAATGGCAACAGGTCCATCATTAGTAGCTAACACTGGAGCAATGGCAACAGGTCCATCATTAGTAGCTAACACTGGAGCAATGGCAACAGGTCCATCATTAGTAAAAACACACACACACACACACACACACACACACACACACACCACACACACACACACACACACACACACACACACACACACACACAAACAGGCCCATCATTAGGAGCTAACACTGGAGCAATGGCAACAGGCCCATCATTAGTAGCTAACACTGGAGCAATGGCAACAGGCCCATCTTTAGTAGCTAACACTGGAGCAATGGCAACAGGTCCATCATTAGTAGCTAACACTGGAGCAATGGCAACAGGCCCATCATTAGTAGCTAACACTGGAGCAATGGCAACAGGCCCATCATTAGTAGCTAACACTGGAGCAATGGCAACAGAGTCCATCATTAGTAGCTAACACTGGAGCAATGGCAACAGGCCACATCATTAGGAGCTAACACTGGAGCAATGGCAACATGCCCATCATTAGGAGCTAACACTGGAGCAATGGCAACAGGCCCATCATTAGTAGCTAACACTGGAGCAATGGCAACAGGCCCATCATTAGTAGCTAACACTGGAGCAATGGCAACAGGTCCATCATTAGTAGCTAACACTGGAGCAATGGCAACAGGCCCATCATTAGTAGCTAACACTGGAGCAATGGCAACAGAGTCCATCATTAGTAGCTAACACTGGAGCAATGGCAACAGGTCCATCATTAGTAGCTAACACTGGAGCAATGGCAACAGAGTCCATCATTAGGAGCTAACACTGGAGCAATGGCAACAGAGTCCATCATTAGTAGCTAACACTGGAGCAATGGCAACAGGCCCATCATTAGTAGCTAACACTGGAGCAATGGCAACAGAGTCCATCATTAGGAGCATACACTGGAGCAATGGCAACAGGCCCATCATTAGTAGCTAACACTGGGGCAATGGCAACAGGTCCATCATTAGGAGCTAACACTGGAGCAATGGCAACATGTCCGATCATTAGTAGCTAACACTGGAGCAATGGCAACAGGCCCATCATTAGTAGCTAACACTGGAGCAATGGCAACAGGTCCATCATTAGTAGCTAACACTGGAGCAATGGCAACAGGTCCATCATTAGTAGCTAACACTGGAGCAATGGCAACAGAGTCCATCATTAGTAGCTAACACTGGAGCAATGGCAACAGAGTCCATCATTAGTAGCTAACACTGGAGCAATGGCAACAGAGTCCATCATTAGTAGCTAACACTGGAGCAATGGCAACAGGCCCATCATTAGTAGCTAACACTGGAGCAATGGCAACAGGCCCATCATTAGGAGCTAACACTGGAGCAATGGCAACAGGTCCATCATTAGTAGCTAACACTGGAGCAATGGCAACAGAGTCCATCATTAGTAGCTAACACTGGAGCAATGGCAACAGGTCCATCATTAGTAGCTAACACTGGAGCAATGGCAACAGAGTCCATCATTAGGAGCTAACACTGGAGCAATGGCAACAGGTCCATCATTAGTAGCTAACACTGGAGCAATGGCAACAGGGCCATCATTAGTATCTAACACTGGAGCAATGGCAACAGAGTCCATCATTAGTAGCTAACACTGGAGCAATGGCAACAGGCCCATCATTAGTAGCTAACACTGGAGCAATGGCAACAGGCCCATCATTAGTAGCTAACACTGGAGCAATGGCAACAGGTCCATCATTAGGAGCTAACACTGGAGCAATGGCAACAGGCCCATCATTAGTAGCTAACACTGGAGCAATGGCAACAGAGTCCATCATTAGTAGCTAACACTGGAGCAATGGCAACAGGTCCATCATTAGTAGCTAACACTGGAGCAATGGCAACAGGCCCATCATTAGTAGCTAACACTGGAGCAATGGCAACAGAGTCCATCATTAGGAGCTAACACTGGAGCAATGGCAACAGGCCCATCATTAGTAGCTAACACTGGAGCAATGGCAACAGAGTCCATCATTAGGAGCTAACACTGGAGCAATGGCAACAGAGTCCATCATTAGTAGCTAACACTGGAGCAATGGCAACAGGCCCATCATTAGTAGCTAACACTGGAGCAATGGCAACAGAGTCCATCATTAGTAGCTAACACTGGAGCAATGGCAACAGAGCCCTGTCTCTCCACTCCTCACATATTTCCTGATGTACAGCACCACTCACCACATGTCCATCGAGCCAATCACCTTTCTCAGTTCTTCACTCTTCAGCCATGGTCTTCCCCACTGATTGGTACCGACAGGGCTCAGAACTGTAGTCACCACTGAAACCAGGCTGTGTGCACATCAACCTTTGTGGGGGCTCCAAAACTCAGCACAATGCCTGAGGTGGCAAGTTCTTGAGCCTGCCCACACATCAAACTTTGACTTGATTGTTAGTGACTGGTATCTCGACTTATGCAAGGCTGTTGCTAGGAGACATGCTGGGGAGACTTAAGGGAGTTCACAATACCTGTTTTCTGCTGTGTCGTGTCGCAGAGCATTCTACCACGTCCTCATGGTGCACAGTGTTGTTCCAAGATGCGCATTGTGAACGGAATCCTGACCTTTGACCTCTATTGAAGATGGCGAATACTTGGGAATCCGACTTCAACGACAGCTCTGAGAGCTGACAATGACTACGAGGAACACATCCATTGCTTAGAAACTCCGCTTAGTGTAGCTTTCTAAATAACGTGCAGGTTGACAAAATCACATGCGATGAAGAAGCAATCTGATTGGCTGGACGGATGAGGACACATGTATGATTATTGCCACAATAAAGTCTTCACCACACTTGGTTTTAACATGTTGAATTATTCTCGATATTATATCCAAGATGTCAACTCACTGTGCTGATACTGTTCGTTATTTGTGCATGTTTCGTTCTCAATCTCTCTCCATTAAGGCGGGACTAATCCATTCGTTCGGGGAAAAAACATTTTTTAAAGTTATTTATTCATTCTATAGTATAGTTCATGTAGTATTTCTATTTCAAGTTTCAGAGCATTTGAATGCTTCACTGCAAAGTTATACACACTTTTGTCCATGCTATTGACTACATAAATTCGAAGTTACGAACCTGAAAGGAATATAGAGAACATAATAATGTACTTTTTTCAAGAGCCGTTATCTCAAAACGAGTTATTTCAAGTTTGTGTGCACATAACTGGGCCATGCTTTGTCCTATATCAACTTTTAATATATCATTTGAAAGCTCTTTTCATACTCTTTCATTTGAATAGAAAGAATCCACTAAAAAAAATCTATGGGAGAGATATTAGCCCTGGAATGTTGCTAATCATGAGCAAAACACTGACCTTTCTTTAAAAATCCATTTTACAAGTTCTGATGTTTTCATCCATTCAAAATGCATGTCTGTGGGTTCTCTAAGTGCTGTCAAAATTGTAAGTGGTTATGTGACACATGTGTTGAGTAAAGTGCAATAAAGTGAAATCACCTTGGTGTCCACAACTGTCCACAACTCTGACCAGGATGGCGCTAGGTCAAAACTAAATATACCATTAGAAAGCTCTTTGAATGAGCAGCATTTTGGTACTAATTTCAACATCATAGTATATAGAACCAAAAAAGTTATGAACGAATTTAAAAAAAGGCCCAGAAATGGATTAGTCCCGCCTTAAGTCCATGATACACTCCATTTGTTGTTATTGATCATCTTCTATCTCTCATATTGTAATGTAATCATTGCACCTCCACTGGTGTGTTATCCAATTATAATAGTGGATGCAAAAATAGAACTAATGTCTATCTAAACATTGTGTCGCGTCGCGTACTAAAGCTAGAACGCGTACGGACGTGCATGGTTCACAAGACGCTTAACATTCAGCAGATGTCCTCTTCTATTTCTGCCTGCAATGCAGCAGCTGCAACTGTCACTACATGCAGGCATGGATGGGGGCAGATGTGGAGCTCTAGCATGCTCATGCAGGCATGGATGGGCAGATGTGGAGCTCTCTACACTGCTCATGCAGGCATGGATGGGGGCAGATGTGAAGCTCTAGCACTGCTCATGCAGGCATGGATGGGCCAGGTGTGGAGCTCTAGGCACTGCTCATGCAGGCATGGATGGGGGCAGATGTGGAGCTCTAGGCACTGCTCATGCAGGCATGGATGGGGCAGATGTGGAGTTCTAGCACTGCTCATGCAGGCATGGATGGGGCAGATGTGAAGCTCTAGGCACTGCTCATGCAGGCATGGATGGGGGCAGATGTGGAGCTCTACCACTGCTCATGCAGGCATGGATGGGGGCAGATGTGGAGCTCTAGGCACTGCTCATGCAGGCATGGATGGGGGCAGATGTGGAGCTCTAGCACTGCTCATGAGGACAGGTGAACAACAAGGACATGGCTAATGAAAGATGTTGATGATGCCATGAGCACATCAGCTCACTTGTGACGGATGTGAAGTCCAATGCAAGTGTGGCTTGTGTTAACGACTTCCATAAGGCAGCAATTATGAGTCGTTTGCAACTCAGCACCCTCACAAACAGAGCACAAAATAAATGCACAACGTTGAAGTCACGCACAAAGGTGGGTGGAGATAAGGAAAGCAAACCAAACCTCCACCATTTTAAGCTGATGCCCTGTGGAACAAAACGTGGAAATCCAAACATTGTCAGATTGCGTTGCTCAAGCCACTGTCAGTCCTAGCCTAGCTGAAGGTCTAAATGCGGGTTCACAATATGACGCTCTCCCATCGTTACGTATCGTCCTATCATAACGTATCGTATCGTTCTATTGTGTTTCTGGTTCACAATATAGCATTCGATTGGCGAGTTTTGCTGGTTTTGACAAGGTGCTCACGTGATAGTAGTTGTTGACCGATCGCGAGGACGGCAGTTCTTCCTCTTCTAGTTCATCTAGTAGTTCTAGCCGTGATAGTTCTTCTAGTTCATCTAGTAGCTCTAGCTTCTCCTCATTCATACTGGTAAATTCTAGTGAAGGTACAAAGTCCTTCACGTGACCCTCCCACTTGCCAGCATTCTGATTGGTCGGACGCTCGATGCTAGAATAGAACCAGATCCTATTCCATCGTTACGTATCGTAACATCCTATCGTATCGTATTGTCATGACGTAGCTGGTTCACAGTACGACGATACGAAACGTAACGATAGCTGAGCGTCAAACTGTGAATCAGCCTTTATACAGCACTGATCTGTAACATATTGATGTCATCATGATGTTGTGATGCTTGTGATGTCATTGTGATGATGCAATGCTTGTGATGTCATCATGATGTTGTAATTCTTGTGATGTCATTGTGATGATGCAATGCTTGTGATGTCATCATGATGTTGTAATGCTTGTGATGTCATTGTGATGATGCAATGCTTGTGATGTCATCATGATGCTGTAATGCTTTCACAATCTAATGCCTGGATTATGATATGGAGATGTAGCTAAGAATTGTATGTATATTAATTAAAATTAATTAAATTATAATTAATTCCAAATTGGAGCAAGGTTGAACAAACTGATTCCCTGCAGGCTAGTGGGACGGAAAATTCTGAAACAGAAAATGTGCGTGATGAAAGTATGGCTCTGAGGGGAGTTTTGTTAGGAGGACTTGGAAGCAGCTTCCCTGAAGATGGGAAGCACACTACACTAAGAGTGAGCTTATCAGGCAGTGCTCCAGGAAGGACCATGCAGAAGCTGACAAGAGCTTGTTAATGACAGTTTACATTCTTGACACTGTTTAGTGTGTTCAGTATGCTCCCCATCATTAGCACATCTCTCCTCTCTTGACCACCTGCATTAGTTATCCTTCCCTACACATGCCAACTGTGTAGCCAGTTCTCTCTGACCATAGAGAGTGGCAGGATGCGATAATAGTTTTTTCATCACCACGACAAAAGTTGCGTATCCCTCCTCCAAAGCTGGAGCATGTTAATAGCTTCAACAGATCATCCTTTCCTGCCAGCTAATTAACCACTCAACCTATTATCACTTGCCTGTGCAGCCAGTTTCTCCCCACTAATTTGAATCTGCTGCCCTGACCTTTCTCTTCACTATGACAACCACTTTTAGTTTAAGTGACCTTTAATTGAGGGGTGACCCGTTCATATAAACGTACAGTGAATATATACGCTCATTCACGTGCCATGCACAGTAGTGCAAAGTTCTTCATCCAACTCCTTGGTGAGGAGTTGCATCGCTCGCCAATTAGACGCTAGCCTTCCACCCACGCAGGCGATGCATATTAGGAGAAGACGACCAGTAAGGCTTCTTCAGCTAGCATGAAGTGTCCATGGAAGTGACCTCAAGGACAAGGTGCACCTCAGCGACTGTTATGGTGATGATGCAACCACAACAGGAACTCTGGCTTGCACCCAGCAAGGGAAGTCACCAGAGGAAGCAGAGTTGAGGCAATATGCATTGTGGAGATCAATGGAGTGCAAGATCAGAGCAGGGTGTCTCGACCTTTCTAGGGTCAGAGACACCTTCGGGAATCAGACGAAATCCGTGGACCTCTCCTGAAAACGATAAGAAGATCGTGTTTGTGGTATATTTTAAACAACAACAAAACGCCTCCAAGTCACACCCTCACAAATAATGCCCCAGGACATCCTAGACAATACGCACTAGTAAGTCATTCTGTTTTTCACAAGTATTTTTCACAAGTATTTATAAACTACCACACAAAAAAAACCGAAAAAATAATAATTGGATTGCCCCCTAGACACGGAGCAGTTGGACTTCTTTCGTGAACCCCCAGGGGTCCATGGCCCTCAGGTCAAGAACCCCTTGAATATGGAATAAAGTGGACGGTTGAGATGAGATAATGGTACAGACTAGAATGTGTGTAGCTATCGTGCAGGCTTCGGCAGACACTAATGGTACAGACTAGAATGTGTGTAGCTATCTTGCAGGCTTGGGCAGACACTCTGTAGAGATAATGATACAGACTAGAATATGTGTAGCTATCTTGCAGGCTTGGGCAGACACTAATGGTACAGACTAGAATGTGTGTAGCTATCTTGCAGGCTTGGGCAGACACTGCACCAGCTACAGGGAAAGAACTGTACAGAAATACATAAGTCTCTGTGGCCAAGTCATTGCTTTCTTTAGAGAAACCAGAGCCATGCAACCCTCCAGGACAGGGACCGCCTCAGAGGCAAGCCACCCTCCAGAACAGGGCCCCCCTCACAGCCATGCAACCCTCCACGACAGGGACCGCCTCAGAGGCAAGCCACCCTCCAGAACAGGGCCCCCCCTCACAGCCATGCAACCCTCCAGGACAGGGCCCCCATCTGAGGCAAGCCACCCTCCAGAACAGGGCCCCCCATCAGAGCCAAGCCACACCCCCCTCAGAGGCAAGCCACCCTCAAGAATTTTAACGAAATTCATTTTTCAATGGTTGCTTGACCACGTACTTAAGTTTTAGTTCAATGAAACCACTTGTTGCATAGGGCTTCCTAGCAACTGGTGCTAATTTCAGCTGTCTAGCACTCGGCAATCTGGATATGTGGCAAAATCAGGCACATAGGTTTTGAGGTACCCCCCACTTTAGCTCAAGTAACTTGAGTATAGTTATACCTATGAAAAATATTTTAGTCAAAAGAGAGCACACAGAGAGACCTATCTTTTGAGCTATATATCAAGTCCATACCATGAAGTTTACTGAATCTATGGAGCTATGAAGTGGTAACCACAAGTGTTTTTTTAACACTTTACTACTAAAATGGTTTCGTACCCCCTTAAAAATAAATAATTTATTTCCCACTCTTCGTTACATTCTCTGACTCTGACAAAAAATATAACCAGAGTATTGACTATAAAGTATTCTTGACAGATGAAGTACATGTAGCTAGCAGAGATGAGGCTAGGGAGAGCTATCAAGCTCCTCCTCACACCACTACCAGTAGGGGGTGATGGACATAGCAGAAATGTGGCAGCTATCAAGTTCCTCCTCGCACCACTACCAGTAGGAGGTGATGGAACTAGCAGAGATGTGGCAGCTATCAAGTTCCTCCTCGCACCACTACCAGTAGGGGGTGATGGAACTAGCAGAAATGTGGCAGCTATCAAGTTCCTCCTCCTCACACCACTACCAGTAGGGGGTGATGGACCTAGCAGAAATGTGGCAGCTATCAAGCTCCTCCTCACACCACTACCAGTAGGGGGTGATGGAACTAGCAGAGATGTGGCTAGTTATCGAGCTCCTCCACATCTCTACCAGTAGGGGGTGGATAGTCCAAGCATTCAGTGAATTTTAAGCCAGCTACCACAGCTTCAAGCGATCCAATTCACACTCGGGAGTTAAGGCTGGTTCACAACACGACGCTGGCCGAGCATTGCATTGCGTGCTATCAATTGACCTTTGACCCAAGCCGCCGCAGACACACAATGTTCTGATTGGTCCGATGCTGCATTTCAGATGCTGGACTAGAAAAAAGTTCTAATCCAGCGTCCAAAACGCAGCGTCGGACCAATTAGTGTCCGTCTTTGTTGAGCGTGATTCGAGAGTCAAAGTTCAATTGACTACACGCAATGCAACGCTCGGCCAGCGTCGTGTTGTGAACCAAACTTTAGGCAAACTATTTTCAGCTAAGGCCTAGTAAATTAGCCATTGGTGGAGAAATAGCTGCAGGTTCTTCAAGGCTAGCATCGCTACTAGGAGTCATTGTTCACTCATACGGCCTCGGTATCTTCTCCTAAACATCTTCATCTGACCTGAGCTTCTTCCAGATCTCCACCATTGCTCGACAAACCTGTCCAGAACCAGTCATGCTTTCCTTCATCAAAAGAATCTCTAAACAGCATGCACCTCAACATTGTCACGTATCAAGTAAGTTACTATGTATTTGAGTATGAATTAATAGCACACGTCACAGACACTTACTCATTCCTATCATTTAGGCATAGAATGTTAATTAAAAAAAAAAACATTGAGTACTTCCACATATGGAACATTAAATACCTCCATATATGGAAATCTGAGTACCTCCATATATGGAAGTAGTGCAGGTCTCTTTAGGGGAAACTAATGGAGCATAAAGTGTAACAAGTTTGTGTAATTTGATCCATTGGGTTCCCTGCCCCATCTTGTGAGAACAAAGGAAAGCATTTGTAGCACGGTCCAAATGATTTTCAAACGAACAGTTGTATTGTATCTCCAGCCAAACTCAATGAAAATTCCAACATGTTTCATGGACATGGAAGAACTGTGAAGCTTTCTATGTCTGTCTGGCTGCCACTACTGAACTGCAGCATAGCAGGCAGTTTGCCATGCAGGTGTAACCAGGCGCACATGTTCTAGCTTAGGGATAAGAGAAAGAAAAACTCAACATTGATCCACCCAATATGCTTGTATTGCATTGTATTGTATTGCATCGTAACTACACACAGCTTGCTAAACAGACACAGTTACTGCCTCTAGTCTCCTCACCCATAGCAATTATTTTGGTAAAGGGTCTGTTTTGTGAGATTCGACTGAACTGTGCTGTGTATTAATGACAATTCTTCCCCCCGCATTTCGTCTCGCAGGTCATACCACTCAGAGATAGCATGGGAAAAACTTGTCATGTTATTATTAACTGCGTTACATAATGGCGTAATGGTTGGTGGCAGTGGTAAAGTAGCCTTTAATTATATCTCACAACATGAGACCTGAGGAACTTACCCTCAGAGGTGTGAACTTCCAGTCGCTGGGGTCTGTAGCCATAGGGAGTGAAGCAAGGACAAAACAACGGCAGAGAAAGACGATGTGAAATAGTTAGGTAAAGCGTCGAGTGCTTAAACACGTCGATATTCGCCCGCCTAACCGAACATTTAACGCGCACGCCTCAACATCATTCCCTGTCTCTTACACAGTGAGTAAAACAGGATGCTGGTTGTCAAGGTGTGTTTGCTTTTCCAAACTGTGCATTACACTCTCAACCCCTACATTGGTAATTGATCAAACTTGAGTAGCTACAGCAAAACAGCAACAACAACAGCAACGACAAAAATGAACACTCTAGCCAGTGTTAAGATGTTGGAAAGTATATACATATACTATTCTCCACTTATCTGACAGAGTATACATACAAAGAGTCATTTGGGCAGTTAAAAATACTGATAGACATGGAAGCATCCTAGGTAGAGGCTAGTACTTATGCAACAAGAAGAATGTTTCTCCTGCAATACATAATAGTGAAGTGGGCAAATTTGTTGTCGCACTGACAAGATCTTTGTAAAAATACAATAACAGTATAGTATACAGTCACTTAAATGGTATATATTAGTGAAATCATTGTTAAGGTCGTGGTACTTCCTGGGTAATAAAACTATATATGTCAATTAAGATGCAAGTCTAGTAGGAGACAGGAAATTCAAGCTAAAACATGCAGTGCATTGTTCACATGTTCTCCATCGCTGTCTTGTTTTCTTGCTGAAGGCACATTTCTCGGAGTGTATGTATTATATTCTGCGGCACGTGACAGCATCACGTCCAAGTCATCCTCAAACTCGACCTCTCCCTCTAAAAGCAATGGTCTAGCAATGATTATTTGTCTGCTGGTAGTCAAATCTTCATCTGTAACCGTGTCGACTGACTCAGAATGATTATCCTTGGACTCTTTCTTGAGCTTCTTTATAAATGTCCCGAATTTTTCTATGATTCTTGCGTGATAACGTTTCGTGATATTCCAGATCACATAGCCCACCATGTAAATGAGAGGAAGAAAAACAAGCACATACTGTAACACAAGAATAAAATAAGTTGGATTTGAGTTTACATCCGTCACGCTTAATGCATAGATATAAAAGCTGACGGAGTTTAGAAAGGCCAGATTGGTAAAAATTAGAATATCGACATAATTCAGATACTTCTTTTCATAAGGCTGGCACAGAGCAAGAAGTGCAATCATAGTGGTAGTGGTGGCCTGCTGGACGAAAAACTTCTCGAGCTGTGTGGATGCGGTTATGTACGACAGATTGATAACAAAGCGAAATAGAAAGTAGAGTCCGGCAAAAAAACGCATCTTATTTCGATAACAACCCTGGAACATGTTCATAAAGAGGTGCACCTTGTCCACTGGATATATAATTTGTAAGCACTTCACTTTGGTTGTGAACCACTCGAATATTTTCAGGGGATAGTCAAGAAAGAAGAATGGGAGAAGAATCACTACCATCATGAATATATTTGCAGGAATCCGGTAGTAGCTGAACACTGTGTCGTTTACAGTATATTGTGCAGCAAAGTAAACTCTTGCAGGATCGACTTGTGATCCGGATGAATTGACAGGGCGAATGCTATTCAAAATATACGAAGATGTTATGCTCAATTTCGTGTACGAGAGGAGCAGGAAAGAAGCAAAGGCTGGAAGAATAGCATCACTCATGTTTTTTCTCTTGTTACGTGAGAAGAGAGATGCAAGTCGCGAAATCGACAGGCACCTACGTCTCTGCTGCACACTCAAATATTGGTTCCTTAAGCAGCAACTCTCGCTAATCTTGAGAAAAGCAATCACAACTGGTATCATAAGCAGGGGAAACAGAGCTACAGCATAATCCAGAATAAAGATCGAGAGAATTGTGAAGTTAGGACTGAAGCAAATTGGGGAGATGTAGTTCTCAATAAACTTCAGATTGAAGATCCCAAATAGGAAACGATAAGAACTGAGAGCGTAGTCGAAGCGTGGTACACCTCCACCAGTACTTAAGTCAAAAGTACTGCTTACAACCTGGCAGTAGAGAATGAATGCATTAGCTGGTCCATTGGTGAGGCGGATGTCAAACACTATGAGGACTGTGAAAAGGAAGGCTAGAGGAATGTAGACTGAAGCCACGTACTTGGCAATATTGGACCGTAAGGAGATGTTTTTGCATGGTATGCATTCAAACTGGGGGGAGTTGACGGCTAGTCCATAATCTTCAATGCACTCAGCACAATTTATCCCTCTGCGTTTCGTTGCACCACAGATGCGTTCTTTCATGTTAGTTCCCGCTTCAGGTCCCTCTAAAGAGAAGGAGAATTCTCGGAATTTTTGGTTCTTTACCTCACAAAAATTTAGAGGACATTCCATCACATAGTATTCGTCTGTTTCGTCCAGTTTTCCCATCCACATTCCATTCACCAGATGCACATTCTTGGAAATTTCATCACACAAGATAGCACCTCCAAATAGCTCTGAGCACACACAATCCACAAAACCCAAGATGGTCAGATTAGCCACAAAACCTGGAGGACAAGGCTTGAGCTCCACGATAAGCTCCAAATGCCATACTCGGTTTCCCAAGCTTTCCACGGTAATCTGCACAGCAGTATTCGGCTTTCCACTAACAGATACTTTTTCCTTTCTTTCCACAATAATAATCTGCGTATCATTATATTGGATCGTGAATGATTGTCCATTAATGGTGTGGTTTAGATCGTCCACAAGTTCAATGGGCAACTCAAATTGCCATCCAGAAAATGCACTAGTGGTACTACCATTTAGGAATGTCAATGTTCCAATATCGGATGTAATAACATCGGTGCAGTTGATGAAATTATTGCTAGCATCAAAATAGTCCCAGCCATTCCAACAAAAAATATCTGCGGTGTCATTTGATATTCCACTACCTCCTGGCCTTGAGCATGGCAAAAGTGAGGTGGAATGAATGGCGTTGATGCGATTCCCTGCAGTATCGCGGTTGTTGACAAACTGGAATTCAGCTTTCCACTCTTCTGGATGCAAGAATGGGTTGGTATGATGCAGGAAACAGTTGCTGGCACTCTTCAAAATCTCCCGATTTATGTAAGCGTGGTAAATGGCTCCACCCTGTGTAATTGCTTCGTTGTTCTTAAAGAGCATCGAAGTTCCATCGTTGATATGTATGGAGCCGGCTCCATGAAGTACAATCCCCGCCCCCTTGTTTCCATGGTTACGATGGAACACAGCATTAGTGTCCTCAAAGCTAAGAAATGTTCCTGTGGCAGCCACAGCAGACCCATAATTATCCTCGAATGTGATGTTTCCCTTAAACCAGAGAGGCACCTCATCAATGTGAATTGTGCCTAAGCCTAACTGGTAGGGATGGTTGTCTTGGTCAATGTATTGGGCATACATAATACTATTACTCTTGAATGTGCACGATTCAACCCACACATTTGCTATTATCCCCACCAATATGGATCCAAAAAGGTTGACATTCAAAGCAGATCCCAATTTCGCCACATTTCTTTCGAAACTGTTTAACAGCAGATGAACAAGAGTGACATTATCTATTGTGGTATTCTGTAGAGATGGCGAGACAGATAACCCTCCGCCAAACAATGCTGAATTTCCTGTGAAGTTGGAGGATTCCACTTTAATATAATTTCTTGTAGCTGAATTTGGCAGTGGTCCTTCCAATCCAAAAACATATAAGCCGATTCTCATTCCACCGCCTGCTGTACCTTCAGTGAGAGAATAAGGACAAGAGTTCTTGATGAACTGCGTCCCTCTCACACTGATAATGTTACCATACACATCGTCATGCAGTTCAACGAACATTCCTGCACCCCAAATGGCTGTGTTCCCTTCAAACGAGCAGTTCAGTACATTGAGCGCTATATTATGAGCTTTACCCTTAAGAAACAGAGATAACCCACCACCACGACCAAATGCTTCATGATCAGAACCACGAGGAACAATGTACGTCGAGTGATCTGCAGTGTCAAGATTATCTGCTCGATTCTGTCTGAAAGTGCATGAACGGAAGGTGTACTCGGCATCAGCTTTTCTCTCAGTTGTGGGTGATTCACATGTGTGCCCAGGACCACAGTAACTGAATTCAATGTAGAACCCACCCCCTCCAGCATATGTCTGGTCGTCAATATGCGCACTGCTATGCTGAAATTCAAATATGTTGTTTGAAAAGTTGCCATGTGTGAAAGTGTTGGTTCCATTGGAATCGTAAATGACAACTCCTGTAGCATTGGGGCTGTGGCTGACACTCACATATGCCATACTGATGCTTTCACAGAGGTAGAAGTATAGCCCCACTCGAAATAGGCTGGTGGTGTTGTCATCAAAGTTCTTACTCGTACTGTTCCTAACTGCTGAACAGTAGAGGAAAGAGACGTTGTGGAACGTGATGTTGACGACGTTGATGAAGGCTAAGCCAGTTTCCGGTTGGGTGCAAGTAACTATCGAGCCTGATCCAGTGAAAGCCAAGGACGAGAGATCCTCGAAGGGCCTGGAAGGTTTAGTGAGGTTGTGCGTGCCTTCTGACAGTATATAGCGGGTTGAGTGGCGCCGAGCGTGAGGCTGTTGGAAGACCCAGTCTAGGTCACGACATGGAAAAGAAGCGTTGTTGGATTGTAGACAAGCTTCCGTGTTCTCTCCTGTCGCATCGATATAGATCAAATGGTCATATAGAGGTGATGCTAAAACAGGCAGCATGCAACTCAAAAAGAAGACGAATTTCATCTTTGTAAAAATAACTGCTATGTAGCTACAAACTTAGCAATCATTTTCCCCTTTTTTATTGTTATTTTATGATTTATGACATCTGTGGTGAAGTATTTTTCCCCCCTTATCCCTTCCCATATTTGCCATATTTGTGTTAATGATCTTATGATCTTTGTAAGGTCCTCAAAAGTGTGTGCGTATGGAGGGTTGGCTGGAACAATTGCATTACTGATTTTAAAGAAATGCCAAATTGCCTTCCCCTCTTCATTAACAGCTATAAATTCTTCAGCAATATCTCTCTGGTCTTTATGTACTGTAGGATTTATATAGTCTTTTTTCAGTCCTGGTGGATTGGTATATATACTTGGTAATCGGTTCATTACAGAACATGATGGTTCTGTTTCTGTTGTTGAAGTTGTCACTGGAATGGGTAGATATATATAGTCCAATGTAATTTGTGCACTTCAGAAAAATCTACTTGTAGGTATATACTATACATATTCATTGCATCACATGTGGTGTATACACTTATTATCTTTTGCAATGAAGCTCTCATTACATCCACCAGAAGAGGCAGGTACTTCTGCGAGACTAAAAAATGCATAGCAAGATGATTCCAGTTTGTCACTGTTTGTTTGTGCATGAAAAATGAATTTTCAAGCATTACTGTGTTAAATCAGTCAAATCAGTCTTGTAACACTCTCAATAATAAATCACATAGTCCACAGCACAAATGCATAAGATGAAGCAAATTTGGTCTCATGGACTTCCATCGTCAAGTCTTCTTGGTGACCTTCGATAGTTGGGGCTGCCCAATTTTTTTAATTATCTGTTAACTCAGCAACTTCATCATAGAAGTGCTTGAAGGCTTCATCAGTTCTTTGCATTCTGTAAAGTACTGTAAATTGCAGTAAAATACTGTAAATTACAGATGCAGCATCTTGAAAAGACATTGATTTCTTGTAGTTTACATCATATGCTGCACCAAAGAAAAGATGAGCTAATTTCAATCCCTAAAGCAGGAAAAATGTCAGTCGCTTTTAAGCCAGTCATCACAACCTTCCATTGTGATGCATTAAAAGAACATGTAGTTGTTTAGATTCTGTTGGCTGTAGCTGTCTATCTGATTAGCTTTAATTATCCAGTAGCGAATGCTTAGGAGAAAACTTGATAAGTTTACCAGTTTCTTTAACTGCTCCAAGTATTGCACGGGCCATAACACGACTATTCAACCTTTCCTTGATTAATGGATATGTTCCAGATGACTGGAAGATAGCTAGGGTTACACCAGTGTCAAAATCATCCTGTAAATCTGATCCATCACAATATAGACCTGTTGGCTGTAGCTGTCTATCTGATTAGCTTTAATTATCACAGTCCAGTAGCGAATGCTTAGGAGAAAACTTGATAAGTTTACCAATTTCTTTAACTGCTCCAAGTATTGCACGGGCCATAACACGACTATTCAACCTTTCCTTGATTAATGGATATGTTCCAGATGACTGGAAGATAGCTAGGGTTACACCAGTGTCAAAATCATCCTGTAAATCTGATCCATCACAATATAGACCTATTTCCCTTTTGTCTTTGGTGAGCAAGCTCTTGGAGAAGCATGTCCATAATTACATGATGGATAAATTGTATGATCACTCAGTCCTGTCGCAATATCAATGGGGATTCCTAAAAGGCAGGTCAACTACTGGTGCTCTACTTAGTGCTATTGACAGTTGGCACAAATCTCTTGAACTTGGGTCTGAAGTATGTGCAATCTTTCTGGATCTGGCAAAGGCTTTTGACAAAGTACCTCACGTACCTTTGCTGAACAAGCATCGGATGAAAACCACATAGTGTTCTTTGCTGATGACATTTTAATGTATCGAGAAATAACGTCACCCAGTGATCATGTGCAAGTGCAGATATTCCTTGACTCTATCAGTGCCTGGTTTATTGAAAACCACATGAGTTTCAATGCATTGAAATGCAAACACATGCTGATCTCGCATAAAAGAAACCATTTCCAGAACATGGGCAAGATGAGATTACATGGTGCAGAGCTTCAAAGAGTAGTATGGGTGAGCGACAATCTCAGCTGGTCACAGCACATTACACAGATCACTAGGAGAGCTAATAAACAGATTGGTCTCATTTACAGAAACTTTTACAATCATTCAAGTGAAGGTACTCTTCTTCAATTGTACCTTGCATATGTTAGACCCATTCTGGAATATGGTGCCCCTGTATGGGATCCCCACCACTCAACCCACATAGAGGAACTGGAAAAAGTGCAGAGATTTGCACTTCGGATGGCATCCAAACAGTGGCACACAGACTACTCCACTTTGCTAGCTTGGTCTGAACTACCAAGTTTGGCATCCCGTAGAACATTTCTGAAGCTATGCTACTTGGCTCATACCCTGCATGGATCTGTCCACTCCACTCACCTGCCACTGCAAACTAGACAAATGGACATTCGGCTAAGGAGCTACAACGAGACAAAGATGGAAGTTCCCTTCGCCAGAACTGAATCGTACAAGTCATCATTTCCCCCACATACACTTACTTTATGGAACATATTACCTGTTGAAATTAGAGCATGCCAAACTTTCTCAGACTTTAAACGTCAATTACAAAGTTTTCTGTATCATTAAGTTTCCTTTATTTTTATCAGGGAAGTCACTCGTATTTGCATATATTGCTACTTCGCTCCCCCTGCACCCTGTAATGCAAAATTTTCATTAAAAAAAAAAAAATTAAAAAAACAGTGTTCAAAGTAGCTCTTACTTGTGAGATATATCACCTAGCATTGTGTAAGTAAAGATTCAGTGAGCATGACAATGCAAGAGCTGCTAATTCATGACTTTTTACTTGTGTGAATTACGATGTTCTGACAAAGCACTATTGAACTATCTATCACTTGGAAAGCCTAGTAAAAAGTACATAAGCACTAAAACATTTCAGTACATTTATTAAAACCCTCCAACTGAAAAACCTGGCCTGCTATACTTGCTAAATGAAAGTAATCCAGTGGATAATTCTTAAACCATTTAGAAAAAAGTTTCGACCAAGAATTCTAGGATATCAAGTTAGAAAAACAACAAATATCACCACACACATTGCTATATAGCTGGATCTGAATTTGTCTCAGGATTTCTAGTTCTTGAAACTGATCAGGAGTATCAGAACGTGTCTTCATGGCTGGTAGGGTTTTATTTGAACTTTGACGGCCGTAGGGGGGGGGGGGGGGGGGGGGGGGTTGGAGTGGTATTGGAGGGGTCTAGTTCTTCCATCCCACACTTAGTTGGTGCGCCAGCGTCCCTTACCCTTTTACTTTGAGATGCGCTTGCCTCCACTTTAGCTAGAATGTGTTTTTCTGAGTGCTAGGTTGGCTGACCAATGGTGTAGCCACCAGTACGGTTGGTACGGTTTCAACCGTACCACTTTTCATTCGCACAAAAATTCCTACCACATTTATTAATTTCAAGTCCAGGAAATATTTGTGGTTTTAATACTTAATAACTTGTAAGTGTAAATTGCACTCTCAAGCATTACTATGGACCACAACAAATGTTTCTTGTGGTATAATCTGCTCACATGACTCAAGGTAGCTGCCACATGGTCAGGAATCCTTGTCATGCGCTAACTTGATACTACCAGAGTTGCCACGAGAACCACATCAACCCCTTTCCTACAAGTTTCCTTATGGACAGAAGAAAGTGGTGTACTGCAGTTTTCAGAGTCAATGGTTCTCCCCTGGAATTTTTTACATTATAACGAGGCTGAAGATGCAGTGTATTGTCATACGTGTGTTAAAGCATTCAGCTTGAACCGGATTAAAACTAGCCTTAATGCATCAACAACCTATGTAAGTGTACTAATTATAATAGCTGCTTGTTTTGCTATGAAGAGTCTCTCACATATATACTTACAGGTCAGTACAGGTTTTCACAATTGGAAAGATGCAACAAGGGCTTTCAAAAAACACCAGTCTAAGACACATGCTGAGGCTGTTGAAGCTATTATAACTTTGCCAAAAGCAACTTCTGATGTAAGTGAGTTATTGAGTCAAGCTCATAAGCGAGATAAAGAAAATGCATGTGAAATCCTCAAGACCATTCTGTCAAGTTTAAGGTACCTTGCCTAGCAAGGTATAGCTTTTCGGAAAGCTAATGCAGTTGAATCCAACTTGATTCAATTGCTCAAACTAAGAGCTGAAGACAATGAAGCAATTGACACATGGCTAAATAAAAGTCAAAGAAAATATCTATCACCAGAAAATCAAAATGAAATTCTAGAGATCATGGCCAATCATGTTATCAGGAAGATCCTTTCCTTTGTCAATAAGTCTCCTTACTTTACATTAATGGTGGAAGAAACAACCGATGTTTCAAACAAAGTACAGTTGACAGTAGTGATAAGATGGATAGATAAACAGTTTGAAGCAAGCGAGGATTTTTTAGGCATGTATCATCTTCAATCCACTACTGCAGAGAGTATTGTGGCTGCAATAAAAGACATCCTTTTACATTTTCAAATACCTTTCATGAAAATGCGTGGGCAGTGTTATGATGGGTGTAGCACTATGGCAGGGGCTAGAGGTGGTGTAGCAGCAAAAATCCAAGCCAAGGCAGTGTTTACTCATTGCTATGGGCATGCTTTGAATTTAGGTGTGGGTGACACTGTTAAGAGAGCTTGCATCATGAGAGACTGTCTCGATACCAGCTTTGAACTGGTGAAGTTAATTAAGTTTTCTCCAAAGCGTGAGACACCTCGTGAAGGAAGAAATTGGATGTATTTCTCCTAGCATTCGAACCTTCTGTTCAACCAGGTGGACAGTCCGAGCAGATGCAATCACCAGTATTCTGGCTAATTATAAGGAAATTCAAGTTTTATGGGAGAGAGCACTGGTATCCACATCTGACACAGAGATGAAAGCTAGAATTAGAGGGATTGCAAGTCAAATGAACAATTTTTGTTTTCTATTTGGGCTTTTACTGTCACAAATTATTTTAAGACATACTGACAAGCTTAGCATGACGCTACAAAATCCTGCATTGTCAAGTGTGGAAGGACAAGAAATTGCTTCACTCACCATCAAAACTCTACAAAGCATGAGATCTGAAGAAAATTTTAACTTGTTTTGGGAATCAGTTGAGATTAAGAGAGTTGATTTAGATGTTGAAGAACCTTAGGAGACGCAAGGTGCCAAGATGCTATATATGAACCAGGGCAGAGTGAACCAGAACACCCTCCTACAGCTATAGATCATTATCGGCAGATCTATTTTGAAGTCTTTGACCTCGCAGTTACTAGTATTGCTGACAGGTTTGATCAGCCAGGATTCAAGATCTATTCGAATGTCGAACAGTTACTTTTTAAAGTCTGCTCTGGCAAGGATTACATGGATGAACTCAGCTCTTTTTGTGATTTTTATGAAGAGGACTTCAGTAAAGATGATCTAGAGGCAGAATTAAAAGTGCTCAAAATCCTCTTCATAGAAAAGACAGAAACAGGAGAAAAACCATCAATATCCTTGTTGAAAAAAATCCTCCAATCTTTAAGCCCAGCTCAGCGAACCTTGATCGGCACTGTTTGTAGACTTCTCATGGTGATGCCAGCCACAAACAGTACTTCCGAGAGGTCATTTAGTGCATTGAAAAGAATTTAAACTTATCTCAGGAGCACTATGACACAAGCCCGCTTAAATCACCTTATTGTGCTTCATTATCATCAAGAACTTACTGATGCCCTTGACCTAAAACTTGTGGGAAATGACTTCATTTTAGCAAAGGACTCACGTCAATCTGTGTTTGCCAAATTCTAAATTATATGTGAATGAATGTGTATTGATCTAATTAAAAGTGGGAGTGGCATGAACCTCCCACAACCGTACCACTTCAATTTTTAAGGCTACACCCCTGCTGACACGATCTTTTGCTGCCGAGACATCCTTAAAATTGTAATGATCGTCCATTTGTTCCACATGTCTGTTGGATGCTTTCTCAACGGAGCGATATCTCACTTCTTTTTCTTGCGGCTCTTTTTTTTTTACTTGGTAAAAAATTTTTTACAACACTTTGGAAAAAAACACTTGTTTAAACATGTTATTCGATGGCTTATTGCAGCTATATTGCAGCTAAATACATGCGGATGACAGCAATGAGAAATAAAGAGGAAACTGAGAGTGCACTTCTTCAATGGTTAATATGCTCTTTTTCTAGTGTCTATATTATTGCTCATTGGTGCTACTGGTGACGGGGAAGAGTACGTTCTGGTTGATGTGGACAAAAACAAACCACTGTTGTATATTTAGACAAGTTGTTTGCTAATAATAATAATGTTAGGTACAATCAACAAGGTACACAGAGGAGGCTTCAACCCCCCCCCCCCCCCCCCCCTCCCAACCATATAAATATCAAGATCTTGGTATTTGCCAAGCCTTTATAGATCATCTATGGATTTTATGTTCATTGGTGGCATAACGTAGATGACAAATCCTGAAATGGGACATAGGGTTGTTATCACTCATAAATCATACCAGTTGTGGTCGTGTAGCAAGGTATGCAATCCTACACTACCTTTTTTTATATACTAAAGGTGCTTCTGATGGATACCAGGTAGAAAACTACGGAGTTGTGAGTCGTTTAACAGTTTGGTTCCCTCAGTTTGACATTTCAGTTCACATTGACCAGCTGACTGTCATGTGTATATTCAAATTATCCCCCCTCAAAATGTGACTTAACCTACGGACGTATTTGGAAAAGCCTACTAAGCTATCTCAATGTTTGTACGCTCCTGACCACATCAGGACACCACGAGAAGTGATATAATAATTACCTTCCCTTTATTACCACAGTTGTGAACCTTTGAACCTTGTTTCTAGTAGCTAGCTAGATATTGAATGAGCCATGGTTGATAAAGTTGCACTGGTACTAGTAGCTGTTGTACTTCTTCTGAATAAAGCATGTGGTGACTATAACCATGTTATATATATAAATGGATCAGCTGGACAGAACAGCAAAGATTGTCTCGCATCCAACAATGCTTCTTCTCCGTGTGGTGACCTTGACTGGGTCCTCCAGCAGCCTGAATCTCACTTCAACTTCACGCATTACGTGATGTCAGAGGGCACACACAACCTCACTCAGTCCCCTCGTCCGTTCCAGGACCTCATTTCCTTGGCTTTCACTGGAGCGGGCTCGATAGTCGCCTGTACCCAGCCAGAAACTGGACTAGCCTTTATCAATGTTGTCAACATTAGCTTCCATAATATCTCCTTTTTCTACTGTGCAGCATTTGGAAATAGGAAGACGCAAGAGAACTACATGAGCAACTTCCAAGTTGGGCTATACTTCCATCTCTGTGAGAGTATCAGCATGGCATATGTGAATGTAAGCCACAGTCCCAATGCCACAGGTGTAGCAATCTATGGTACAAATGGAATTAACTCCTTCACATATTGTAACTTTTCCAACAATACTCTCGACAATGTCACAAAGACTGAAAGAGAAATGCATCCGGGCGGTGGAGGTGTGCTGATAGATGTGACAAGTTGCAAGCCAGACGAACTTTCGTGCCAACTTGCAATGAACACGAGGTTTGTCGGTACAGTTTACACCTTTTTCTCGTGTGCATTTCATGCCAACAGGGCGGGAAATATAGGAGATGAAGGTTTCTTATTCCCTTACAACATTAAACATAATGGAGTAGGTTGTGGTGGGGGACTGTCTCTCTACATCAGAGGCAATGCCTCTGAAATTACGTTTGAGGTTGAAAATAGCACTTTTGTGAACAACGTGGCTGTATGGGGAGGTGGGCTCTTTATAGAGATTACTGACAACTCGCATGGAAACCTGTTCAAGATCGAAAACACACACTTTAGAGGCAACAGTTGCCCCCATACGACACACAGTGAAACTGCTGGAGGTGCAGTACGATTCTCACAATTCTTCACTCTCTATGGTGGATATTTTCCACTTCCTCCTGATAGCATGCGTAATGAGCTGATTATTGACAGCTGTACATTTGTAGATAACTGGGCTCTCAAAGGTGGTGGAATATCTGTAACGTGGCCTTTGGAAAACATTTCTAAAGAAAAGGCTACTTTAATCGATATATCAAATTCAATTTTCAACATGAATGTTGCAAAGTTAGGGGCTGCTGTTTTTATGGAGCAGTTTTGGAAAATTTCCCGTCGTCAAGGAATATTGGCAGAAATTGGTATCAGGAATTGTTTGTTTGATAACAACACTGATAGGTACTACAAAAAGTTCCCTAAAGGTAGAACAGAGCCAGTTGAAATTGGAATTGGAACTGTTTACATTTACTTTTGTGTCGTGAATTTCTATGAGAATGTCACTTTTAATAACAACTATGGAACTGCATTAGCAGTATCAGACGGCAATGCTATTTTTGACGGCTGTTATTCTAGGTTTTTTAACAACCGAGGCAACACCGGAGGTGCTATTACTTTACTTGGAGCAAGCACGTTTGACGTAGGAAGAGGAACAGAAATGATCTTCGAGAATAACGTTGCCACCAGGCAAGGTGGGGCTATACATGCTGTGTATATATCCAGACAAAACTTGCTGAGTGATGCAACCTGCTTCATCCGGCATGTAGATCCATCTTTGAGACCGGATGATTGGAATGTATCCATGTCTTTCTTCAACAACACAGATCATGGCGGTCTCGTACCTAATGCCATTTATGCAACATCCATCTTACCTTGCACAATGGTTGGAACTATTGGCACAGTTGTTGACAGGAAGAGAGTCTTCTGCTGGAAAGGGTGGCGTTATTCCAAAAACCATTCAAGCTCGAGTGCATATTGCCATAACTATATAAAGTCGGATGTAGGCAGGATCCAATATGTTGGTCACGAAGTTGATGGCACTAATCGTGTCAAGGCTTTTCCAGGATGGGAATTTGAAATGCCCTTATTAACTACAGATGACTATGGTAATGATATCGGAGAGTATACTATATATAGTTTACGGTACAACTATTCTTATAACTCCTTCAACTCTTCCTACGCATGGGGAGGGTCTACGTCAATATCTGTACCCGAGAATATTACTGTGGACGTAACTGTGGAAACCATTGGGCAGCGTACTTGGTTTCTAAATTTCTACGTTGATCTACAGCCATGCCCTCCAGGATTTGTCATCAGCAAGGGAGAGAATTCGACAAAGTGGTGTCAATGTGCTAACAGCTATGGAGGAGATGTAACTTGCATTGAGAAGGCAAAGGAAGCCCAAATTATCAAGAATGTCTGGATGGGTTTGTACAATAGTACATACTACACTATGACTTGCCCCAATCACTACTGCAGGAAACACACACACAGATACATCAAGCTGCCGAACAACTCACTGTCGCTTAGTAATGTCATCTGTGCATACAATAGAAAGGGATTAATATGCGGAGAATGTCGAGATGATTATGGACCGGCTATCAATTCTCCGACATACGACTGTGTACAATGCACCAACATCACCTTAGCTTCTAACATCGCCAAGTATGTGGCATCCATCTACCTCCCTCTAGCCTTCCTCTTCACAGTCCTCATAGTGTTTGATATCCGCCTCACCAATGGACCAGCCAACGCATTCATCCTCTACTGCCAAGTTATCACCTCTACTTTCAGTCTTGATGCCGATGGGGGAATTCCACTTGACCAGTTCACTAACAACTTAACCGACAAGTTGACTGAAGCATACAGAGTCCCATATGGTATCCTCAACCTCAATTTTATCGAGAGCTACACTCCTTCAATTTGCTTCTCATCTAGTTTCAACACCCTGGACATTTTGTTACTTCAATATGGTATAGCTTTTTTCCCTCTGCTGATGATAGTCATTATTGTAATCTGTCTCAAGATTAAGGAGATTTGCTGGAGACATAGAAGCAGACGGCTGCATAGAAGCAGACACCATCAAAATGCATGTTCAAATTTTTTTGAGATCAAGTTGAATAAAGTGAACAATGCCCTCCTTCCAGCATTTTCAGCTTTCCTCTTATTGGCGTACACTAAAGTGAGCATCACTTCCTCATATATTATGAGCACTGGACATCTACGTGATGAAAATGGCTCTGCTATTGAACCAGTGAGGTTATACTTGGCTGGACAGTACTCCAAGAATGATGTTCAATATTACTACTATTTTGTTCCAGCTGCGATCATATTTTCCACCTTTGTTGCTCTCACACCTTTGCTCCTGCTGGATTTCCCCCTGAGAGCACTGGAGTGGCTCATATCAAAATCAGCCTGTCTCAGAAAAGTTTACCCTGCTGTAAAAATCCATATTCTGTTGGACACATTTCATGGTTGCTATAAGAAGAACATGCGGTTCTTTGCAGGCTTCTATTTCCTCTGTCGGTTAATCATCAATCTTTCTCATGTCTATTGTTCCACATGGCTAGATCAGTTCGTGATACAGCAGCTGATTACTACTGTGCTTATAGCTTCAGTAGCTTTACTTCAGCCTTACCGGAAGAAGTTCATCAACTATGTTGACATGCTGATCTTCACTAACCTCGCCATTCTGAACTGTTTCAGTTTGTATTTATATGTCTTCTACAAGATAAATCCTCTTGAAGTTGGCAGGTCTCTCTTTGTGATATTTGCAGTGCAGTATTTTCTAATCTTCATGCCTGCCTTGTACATGCTTGCCTATGTTTTATGGCAATGGAGGTGGCTGAGAAACGCTGTTCTCAAGTCTATCATTGTCGTGATAGGTAACCTCACATCCCCCTCTTCTCCAAAATATCAATACCTCTATTCTGTCCTGACAATGAACCTACATGATCCTTCAGTAGCATCAGGAAGGTTGTATGAAAATGATTTTGATCACTCTGGACCAAAAAGTGACATGGAAGCTCTGTTTGAGAGGGCAGAAGAAGAGAATAAATATAAGCCAGCAAATCTTGCACCAATAAAGGAAGTGGACGAAGAAGATAGATGGGAGGAAGATGCTTGTGTTCGCCATGTTTCAGGATCCTCTGATTCGACCACTACTTCTACACTAAGGAGTTCAGGGGATTTATATGGCTCGGTGAGACATGGACCCGAAGGAAGTAGCATTCACAGTAACAAGTTAATTTTATGACTGTGATTTTTTAAATTAGGCTATAATTATTTGTAATTGTATCTATTGTATCTAATTATTTATCTAGCTTTATTTGCATTTGCTTCTATTAAAAAGTTACCGTGGGATTTCAGTTACCGTGGGATTTCTATGACTGATTAAAAAAATTTAAATTTTTTATTTTATTTGTGTGTGTTGGGCATGTACATACTGTGCATATGTATTTATATAGCGTCAATTATTGGTACGGGCACACAAATGGTCATAACCCTACACACCACACTCGCAGCGGTGTGTTCCAGAAGATTCTTTGGAAGTGACAGCTCTACTAATTCCAGGAAGTAATCTTGCTTGCTATATATGGATTTACGTAGGTCAGAGTCCACCTACTAAAATGCAAATTATAATTCCGGTCCTCACGAGGTCAACAAAAGATGAAATTCATTAAAGCCAATACTACTGTTCTGCACTTCTGTAAAATGTAAGTGGTATGTTACGCCACTGAAATTATAGTCTTTTTATTGTTTATATATCTGATCTCCCAACCATCCAGGGATGCCCTGCCTTTAGCCTTTTCAAGATTCTGTCAAGGGGTCCAGGGATTTTCCAGGGATTCTCACCCATTAATTAATGATCAAGGTCCAACATACATATTTCCGTAAAAATGAACCCCATTAATTAATGATCAAGGTCCAATATACACATTTCCTTTGTGTGGTAAAAATGAGCACATTAATTAATTATCAAGGTCCAATATACACATTTCCATTGTGTGGTAAAAATGAGCACATTAATTAATGATCAAGGTCCAATATACACATTTCCTTTGTGTGGTAAAAATGAGCATACTACTGATGCCATAATTACATTGTGGTCAAAGCAGCTGCATGCTTTAGATCACCAGATCACCAGCTGTTTTAGTTACTGAACCACCACCTCAGAGAAGCCAAAAAGAATCTGCAAGTGGAAGGATGAATGGACATTCACAACATGTCATCAAGTAGAAAGGGACCAAGTTATGCCCACTGCAACATCTGTGCAATCAATCTCTCAGTGGGTGGTGGAGGATTATGTGAAGTGAAGCGACATTGGAGAGTAAACGCCATAAAGATGGTGCCAAAGCTTTCACAAATCAAGCTACAATGACATCCTTGCTATCTCAAAAGAAGCAGTCACTTAACTCATTACCTACCATAGGTTGAAATTTGACCCTTTCCTTAAAAATGACTATATCTTTGAAAGGAAAGGGAATTAGTATAGGCAATATATATATCATATGATACTGCATGATCTAAACTTTACATTTCTTACATTATAGCAAGGATAAATATCGCATAACTTTGACCACATCCAGGTCACTATCTAGAAGGAGCATGGAGTCTTGAGTAACAGGTTCAGTATCTTCTTGAACAAAGCTAGAGTCCAGAACTGAGCGAGAAAACAACTTCTGCTTACTACCAGAGAGTTGATATGCATTTCTTGATCGCCATCCACACTTTCTTTCTGATAAAAACTGGTACAGTAGCAGTAACTCTTGTTGCTGCATGCAGTAGGGTACTTTTGCCCCCTGACCCAGGTAAGTAATGAGTTGATGAGCAGGTTACTTCAGCTGAATTATATTTCACAATTTTCATAGCAGAGCATAACTTAGCATTTTCTGCTGGAGACCACTTCACAAAATTGTGTAAAAATATGTTCCCAGATATATATATAGCTGAAGGGTTTGCTTGTGGAGCAACAAACACAAGCCATCATTAAAAATGCTCTTGCTCCTGCACTCAATGAAAATGTAATCGAATCCTGTGCATCATCTCCTTTCAGTATCCTTTGCGATGGGGGTAATGATCAAGATGTATGGAAATATTTCGCTATAATGGTAAGATTATGGGATGAAAGTGCTATCTCACAATTCTTAGCAATGCCAGTTTGTAATGTGGCTACTTGCACAAGCGATGTTTGATGCTTTATCAAAGGAATTAGAATGTCATAAAATCCCATGGTCTAATGTGATTGGCTATACATCAAATACAGCTTCTGTAATGGTTGGAAAAAATAATTCTGTCCTGAGCAGAATTAAGAAAAACAACCAATCTTGGTTGCACTTGCCATCTTGCTGCTTTAAGTGCTACCGCACGCTTTAAAAAAAACTTCCAGTTTCTGTTGATAGCCTTCTCATAGACATTTGTTATCACTTCAAATACTCTGCAAAAAGATGGGCTGAATATACTCTGAAATAGATATTTGCAGATATCAAACCACTAAAAAATTTGAAGCATTGTACCACACGCAGGCTAAGTTTGGAGCGCTGCATTAAGCAGCTTATTGACAAATGGCCTGCTCTTTATATCTTGAAGCCGAAAGTACAGCAGCCAATGAGCATGTTCATCAAATCAACAAACTGTTAAAGGACCCATTGGTAAAGCTTTTTTGCCACTTTGTATCATTCGCTTTAAAGCCTCTCAACAAGTTTACTGTTGCCTTGCAAACAAGTGCAAGTCATATTGGCTCACTTCAATCAGACATACGTGTCATGCTTCAAGGATACATGAGTAACTTTATCAAACCTGAAGTTATAAACAATAGTGCTGTTGAGCATGATATCACTAAGATCAAATATTTTGAGCAACAAAATCAAGTTGAAAGTGATGAACTTGGTATTGGTACATCTACAAGGCAGATGAAGTTGCTGGAACATTAGATTTTTCTCCTGTATTCGTGCTTTTTATGAAACAAGTGTCCAAAAAAATGCTTGATAAGTTTCCTTTTGAAGATAAAGTCATCAAAGAACTAGCATTTCTTGACCCACGCAATTGCACAAAAATATCTACCAGTGGTATTATCAATCTACAGATGAGATGGATACACTCACTATTGAATTTCAAGATTTTCTAGCATGCTCTGATAGTCAACTTCCAACATTTAGTAAAACAGCAAGGCCACTGATTATTTCTAGGCTGCTATGTCTGTAGTGAAGTGTGCATCTGACCATGAAAGTCACAGATTTGGTGTGCTTTCACAGCTTGCTAAAAGGGTCTTGGTACTTCCACTTTCCAATGCTGATCTGGAAAGGCTTTTCAGCATGGTTAGAAAAATTGTAACTGACCAAAGAGTGCCCTTGGATCCTTCAACAGTTTGTGATTTACTCAGTGCCAAAATCAACAACAGCAAACCTTGTTTTGACAGTAGCCATCTTCTTTCTGCTGATTTCCTTTGATCAGTAAAGACTGCAACTTGCACAATTATGTCCAGGGATTTAATCTGCCAAGGTTGGGAGGTCTGATATATTATATTTTTTGTTTCAGATTGGTATTGACTTAGTTGGCCCACTTCCAGTTACCCCAATGGCTGGCTATATGCAGGGTATATTATTGCTCACGTTCATTATTAATTTTGTTCATTATTGGCCAGACGAAGAGCCTATATATCAAGGACAAAAAGGCAGAAATTGTGGCCATTTTTTTATTTCAAGAGAAATGTCAGTAAGGGATATAGAAATTATAAATAAACAATTTCCAATCAAGAACGTGAGTTCTTTAACAATGTGAATCGAAGTTTTTCAAGTTAACATAAGGTTTATTACACAGTGACTTCTGCATGTATATATCCTTCAGCATAACTGCCTCATAATTGTGTTTCAATAAAGAGGCAAGTAAAATGTCAGCAAAATATTGCATTTCGGATTTCGCATTTCAGTGCAGAATTTACTACAAACTTTTTCCATTTGAATTAATATTCAGCAGATGCGAATTATAGCAATATTTACAAGTCACTTTATTTTAGTTTCCATTATTACATTTTTTGGTGTTTTTGGTGCAGTTTTGAGGCAGAAGATGAAAGGTCACTATATAGAAAAGTCTGATGATATATTCCAACAAACATTGCATAGATTACAATTAGCATCCACTATGCAGCTAAATCCAATATTGATCTAGCACTGATAAGGATTATTATAAGTGGTTCTGCAAAAAAAAAAAAAGGTGGTCATAGCAATATTATATAATATAATTTTTTCATTGTAGGTCCTGAAATGTGGTACAAAAGATCTGCTGAGAAATTCCCAAAGGGCCAGCTGTGGTGGACAAGAGATGGTTAGGGCCATGTGTGATGATCAGGAACATCTTGGTAAAGAGATATACCAATATTATATACAAGCTTGCCAATTGTCTGGTTGTGTGCTTAAATAGGCTGTACTCCTGAAATGATCCCAATTTGTCTTGGCTATCTGCAACTACTCAGAACTCTTCTACCTCAAAGTGTGATGGTGACGAGTTTATCACCATCATTTATGATTCTTCAACCTCATATATATGAAAGCTCAACATCACTACTTCCTCCAAACCCTCAAAGCAACTGCAGTCAATGGCATGCCAATTCCATCTGCATGCATATTAATAAACCTGAGTTGATCAACCTACAATGTACACAAACTCAACTTTGTATAAAGAGACAAGGTATGTTAAAGCTTGTTAATGTCTTTCCTTTTCCTATCTCCTAATGAGCAGTATGTAAGAATTGTAAGCCACATTAATATTTTTAATAACTCTACCTCTACAATAGTTTGATGACCTTTTGATACAAATTATGTATATAATATATATATTATCACTATACAGAACATTTATGATTAATCCAGTGGATCTAGTTGACAAGGCGGGTTTTTCTGTGTGCGGTAGGCATGTGATGCTTTAATGCAGTCTCCTGAGATGGTTAGCAAAGTGACTAATGCTGATGAATATGACATGCCAGAGGTAAATAAATGTAATAATTTTATCATGCTTATTTCAAACAGAGCTCAGTGGTATGGTATAATGGTGCTGTCGTGGTCAAATGTGTCTGCCATAGCACACCAAAACTTCTCCCATTGTAAGTCACAAAGTGAGTTTTAGAAAGCTAATTGCTACATTTCATATTGCAGGATCTGTTGCTACAATGAAATCCCACTATGTCTGTCGTAGGATTCAATGTGCGTAAGGAACCTCGTGCTTGGGAAAATGAGAAAAGAAAGAGCTTCCAAACCATACAATGTGGAACCTCCAGCGATACGTATACACTCCAAAAACCTATGGATACCAGAGCTGAATTTGTATGATTTTGAAAGACGCATTCTAATCAATAAAACCCAGTGGCTAACAGGTAACATAATTGATGCTGCACAGAGCTTGATCAAGGAGTTGCCATAATGGCGGTCTCGTAATGAGATTCACATTGAATCAACTTAGTTCATTAATACCGGCAAGGGTCATTGGATTCTCACTGCTGTCTACCCTACAGTTTTGGTGTATGACAGTGCGTTCAAGACTGTGAACAGTTTTGCAGATGCTGCACTGCTCAATATGAATTCTAATGAGGTGTATATAAAATTCGTTGATGCTCAACAGCAATATGGAGGCTCAGACAGTGGCTTGTTCACCATAGCTTATGTGACAGCAATATGATTGGGACATTGTCCTGAAGGTTTCCACTTCATCCAAGTGTCTTCTAATGAGGTGTATTTAAAATTTGTGATACTCAACAGCAATATGGAGGCTCAGATAGTGGCTTGTTCACCATAGCTTATGTGACATCAATACAATTGGGACATTGTCCTGAAGGTTTCCACTTCATCCAAGATGTCTTTAGCCTCTATTCATCTGCAACTACTCAGAACTCTTCTACCTCAAAGTGTGATGATGTTGAGTTTATCACCATCATTCAACCTCCTATGAAAGCTCACATCACTACTTCCTCCACTTTTGTACCTTCACAGCAACTGCAGACAATGGTATGCCAATTCCATCTCTGCATGCATATTGAGTTGATCAACATGCAAACTCAACTTTGTATAAACCAAGATATATTGTTTACTGAATTGTCTGGAAAGTATATAGAATCATTTCTGTGCTTATGATTGGACGAGAAGAGCCAAGATACATGTCAAGAATATACAGAAAATGGTGATCCATTATAGAGGGAGGCTTACAGAGTTCGGAGAAATGATGCAGTGTTTCTGTTGAAGGAGTGGTTCCATTTAACACATGGGTTTATGTCCCGGAAGAAGCCATATTACCTGACATTAAATGGTAATGTTGCATGTGTATGAGCACTGTGTGCTTATGACTTTTATAATACAATAATAATATTAATAATTATTGTAATAACAGCCAACAATAAACAAATGAAATATTTTTGAGAATATCAAGTTTGTCTCTGGATATCCATTGGCAATTGCTGGCACAACCAAATGACTGCATCACATCACCTCTCTTCTCCAACATCATTAGCCAACTGCATTGCTTCCCTCATATATAACATCTGGAAGAATAAACTTCAATGGAAACATAAAGACCGTTGAATTTAAGTGGACATATTATTGACCACATTTATCTACTATGTATTGTGTATTGAAAGGATTGCTAGCTATATACACCCTGTGCAGCATGAGATAGATTAACTCAATAGGAATCCATGATTGAGATTTGTTAACCTACTTGTCTTGAAGTTTACTAGGATCTGAGCCCATTGGGTGACAATAATTATTTCCTAGGATATTTGGGGGGGGACAGAATATCCTCCTACACCACATACAAATCCGTATACTCAATTTATGTGTGTTGTGTGATGCTTATATTTTTTGCATGACCTTAACAGATCCATAATAACTTTGCTATAATATTATAATAACTTTTATACAGCGATACCATGTTCATAGATGTAGTAAACATGATAGATTTATCACCAATTATTAAAAACAACAACTTAACATTAAGAGCTACAACAACAATAAATGTAAGCCTGCTACACAATGGTAAATAAACAAAACCGTTCCCTTCCATCAGTGTCAGATTAGAGAGTCAATGTATTGTGCGTGCAACAGCCCAACATATATACCATGCATAGTAATATAACCAGGTTTGTCCATTAAGTCTTTCAGTTGATCAGAAATCGATAATTCCTTTCTCTGGTTTTGCGGCATCCAATCTTCCAACCCACTTGGATGAATCCACCAAGTTCTGTCTCCTTAATAGCAGTTAAATTATGTCCGTGGTCCTGGCTTCATGCCACGAGTAACCTAGCCAAGATGTCTGTACTCTCATCTCAATGACCGCATGTTGGACAGGTCAACCATCCTTTGCTGCTGCACGAGCAGCTTGCATGAATTATCTGACCATTGCCTTCTTTTTTTGCTCCTGGATGTAACAATGGAGGAGCAGATTTGATCCTGACCCTTTCTTCTTCCTACCTCATGGCATCCTATGCTATTTACATAAGTCAGCCAGTTCCATGAAACAGGCGATTACTGTACCATTATGGTTCAAGTCATCACAGCTATGACAGCAATCTAACCAATGCTTATCTAGCATGTGTAGTGGTGCACTAAACTAGTTGAACATCACGAGCCTTGTCTTGATGTCAGGAAATTTACCGCTTCTTTATTCAGGAAAAAAATTATTTTACCAGAAGAATACAACAAAAATAAATGGACATATAAATGACAATCATAGAACCCCATCGACCTCAGATGGCTGGATAGGGATCCTCCTCACCCACAGGTCGGCATTCCATCTCCAGAGGCAGATGGCAAGTATCTGTGTATAAGTGGTAGTTGCTTCAGCTGGAGGGATGCCCTGTCTCTGGCCCTAATGCTTTTGATGACCTCAACTGCACCAATGGTTTATGTTGTTATTAGTGGATTGAAATTTACCCTCACGGAGAGGCATGCCTCAGCATGAACAAACCTCTTCCTGTCCTCCCCAACAGAGATAGCACTAGGTGTTAAAGCCACCATTGACTGTTGTAGGGTTGAGATCACAGATACATTGAGAGCGGCAAGCTGACCATGAGTCCAAAGGGGTAGATAGATATCTGCTGGGTGGGTGCTGGATCCAGGGATAAGTAACAGCACCTCCCTCCTGGGCGCAAGTGCTGCAGACTGAGCCGCAGAGAAGAAAGATGGAGTCATAGCAGTGAATTCGATCACTGTTCCCCCCACAGCCAACCTGGTGGCCACCGAATGGGTCAGCACTATTTTGGCAAACAGGACATCTGATTCAATCCTCACCAATCTTAACCCCCTGCCATTAGTGGAGGCATAGCCAGAACTCCAAGTCATGAAGGCAGAGACCTAGAGCCTGAGATAGCACAGCATTCAGTCAGTCACCAGCATGATGGATGGCAGAAGATAGGGCCACAGCCTTGGAACAAGTGTCAGAGGCCTCAGAGTTGTAGATAGCCTGTTTAATGCCATGGAGAGGTGATGTTGGTGGAGTGGGATGCCCACATCTCCTATAGTTAACCAGTCTTCCCTTTGGCTAGGACATGAATTTTGGTGTCAGGTGTCTTGAGGTACCCGGGGCCTGACCAAGGATTCTGGAGACTAGATTCCTGGACTGATCCAGGGAGGCAATGTAGGCAGCAGCGACATGGAGGGAGGCTCGATGGACACCCAGGCCACCACATGAGGTAGGGAAGGAGGCTTTCAGCCCGGACCAGGAAGGGTGAGGCCCACTAATCTGATCAGAAAGTGATTCCAACATGGAGTCAAATGAGGAAACTGCTTCTGGGAAGACCTGACAGGAGATCGAAGGACATCTTTAGAAGAGCAAAGCATAACCAGAGAATGGTCATTTCCATCTGAGAATCCTGAAGGTGTGTTAGACATTCCAAGATTTATACTTTTTCTCATCCTCTTCCTCATCACTACTCTGCAGTATGAAGGGGGGCCGATGGGAGAGCCGATGGGAGAGCCAAGGAGTTCAAACTTCACTCTTTGGACTGGGATCTCAGATGGTAGAGGGTTGATGTCAGAAGTGACATCCCCATGGATTTACAATAGGGATCCCCTAGCAGGCCCATCTTCCTCAACAATAGGAAAAGCTACACATACATCACTGGAACCACAGAGAGTCCTATATAGCATCGATGTACCAGGCATTAAACTGGAGGTCTGGAACTTCTCTCTTGATTCTCTCAATAATTGGGTGGAGAGCAAGAAAAAAATCAGAGGGCCTCTGTGCCACATTATTTTCATTTGCCATATCACTAAAATAATTCGGTTTTGGTATTATCTCTTGGTATATATTATCTCCCATAAATTCTTTGTGGCAGCTTGATGGTATATCAATTACAGGTAAATCTTCTCATATGTACCTATTGGAGTTAATTATTATTATTGTTATTATTGTTGTTGTTATTAATGTTATTATTATTGTTGTTGTTATTATTATTACTATTATTATTATTATTACTACTACTACTATTATTATTATGACTATTACTAGTACTACTACTACTACTATACTACTACTGCTGCTGCTACTACAACTACTACTATTATTACTACTACTACTACTATTATTATTATTATTACTGTTATTATTATTATTATTACTTAAACAGTACTGATAGGTAACTAAGATGACTATGAAATGAGCAAAAAGTGAATACTGAGGCCTAGCAATTATAGTAGCCAGAAAAAGTGATTGGAAATTAACAGTGGGTGGGACAATTGAACATTTAGTGCATGGACATAGGAAATGGAATGCGCATAGGTTGCTAGATTGTGAAAAAATATTAATTCTGAGGTTTCGACTAGAGAATAAATTTCAAGTTGATTATTGAGGTCATTGTAATGTAATGAAGTTATAGCTGTTGAAGTGAGACTTTGGATGGGTGGTCTTTGCAGGCATATTCCTGCACAGACCTGGGTTCATTGTAATGAAGTTATAGCTGTTGAAGTGAGACATCGGATGGGTGGTCTTTGCAGGCATATTCCTGCACAGACCTGGGTTCATTGTAATGAAGTTATAGCTGTTGAAGCGAGACATCGGATGGGTGGTCTTTGCAGGCATATTCCACAGACCTGGGTTCATTGTAATGAAGTTATAGCTGTTGAAGTGAGACATTGGATGGTGGTCTTTGCAGGCATATTTCACAGACCTGGGTTCATTGTAATGAAGTTATAGCTGTTGAAGTGAGACATCGGATGGGTGGTCTTTGCAGGCATATTCCACAGACCTGGGTTCATTGTAATGAAGTTATAGCTGTTGAAGTGAGACATCGGATGGGTGGTCTTTGCAGGCATATTCCTGCACAGACGTGGGTTCATTGTAATGAAGTTATAGCTGTTGAAGGGAGACATTGGATGGGTGGTCTTTGCAGGCATATTCCTGCACAGACCTGGGTTCATTGTAATGAAGTTATAGCTGTTGAAGCGAGACATCGGATGGGTGGTCTTTGCAGGCATATTCCTGCACAGACCTGGGTTCATTGTAATGAAGTTATAGCTGTTGAAGCGAGACATCGGATGGGTGGTCTTTGCAGGCATATTCCTGCACAGACCTGGGTTCATTGTAATGAAGTTATAGCTGTTGAAGCGAGACATCGGATGGGTGGTCTTTGCAGGCATATTCCTGCACAGACCTGGGTTCATTGTAATGAAGTTATAGCTGTTGAAGCGAGACATCGGATGGGTGGTCTTTGCAGGCATATTCCTGCACAGACGTGGGTTCATTGTAATGAAGTTATAGCTGTTGAAGTGAGACATTGGATGGTGGTCTTTGCAGGCATATTCCTGCACAGACCTGGGTTCATTGTAATGAAGTTATAGCTGTTGAAGTGAGACATTGGATGGTGGTCTTTGCAGGCATATTCCTGCACAGACCTGGGTTCATTGTAATGAAGTTATAGCTGTTGAAGTGAGACATTGGATGGTGGTCTTTGCAGGCATATTCCTGCACAGACCTGGGTTCATTGTAATGAAGTTATAGCGAGACATCAGAGGTGTGAAGTGCTTTGAGAAACCGCATCACCAAAATCTGAGAACGACCATTACCAAATCTGATGGGAGTTCGGTCTTCTGGATTGGATTAGGACGCAGACTTGGAAATGAGTGACCCGACGGTGTTAAGTTATCACGACACTTCTCTGAAGGCATCGGATCTGGCGTTGCTTAGTGGTCCTCTGTGGCTGAATGACAAGATTATAGCGTTTTACTTCGAGTAAGTGCACATTTGCAATTATTATTGACAACGTCGTGTTCCTTTGTGCAAATTTTAAACACTAGCATGCAACTGTCAACAAGCGTATAATAACATTTTACCTTGAAGGGACTTGGACTGGGAATTTGGGAAGGATGGTTTACTGCAATGACCTTCTCAATAATCAACTTTAATATAATTTAAATGTTGGCAAAGAGGAAGGGACTGATTTATGGCCTCCCCCCACCCACTCCAAGCAGTACAATTCATTTAAATAGAACATTAACTTGGTGTTTATCAGATGTTTATCAGATATGTATGTCATAGTGTTTATTACAGTACAAGTCATCTTACCTCATTTACCGTCATTAAAAAAATATATATACATGTATATATATATATATTTACTGCACTGCCTGGGGTGCGATGGTCCAAAGGGACTCAGCATTTTGAAGATTAAATTATCTCCCAATAGTATTCATCAGTCTGTACGCTATGTGTAAATTGGTATGTGTAAAGCACTAAAAGTGGAAGAGATTTGGCATTGAAGCAGTGCTCCAGGGCTAGAGCTTTCACCACCACCTGACCCTAGTCTTGCATGGCCAGACCAGTATTGAAACCTGTACTGAGGGTGAGACCAGTACTGAAGGTGGACCAGTACTGAGGGTGGACCAGTACTGAGGGGGAGACCAGTACTGAGGGTGGACCAGTACTGAGGGTGAGACCAGTACCGAGGGTGAGACCAGTACTGAAGGTGAGACCAATACTGAGGGTGGACCAGTACTGAGGGTGGACCAGTACTGAAGGTGAGACCAGTACTGAGGGTGGACCAGTATACTGAGGGTGGACCAGTACTGAGGGTGGACCAGTACTGAGGGTGAGACCAGTATACTGAGGGTGGACCAGTACTGAGGATGATACCAGTACTGAGGGTGAGTGTACTGAGGGTGGACCAGTACTGATTCAACATGTGAGAGTACCCTGTGCATGGGATAGTGGGCTCATAATATTGCTCATTAGTATATAGACACAGTGGTCATACTGGTAGCTTTAGTATAATTGTTCTGTTCTTTAGGTACTTGGAGCATGATATTTTCAAGTCATTTTCCGATCGTCTTTGTTTGATCACTCCTGACGTAACTCAGTTCATCAAACTCAATGATGGTAAGGTGTGGTTTCATTATATATGCCATGTAACTTAACACTGCTGTGACAAAATAATTGCATGGGAAAGCTCGAGCAAACTGCTAGTTTAGTATGTCTTTACATATTAGGGCTAGGGCTATCTCTAGGGCTAGTGCTATCTCTGGCGTTGGTCTCGCTGCCATTTAAAAAAAGTGCATCTTATTGTGCATTAGGATCACAATGTACTGTAATTCACTTTTTTCATCAAATTCTCTTTTGAGTTAATTTGATTTTCATTTAAACTCTTTTGAGTTAATTTGATTTCCATTTAAACTCTTTAGAGTTAATTTGATTTTTTCTTACGATTAAAATATATTTTACAGGGTACTTGATGTAAACTTGTTAGTACAGTACTTTGCAGAGCCTGAGAGTGTGTTGTGTGAGGATGTATTCATGGGAAGAAGTTGGAGGAGAGAAGTTGGTATGTGATAGTAAGCCTAGCAAAGATAGAGCACACTGTTTGCTGTAGCAGCGCTAAATGGCCACCGCCTTTTTTCCTGAACCTTGCTTCCTCAGTTTATTGGGCTCGATGGCCGTTTCTGTCTTGTGGTTGACTAGAGCAATAGCACATCAAGAAGCCCATCCCTGGTTTTGAAGTACTGTCAAAGTGACAGGGGGGAAGTAAGAAGAATAGAAGACTGTAGCAGACGATCGTGACCATGAATCTCACGAGAAGATGTTCATAGTAAAATAATAATCAATATTTCATTATGAAATATTTTCAGTTATTTAATCCCGTTAATCCCGTAAAATTGTTTACAGTGAAAAAAATAATCAAATTGCAACATTTAGTGTAGAGGCAAAATTACTAGTCTATAATTGGCTATAATTGTTGTTAATTTCTTGATGAGCTTCTTGCTGCTATTGAAAATAGTATAGAAAGAAACTTTCAGTCCTTAGCCCTGTTTTCTAGTTCCCCGCTTCTCGCCAGATAGCTCCTCCTCCATGGCCAATGAAGTCCATAAGGATTGTTCTCACCTCTGGCTAAACGGAACCATTTGCTGACGAATGACATCAGGATAGTTTTGTAGACATGGTGACCAACCTCCAATGAAACTTAAGCAAGTGATGACAGTTGCATCTTATCGCTGGCTCCTTAGTCTGGTTCTTGAGATTAGCTTCTTTGCTATTTCACTCAACAAAAACACAACAAAAAACTTCAGCATAGTATTCATTTCAATTGGTGTGCATTATTTAGTATAACAACCGATTTGAGGTTTCTTGCAGATTTGGATAGCAAGCAGCCTGCTCTTACCTCCATGATCATTTTTGGACTAATTTGCACTGGTGATTCTAAATGACACGCACCCTGATTTTTGGTTAGCAGTCACGTGATCAGTCACGTGATCATAGCAATAAAAATTGCTAGCTCTGGTGTCCAGTACATGTCTGGTGGCATCGTCAATCTTGTGACACCTATGCATGGATCAAGTTACTAGTGGTTCATCTGCAGATGTACGTACACACATATATATTTAATCCAACCTTTGTAAGAGTATTCTGCAGATAATCAGTTAGTAGGGAAATTCATGGTTCATTTGCAGATGTGCACACATACCTAATGCCCCCTCTACGAGTGTCCACAGATAACAGTTACTAGGATATCCATAGTTCATCCCATGCATGTCCACACATACCTAATCCCAGAGTGTCCAAGGATATCCACGGTTCATCTGCAGACGTCCACACGTACTCCATGCACCCTGTGTCAGAGTATCCATGGATGATAAAGTTACAGGGATATCCGCCAATCATCCTCAGATCTCAAATCGGTCATCCGTGGATAAACTCCCTAGTAATTTGGTTATCTGCAGATACTTTGACAAGGGGGCACATGAAGTGAATGTGATCATGATCCGTGGATGTCCCTTGGTCATCCTGACATAACGGGCATTGGGGATAGTGGATATCTCTGCAGATGAACTGTGAATACTTTGGTCATCCAATGGACACTGTGATGGAGGGAGATATGGAGTATATGTGGTCACCTGTGGATGATCCTGGATATCCCTATAACTTGATCGTCCGCAGATGACACGGGAATCTTGAAGGCAATTACTGACTACCACCTCAAGTTTCCTCAATTTCCATACTCCTCAGGTTCCCTCTTATTAGTCTAACTTCCAAGTCCTGGACTCCAGCTTTGTCCAAGCAAGTGGATGGATCTCTATCCTCTCCCACATCTCTGCTTGGCCTCACTTATAATTTGGACAAAATCTATCCACTGGGCATTGCCACGTGTATCCAGCCTGGCCCCATATCACAGAAAGTAGCGTAGTTAGCATGCCGTAAATCTGGAATTCTTCATTGTTGATTAGTCCTATTAACCTACGAAACTTATGGAAAAAGTATATGTTATCATTAGCCACTGCCAGTGTAGATAGACCAGGCAGGACAGAGAAGAGAGCTGGCTTCTAGAAATGCCTCTCTCATATTTGAAGTTCAGGGAGAAGTGAACACAGCTTTGATAATTTCCTAGGTACGTGATGATTTTTTTATTATATGCAGCCATCTCTTATGCTGATCATGTACTTACATTTTGGTGCTTAATAAAACACTTATTGTAAAGAGTAGAGCTTCCTCTAGCCACTGGACTGATTTCAATTGTCTCTCACTTTCCAATTAGGAGCTAGAACTGCATAAGACTTGGGTAGGCTTGTTTTGAGGCCCATAATTTTGATTGCATGTAACTTGGGTACAGTTGTACATATGCAATAGTTTTTAGCTTCAAAAGAGAGCACACAGAGAGATCTATCGTTTGAGCTATATATCAAGTCCACAGAGTGAAGTGTGCAGAATCTATGGAGCTCCAAAGTCGTAACCACAGAGTTTTTTTTTAACTTTGTGTTATTGTTCCCCCTTAATGGCTCCTTCAAAATCCCTCAGTGTTGGATTCCTAAAGAATAATTTATCGGCCACCATGAGTTCTATGCGAATGTTGAATGTTATGACATGAAATATTTCCATACGGATTATTTTAAACATTCCAAAAGGCATTAGCTACACACATGATGCTAATAGTGGGTGCTTGTTGCACACATGGTGCCAATAGTGGGTGCTTGCTACACACATTGTGCCAAGTACTTTATGATGAAGGCTAGAGCATGTCAGCTGATATCTCTGTTAAATATTACTTTCTAAGTAAAACTTCATGTAATTGAGAAAGAGAAAAATATGATAAACCCTTCCAGCACGTGTGTGCACATGTTCATTACACGGAGCAATAAGCAGCCTCGGTGTGTGTATAACATAGCTAGCTCATATACATCCAGTATTTTGGTTTCCATCCGTACATTGCCACACCCTTTTCCCTGACACCCTAAGGTCGAACATTGCTAGCATACTTCCTAGTTGTGCTGTGCTTATGAAGCCTTTCCGAGTAATTATGAGATCCCAAACACACAGCGCTGCAACACATTTAAAACTGTGCATAGAGAAATTGTTTTTGGACACCCTATCTGAACATTGCTACCTAATTGTGCGTGCTTATGAAGCCCTGCCGAGTAATTACGAGATCCTGAACACACAGCGCTGCAGCACATTAAAACTGTGTGCAGAGAATACTTCCTAATTGTGCTGTGCTTACGAGAGGAACTGAGGAGAGCTAGACTATGATAAACCCTCTTGCCTCAAGCATGAGTGTGTGTACATGTTTATTACACGGAGCAATAAGCAACCTCAGTGTATATATGAACATAGCTACTCTCATACATCCTTTCCACCCGTACATTGCCACACCCCTTCCCTCGACACCCTGGGCTTGAACATTGCTAGTTAGTTTCTATTTAGATAGTAACACAGCAGGCATGCTTGTCTATGTTAGTTTCCGATTGTATGACTGATCTACAGGTGCTGATCTTGCTATCTTCCTAACTCCCTTGGACCTGGCGAGGAGGGAGCTGGTGTTTCTAGCTGTCAACAACAGTTCTTCCATGGAGAGTGTTGGAGGCTCCCACTGGTATGCTCTGTATGCATGAACTGTTGAACTGTTGTTTATATTTGTGAGAAGCAATGCTAATTTAGACCACACTCACTAGATATAGAGTGTGTCCTTGGCTAGTATGCACAGCTAGGCAGCTCATGAAATGAATGGAACATTGCACATTCTAATCAACAAAATACACTATACACATGAACGTGTACATACACACAATTAATTTATTAAAAAAAAATTAATTAATTTTTTGGTGTGGTTTATAATTATCCAAAGACGAGCTCACATGTGTATATACACACATATACATATACATGTATATAGATTATTTATTTTGCTAGCATGAGTTACCAGAAATATAACTTTTTCATCAGCAGGACACTTTGATCTCCTTTACCCCTCCCTCTTTCCCACATGCACATGCTCTCATTTGGATGGTACAGGAGTTTGCTGGTATATAATAGGATGGAGAACAGTTTCTTCCACTACGACTCCCTTAGACCATGCAATTCTGAATCTTCCCGTCTGTGCTCCAAGAAGCTGACTCCATATTTGATGGGTGAGTAGAGCAATGAACTTTTGTTGTCCGTAATGTGAAGATGTGTGTAAATTGATTTTAATGATTTAGGTGAAACACTCAATACTATTTGACCTTGAGTTTTATAAATTGTGATTTCCATTAAATTCACACCTATCATTTTTTCTCGAGTAATATTTCGAACAGTAAGCTGCAGGTTGGTATAAGAAGCATCTCCATTGATATATAGCATCATGCAAAAATTCTAATTTTGTCATGGTATGTATATCTGCAACAAGGCCTCACGAAATCATACAGAGTTACCTTCTTTCTCAAGAGCGAGTGGATTCAGCAACAAAATCTCGCAGCAAGGAATCATACAAGGGTATCTCCTTTCCCAAGAGCAAAGGGGTTGAAAGTGGGCATGGGTGCTTGTGTAGCCTTTCTTAGCAGAACATCTTCCAGAAACTGTAAACGTCTAGAAGAGCTGGTCTGTGACAAGTTGCGTTCATTAGGCACTAGAAAGTAATAAATAATAATAGCTAGCTGGGGACCAGGGGCTGTCCCTAACTATAAAATTGCCCATAACTTGATAACTTGAGAAATGCACTGCTGTGGTACTTCATAGTAGCTTGATGAATTGTAGCTATTTCCAGTATATAGTTGTAAACATGCAGCAAAAACCCACACGTGATATTCATCTCCAAGGGTCTACCTTCTGTCTACTCTCCCCACACATTACTTGTGTACTGTAGGCCTCTTCATTGAAATCTTACAACCAGAGGACTCCAAATTATCCGTGCATTATAATTATCCGTGCATTATACAGCGACTAATCTCTTTCTAGAACACCGAAATCGGTAAATGTCATCAACACAATAAACTCGCTTGTGTGCAATATTGAGATTTGTCATTCAGTAGCTACTGGACATTTTCTCTGAAAAATGTAATTGTTGGTTTACTGAGCAGCTTACTCTTGTGTAGCACAGACTTTCAACAAAACAATTATTTATAATTCTACATGTCTGTATATTAATTATGTGTAATCGAGTAATGAGCATTGTATAGAAGTACAACTGCTGTGATTTATACCGTAGAGAGAAAGGTTTTATACAACTAGATTTCAAACACGAGGTCTACGAATCGACAATACAGTACAGACATATAACGGGCAATAATAAGAACTAGTGTCATGCGCATAACTATCTAGTAGTACAAAGTTCAAGTTAGTTCCAGATCACTACATTCACCCCCTTGTTAGGATGTGATCCTTCAGGCAAGACGGTCGATAGGTAGACGGATTCGTTCAGAATGACGCAAGGGAGCTTCTTGAATCGGAGAATTGGGTGGTACCTCAGCCGGAGTTAGTTCCGCCCCAGAGGGTATCGAGGTAGGCATAGGTCGAGAGTTCAGCTCTGGCTCGAGTGAGGGTCGGGGAAGCGATGTCAGAGGCGGCGCCTCGTCCATAACCGGCATCAGAGGGTGAGTGTTGTCCCCCAGTTTACCACACAGGGCTATGTAGGTGCTTGGTAGACACGGTCGTTTCCCTGCCGTCTGGATACCAGATGTGAGCATAATGGGGGTTTGCCTCAATGAGCTCCACCTCATCGACCAATGGGTCCATTTTTCTGGTTCGGACGTGACGCTTGAGGAAGATGGGCACAGGAGAAGTCAGCCAGGTAGGGATGGAGCTTCCAGACGTAGACCGTCGGGAGAAACGGAAGAGACGCTCATGGGGAGTCTCGTTAGTAGTCGTACAGAGAAGTGAGTGTATGGAGTGGAGGACATCAGGGAGGACCTTCTGCCAATACTTGATGGGGAGATTCTCTGATTTGCAGGCCATCGTGACAGCTCTCCACACAGTCCCATTGCACTTCTCTATTTGTCTGTTGCCTGCAGGATTATAGGGAGTGGTGCAGCTTGTTGCTACTCCTGCAGTAGGACCGCAGTTCACGACTAATTAAGGAGGGCCCTCGATCAGAATGCACAAAAGCCGGCATCCCGAAGACAGAGAATAGCAATGATAAGCATTCGATTACAGTACTGGCATTCATATCAGGACAAGGGAAAACGAAGTGAAAACGTGAATACTCATCAATGATGTTGAGGAAATATGAGTTCTTGTTGTAGAGGTCCTTTGAAATCGATGTTCAACCTCTCGAAGGGTTGAGTAGTTGCCTTGATTAGGTGGCTTTTGACAGGTCGATGGAACCTGGGCTTGCATTCACAGCAGATCCGACAAGAATTTGCCATTCTCTTTATTTCTTCAATGGAAAAAGGTAGGTTTCAGCTACGAACAAAATGTGACATCCTCGTAATACCTGGATGGCAAAGCGACTGATGCAGCAGGTACAAAAGTCATCTAGGGAGGCAGCACAGGTACTGCGGGAGAAAGTGTCGGGTGGTATGATCTCTTTTCCCGGGGCGATAGATAATATCATAACTGTAGCAGGACAGCTCTACCCGCTAACGCATGATTTTATCATTCTTGATTTTTCCCTTATGACGCTGGTCAAACATATAGGACACAGACTTCTGGTCAGTCTTCAAGCAGAAATGTCGTCCAGTTAGGTAGTGTTTCCAATGGCAGATAGATTCTATGATGGCCTGGGCCTCTTTCTCGATGAGGGATGTCGGATCTCGGGCCCTTGTAGTGTCCTCGAGAAGAAAGCTACAGGACGTCCAGCTTGGTTCAAGGTTGCAGCTATAGCCACTTCTGATGCATCCGTCTCCACTTCAAAAGGTAACTCCTCATCCACGGCCGTTACTACCGATTCTTCAATACTTTTCTTTAGGCTGTCAAAAGCCAATGGAAAAGTTTTGCAACTGTTTATGGGGCTCATTCTGTCTGAAAACCCAGGAATCCATTGAGAGTAGTAAGAGAATAGTCCTTTACATCTATTGAGAGACTTGATATTGTTGGGGACAGGAAGCTCTCGAAGAGGTCTCAAACGCTCAGGGTCCGGGCGGATCTCACCCTCTTCTACAATGCAACCAAGGATGGCGAGGCGTCTAGTTGAGGAGACACTCTTTTCATCGTTGTAGGTCATGTTTCTCCGTTTGGCTGCCGCGAGGAAGAGCTATAGATTGGTATCATGCTCGTCTTGATCTTTTCCGCATATGGTAAGGTTGTCCAAATAAGGGAAAACACCGGCTAAGTGTATGCACAAATCGGTCATTTCCCGTTGGAAACACGCAACGCCATTAGTAGCACCGAATGGGACCCGTGTGAACTGGTATAAGCCATTGCTTGCCTCAAATGCCGTTCTTCCTTCCTAAGCGGAACTTGGGTACGCACTTCGTAGGTCGATAGTGTGGAATTCCCTTGTACTGAGCAATGGAGTTTACCTGGTCACTTATGCGTGGAAGACGGAAAGCATCCAATAGTGTAAACCTATTGATAGTTTGTGAATAGTCTACTACCATCCTCCTTTTGTGGTTATCACCCTTTGCAACGACAACTTGAGCTCTCCAGGGCGACTTACTAGGCTCAATAATTCCTTCTTTCAGGAGCCGTCGTGTTTCCGTGGTAATGAATAGCGAATCTTCCCGACTATACTTGCGTGACTTGGTCGCAATCGGGTGGCAGTCATCTGTTAGATTAGAGAACAACTGTGGTGGGCTAATATTCAAAGTGCTTAGACCACAGATAGATAGCGAAGACTTAGGACCACCATATTAAAAAACAACCCTCTCATGTTGCATCTGGAAGTCTAAGCCTAGTATGAGGTCAGCACACAGTTCAGGGAGGACAGATAGGCATACCCGGGGGTAGGTTCTACCCCCAAATACGAGGCCAACAAGACAATAACCGCTCACGTTCGTCGCCAGGGAGGATGTAGCCATCGATATCTTTCCCGCCAAAGGGTAGACATGAGAAGAGCTGCCGATTTCACCAGTCCCGGATGAATGAAGCTTTCAGAGCTCCCACTATCAACGAGGGTCTTGGCTTCAAATCCATCTACGCTCACTGTGGTCGTCGAATTAGCAAGTGACAGGGGCACCTCAGCAGAGATGGTAGCGAGCATTGGTCGCCACATTGCGGCTGACGTCCTCCCTTCAGACAGGGGTGGGGCACCACTTCGGCAAACTTTCTGAAAGTGTCCCTTCTTTTGGCACTTGGAACACATGACAGTGCGAGCAGGGCACTTGGAGCGAGGATGCCTTTGGTAGCCACAGAAGAAGCACTTCTGTCTTTGAAAAGAAGAAGCTGTAGCAAGAGTGGAAGGGTTGACAGCCGGGTCACAGTCTGGTAGAACATTGTCTGCTGGTAAGACGGCAGCATTGACTGATAGGGGAGTTGCCGTATATGACTCTGAGCTGCGCGCTGCTGAGTCCAGTGATCTGGCTTGATCGAACATAGTCTTGAGGTCCAGAGTATTATTTTCCAATAACCTTTGGCCAGAAGTTAAACCAGAGACGAAAGCGTCCATAACGCTCTCCTCACGATATTTAACTGAGGAGACATTCTGGTATTTACAGTCTTTGCTAAGCGTTTTGAGGACCTGGAGGTACTCATCCAGGGTCTCCGCGGACTGTTGGCGCCTCGTAGCAAGGATATGTCGGGCATAGTCTTTGTTGGTGGGCTTTATATAGAGAGTTTGTAGCGTCTCAATCGCCGTTGGGTAATCCCCACAGTCTTCGATGTATTGGTAGATCTTAGGAGACAGAAAGTTTGTGAGTACTCCGAGTTTGTCCAAACCCTCTCGGTCGAGGACAGCGAGAAAGTTCTGGAATGTCCTCCTCCAGTGGAGCCAATCCTTTGAGGCGTCACTCGAGTTTGGATCTGCCTCCAAACGTTCCGGACGAAGGACTTTATCCATCCAGAGATCTAGTTGTATAAATTGCTGTGATTTATACCGTAGAGAGAAAGGTTTTATACAACTAGATCTCAAACACGAGGTCTACGAATCGACAACACACTACAAACATATAACGGGCAATAATAAGAACTAGTGTCATGCGCATAACTATCTAGTAGTACAAAGTTCAAGTTAGTTCCAGATCACTTCAACAACTATGATTGATTAGTTCAGGAGTGATCCAGAGTAACTTTTTGTAGTTATATTAAAAAATTAAAAAACAAGAACAACACATGGAAACACATGGAAACACATGGAAACACAAACGAAAAAAATTATATTCGTAAAAAATACGTTAAATTTTTCTTCTTTCTTCAGCGTCTCTCAGTGGCTGTTTTTGGGTCGGTCGGGAGTTGAATGTGTTAGTTTTTTAGTTATTTATTTATTTATTTATTGTTATTATTTTTGTATTTTTGTAATTGATTATTATATAACTATATAGCATGTGTTAATTATGTGTTAATGAACTTGGTATGTTATGTTTGCTCTTTATATATAATTAATAATTTATATATCATTTATTTGTAAAAAAATATATATATATATTCGTCAAAAAGAAGAACAGAAACAAGATGGTATTCATCTATAACTGTACATATAGCCATTTGTATGACCCTTTACAACATGGAGGTAGATTGGTGATGATGGTCGCTGATGTAGAAGCTCTATCATGCTTGGCAAGGTAAAAACATAGTTGCTTGCTACCTCCTCAGATGGTTAGTGCAAGAGAGAATTGGATATATAGAGAAAAGCTAACTGACTGCTGTCGTGGAAACGCTCCAGGCCTTATAGTTTACAGAACACTTAATCTGCAGAACCTCGATACCTGTCCTTCCAAGATGACGTAAGGGATGCTCGGTCTCTTCTAGCTGCAACCCAAACCAAACTCAGCAACTATACCCACCCGGTAAGTGCTGGATACCTTGACGTAAGAATTTAGTTACCCCCTGACTAGTAATAATGGTTATTACTAGTAATGAGATAAAGTCAGCAGCATGTAATACAAACAGTAATTACAAAGTAAGAACTAAAGTTACAGTGAAGTCTCGGTACTGATAGGCTGTATTTTGCAGTGTCTTCAATTGCTACATGGCAGTATCTAAAATAAACCTAGCTAACACATTCCTTTTATAGTCTAGCTAACATATAATGTCATTAGATATTCTATCACAAATATTGACCTTATAGGGTCCTAACTAGTGCAGGTCACGTCAGTGGTGAGCAGTCAGTGGTGAGCAATCGGTTGCTCTATTAGTCTTGGTGGCGCTGTGGTCTTTCTCCTGGCCACAGCATCTGTTGTGTATCTCGGTCTCAGGCTGCTTGGGTCTTCTGTGGTTCCCACAACATCTTGCGTGTGTGTGTGTGTGTGTGTGTGTGTGGAGATCTTGTCCTGATGTGATGGTTCTGGTTCTTTGTGGTTCGGGAATGGAGCCATGATGTCTGGTGGTCGGTTGGCGACATCATTAGTCAGGGATTTCCCTGACACTCCCCCTTCCTCGGCTGGCAACCCGTCGCGGCTTAGGCCGTCGGCGTTGCCGTTCTTGTTTCCTGCTCGGTGGTGTACTGTGAAATTGTAGTCTTGTAGGGCCAATGACCATCGGGTCAAGCGTCCGTGAGAGTCCTTAATGTTTTGTAGATAGGCGAGGGGGTTGTGGTCGGTTTGTACCTCGAACTTCCGGCCTTCCAAATAGACCCGGAAGTGACGTATTCCGTCAACAATCGCTAATGCCTCCCTCTCAATGGTAGAGTATCTTTGCTCTCTTGGGAGTAGTTTTCTCGACCCATACCCAACCGGATGCTCCTCTCCTTCGTCGTCAACTTGGCTCAACACATATCCTAGACCCACATCTGAAGCATCGGTCTGCAGGATAAAATTCCTCTCCCAATTGGGACACACCAACACAGGATGGTTAGTCAAATAATTCTTCAATAGCTTAAAAGCTTCCTCACAGTCATCACTCCATATAATGGTATTACTCAACACTTTCTTAGTTAACTTAGTAAGGGGGGCAGCAACTTCTGAAAAGTTTGGGATAAACCTTCGGTAGTACCCTGCTAACCCCAGAAATGCCCGTACCTGTTTCTTGCTCCTAGGCTGGGTGTAGGTGGCTAATGCTTCAACTTTACATGCCACAGGCTTGACTCTGCCTCCACCCACTTCGTGCCCTAAATACTCGCAAGAGCTCTTCCCAAACTGGCATTTCCCTATCTTAATATGCAATCCTGCTCCCCTCAACCGTGCTAACACAGATCTTAAGTGATCCACATGATCACTCCAGCTTGGGCTGAAGATGACGATGTCGTCAAGGTAGGCGGCTGTGAACTCCGCCAACCCTGACAACACGTGATCCATCAGCCGCTGGAAAGTCGAGGGTGCTGCCACCAGGCCAAAGGGCATGGTGGTGAATTCGTATTTGCCATAGGGAGTGACAAAGGCTGTCTTCTCCCTACTACTTCTGGCTACCGGTACCTGGTAGTATCCCTTAGTTAAGTCAATGGTGGTAAGATACGTAGAGTTCCCTAGGTTGTCAATAAGTTCTTCAATGTTGGGTAATGGGTAAGGGTCCTTAACAGTTATCTCGTTTAGCTTTCGGTAATCGACGCACATGCGCCTTGTCCCGTCCTTCTTGGGTACTAGGACAATTGGGGCCGCCCAAGGACTTTTGCTAGGTGTTATTATCTCTTGTTCTAGCAAGGTGCGGATCTCTGTCTCTAAGTACTGCTTGGAAGCCTGAGCCAAACGATAAGCGGGTAGTCTAATTGGTAAGGCGTCTCCAGTGAGGATCTCGTGCTCTACTAGCTGGGTTCTGCCTGGGACATCACAGATGATGTCCGCAAACTCACACTTGACTTCTTCTATCTGAGACTGATGCTCTTCTGATAGATTCTCTCTTGTTTCCTGTTTTTGGGCAGGCGGTTCATCCGAGTTCACCTCTCCTAAGAAGACCGCTGCCGCAGGAGTATGCCACTCCTTTAAGGCATTTATGTGGAAAACCTTGAGGGGTTTTCCCACTTTACCCGCATTTAGTTGGTAGGTCACCTCAGACACTCTTCCCACAATCTCAAAGGGGCCCTGCCACTCATTTAGGAGCTTGTTTTGTTTCCTTGGGCGGAATGCCAACACAAAGTCCCCTACTTCAAAATGACGCGCTACTGTCTTCTTGTCGTATTGGTTTTTGTATTTCTCTTTGTTCTCGCGCTCATTTTCTTGAGCTACACTCCCTACTGACTCTAGGTTAGCCTTCAGCGTTTGGATAAATTCAGGCACATCTACCTGACTCTCTTCTTCTTTCTTTCGCCAGAACTGCACCAGCTGGTCAATCGGCATTCTCATAGATCTTCCATACAACAGTTCGTATGGGGAAAAACCTGTTGTTTTGTGGGGGGTTCCCCGGTAGGCCCATAAGATAAAGGGGAGACACTTGTCCCATTCATTGGAGGTGTTTTGCGTGATCTTTCTCAGCAACCTCTTCATGGTTGAATTAAAGCGCTCCACCATACCATCTGTTTGTGGATGATATGGTGAAGTCTTTATGTGTCGTATCCCCGTAAGTTCACACACTCTGGTCATTACCCTTCCCACAAAGTTGGTTCCATTATCTGTTAATAGTTCTTCGGGCAATCCTACCCGGGACATCACCTCTACCAAGCACTCTGCAATTGTCTCCGCGGTGGCATTCCTCAAGGGAAAGGCTTCCGGCCACCGCGTACAATAATCCATTAAGACTAGTATATACTTATTTCCCCCCCTTGGATCTGGTCAGGGGACCAAAAATATCCATGGCTACTCGGGAAAAAGGCTTGCCTATGATAGGTAGGGGTTGTAGAGGGTTTCTTGCCACACTGGCAGGACTAGCCTTCTGACAGACTGGGCAGGACCGACACAGGATGTGAACATCTCTGGCCAGCCCTGGCCAGTCCATCCTTGTCCTGATAATGCTCAGTGTCCTTTCTTTGCCAAAGTGGCCCGCCACTATGGACGTGTGGGCCAGTCTAAGGACTTTATCCCTTGCTATCTTGGGGACTACTATCAATTTCTTTCCTCCCTCCTTATAGGGCTCTCTCATGATCAAACTATCTTCCATAAAATACCTACCCTTGCCCACATCTATTCCCTCCCTGATCTTACGTAAGGTTGGGTCTTTCTGTTGCTCTGCTTTGAGCTCTTCAGGCGAGATGTGGCTGAGTACTGTTGTCTTCTCCGTAACTGGGTTACATGGGAGGGGTGGTTCCGTTTCGCTGATGTCTTCTTCCTCACTGGAGGTCAATGAGTGCAATATAGGCTCATCCTGCATCTGTTGCAGGGCTTCCTCTTCTTGTTGTTGAGCCTGGGCCTTCTCCTGGGCTCTGGTAGTCACTAAGCTCTGTTCAGTGGTGGTGGGGGTTGGAGCTGCTTCTTCTGGTTCAGTAGTCGTGGTGGGTGGAGTTGTTTCTTTCTTGGGCGTGTCCAGGGCCTCTCTCAGATAGTGTCTAAAAGATGGAATGTCATGGCCCATGAGCATACCGCAGGAAAGATGCTTACTCACACCCACTATCATTCTGGTTTCCTTCCCTCCCAACTGAATGCTGATCTGGGCAGCAGGGAACTGTGCCTCGGTAGAGCTAGCTGTTCTATAGCTAATAGTCCATGGAAGGTAATCTTCCTTCTTTACATACCTAGGGTGTACCACACTCTTTGTGCACCCCGTATCTAATAGTGCCTGTACTTTGGTACCATTAATTTGAACCTCCTTATTCCATTCCGGCAGGTTGTCTCTCATGCTCAAGGCGCTGTTTCCCTTCTCAAGCTTCACTCTGCAATCTTTCATGAAATGACCCTTCTTCCCACACCGATAACACTCAAGGGTTCCTCCTTCCCTCCTCTGGTAATTACTTTCACTACCCATACCTGTTCCTCGGTATGTGGGGTTGAAATTGTTGTTACTGTGGGAACGCGCATGCTCCCTAGCTTGTGTGGGGTGGTTGGTCTCCCTGGAAGGCATTGGTCCTCTTCCTCTCTGCTCCGGATATATGGGTTGGTTATTTCCCCTGGAAGGCATGGTCCCTCTTCCTCTCTGCTCCTGATATTTGGGGTTGTTCTCCCTGTCTCTGTCACGTGGGATGTTGAGGTGTCGGACGGCTGCTGCTGTTAGCTCCTCATAGCTCTCTGGGTTCAGTTGACGCATCCTCGTCTCCAGCCATCTGGGTAGCTTCTGTAATGTTAGTTCAAACAACATGGTCTCAAACACCCCCTTACCCTCTGCCTCAATCCATCTCCCAAACAATTGCCGTCTGTCCCTGAACCAGACCTCAGGGGTGACAGTGTCAAACGGTATCTCAAAAAAAAAATTCCTGTATGACTCCGAGGTGACCTGATAGGTAGATCTCAGGACCCGGCAGACCACCTCGAAGTCGGTCTGATCTGTGGGAGAGAGGGAGGATATTGCCAACATGCCCTGACCAGAAGTCGGTCTGATCTGTGGGAGAGAGGGAGGATATTGCCAACATGCCCTGACCACTGAGCGCACTCCTCAGATAGATACACCATTGGTCATGTGGCCATGCATTTGTAGTGGCTATCACCCTGAATAGATCTATGTATGCACCCATGTCGTCAACCCCCTCTACATATTTTTGTAATCTTAGCTGTGGTGGTGTTGGTGCTACTGGGTGGCGTTCCGCTGATCTGGTGATGGCCTGCTGCATTCCCAGCATAAGTTCAGCCATCCTCTCCTCCTGTCTTTCTTGCCTATCCCTCTGTTCTCTCTTGTCTTCAGCATCTCTGCATGCTCTCTCATCCTCTCTTCTGTCTTTCCGTTGGGACTCTTCCTCTTCCCTCTTGGATTTGTTCTCCTCTGTTAGGATGAATCTGTTCATCAACATTGTTCTCGACAGAGCAGGCTCTGATGACCGATCTGATACTTCCTCTTCTCCATCTCCAGGGGTCTGGAAGATACTTCCACTTCTGAGCTGCCTGCTCTCTCCCGGTCTTCCTGTGCTCTGCATTTAAAGAAAGATTAATTTATTCGCGCTACGCGGATCCTTGCGGGTAGCACAAATAATAATAGTGGCAAAAAAAACAACCCCCACTGAAATGACAATCACAGAAATATGCACTTTCCCGAAGGACTAACACAATATTTCACTTAAATTACGCCTAACTCGCGCAATTTCCTGGCCGCTTCTCGGATTTCCTCTTGTCTGGAACTCCTGTCCACTGTCTGGTTTGTCCTTTCTCGGAACCTGTTTTCCTCTGTATTTTTGAAAACCGTTCGGCCCGTCCTTGGGTCAACGCTGACTTCTTTCTGTATCTTGTGTACAACTTCTATGTCTTTACTCATTTGGGTCCCTCTCACTTAAGGAATCCCACCGCTGCCACCAGTGTCGTGGAAACGCTCCAGGCCTTATAGTTTACAGAACACTTAATCTGCAGAACCTCGATACCTGTCCTTCCAAGATGACGTAAGGGATGCTCGGTCTCTTCTAGACGTCCTGCAACCCAAACCAAACTCAGCAACTATACCCACCCGGTAAGTGCTGGATACCTTGAGGTAAGAATTTAGTTACCCCCTGACTAGTAATAATGGTTATTACTAGTAATGAGATAAAGTCAGCAGCATGTAATACAAACAGTATTACAAAGTAAGAACTAAAGTTACAGTGAAGTCTCGGTACTGATAGGCTGTATTTTGCAGTGTCTTCAATTGCTACATGGCAGTATCTAAAATAAACCTAGCTAACACATTCCTTTTATAGTCTAGCTAACATATAATGTCATTAGATATTCTATCACAAATATTGACCTTATAGGGTCCTAACTAGTGCAGTTTCTGACGTCACGTCAGTGGTGAGCAATCGGTTGCTCTATTAGTCTTGGTGGCGCTGTCGTCTTTCTCCTGGCCACAGCTGTTATGTGTTGGTTTAACTGCCTAGTGAAGGTTGCAGGTTGTAAGGCTGCACCTTTGCATCAGTTCAGACTAGTAGATTAAACAATTAATAATTCATAGACAAATGTAAAGAGAGAGAGATTCAGACCACTGTCTGGAGCCTGCACACAACGGTAGGGAACAGAGAAAATACAGAGGGGAAGATAGGATGACAGGGAGCAATCCAACAATAACAAGTTACAATGAGCAGTTCAGCTGCTGACAATTGTAGAGCTGTTGATTAAAGGCGAATCATGAACGGGTTGTAGAAGCGATAGAGGAATTTTGCAGACTGACTTGAGAAAGTCATGAGGATGGATGTTATAGAATGAGAAAAGAGCGGGAAAACATACAAGGGTGTGTCCTAGTGGACCAATAGGATTGATACAACTTGAGTGTTAGCAATGCAACATTCACATACAGGAAACAACAAGATTATGAGGCAGGGACATGTGACTAATGTGGTTCACTTGATGAATGCAAGTGTTGATAAGTGTGCGGTTTAATTATGTTCCTGCAGGATTGACTGGAGGAGGAGCTAGGGCTGCTTGTCCAGACATACTGGGGGGGGGGGCGAGTGTGACGGCCGATGCGTCTGTTCTGGTTCTGGCGAAGTCCGGTCGGGATGGAGGAGAAGGGCAACTTTTGTCACTGGTCGCTTTAGAATCCCCTGGCTGGTCTTCAGTGTGACCACCCTGACAAGTCCATCATCGCCAGGGAATGCTTTCAACACTCTGGCCATGGGCCAGTGGTTGGTGAACGTTTGGCCATCGCATATGACCACAATGTCCCCTTCTTGGATGTTGGAGGATGGCTTGCGCCACTTCTGCATCTTTTGCAATTGTTGCAAATACTCCAAGGACCATCTCCTCCAAAAATGCTGGGTGATGGATTGACAGAGTGTCCAACGCCTGCACAGTGATGGGTCCTTGTCCAGTGAGATCTCCGGGTACGCACAGAGCTCACGTCCTATCAGGAAGTGTCCTGGAGTTAGTGTCGTGATGCTCTTGAGGTGACGTTTGGTTGACTTGACCGCAGCCTCCCAAAGGCCACCAAAGTGGGGAGCTCTGTCAGGGGAGAAGTGCCATTGAATGCGTTTGGGGAGCAGGTAGTTGTTGATGGATGTGGTGCTGGCTTGCAAGAGGGTGTAAAGGTCTTGCAAATCGTTGTGGGCGCCTTGGAAATTTCCTCCATTGTCAGAATAGAGGTTGGTGGGGAGTCCCCGTCTGGAGACGAACCTTTTGAGACAAGCTACGAATGCTTCAGTGGTGGCATCTGAAACTACCTCTAGATGGGCAGCCTTGGTGCTGAAACAAACAAATATGGCAAGGTAAGCCTTGATGATGACTGGCTTACGGGTGTGGCCCTTCTTGAGTAAGAAGGGCCCAGCATAGTCCACTCCAACTACACTGAATGGGGGACTCGGTGTGACCCGCTGGCTGGGGAGCTGTCCCATCATTTGTCCTTCAGTCTGGGCATTGGCCTTCCTGCAAACGATGCAGCTCCTGCAGATGGTGCGGGATAGCTTGCGAGCTCCCAGCACATGGATCCTGCCACCTGTGGCCGAGAGTATGAGACTAGGGCCTGCATGGCCAAGGGAGATATGCTTATGGGTAAACATCATATGGGTGAGTGTGCACCTTCCTGACAGAATGATGGGGTGACGCTGGGACTGAGAGAGGTGAGAGTGATTCAACCTACCACCCACTCTGATGACTCCATGCTTATCTGTAAATGGAGATAATGCCTTGAGAGGGCTTGTGAGTTTGACTGCCTTCCCCTTCCTTAGTCGAGAGAGTTCCTCTGGGAAGCTGAGTTCCTGCGACTGTTTGAAGAGGAGTTGCTCTGCTTGACCAATCTCTGCCACAGTGAGGTAGGGTCCAGGTTGCCTTGCTTGATGATGAAGGGACTTCTTGATGTTGCCTACAAACCTCAATACCCAAGCCACAACTCCCACAAAGGCATGATAATTGTTGGTTCGGCCTTGGTATGGTAGGAGAGAGGGGCTAGGAGATGCTATGTTACATGCTACCTGGTCTTCATCGAGTTTGTGCTGCAACACAAAGGGTTGAAATGGCTTGCTCAGGGGTCTAGCCCAGGGAGGACCATTCCACCAGAGTAGATGATCTTTCAACTCTCTGGGTGAAATACCCCTGGATGCACAATCGTCCTTGCCTGGTACATGGTACCAAGTGTGAGGGGGAAGGCTCTCCAAAATGGCTGATACTCTGTTTGCCTCGAACGTCTTGAGTTTTCTCACTTTGCCATCTAGCCACCATAAAACAATCTCGCTGTCACTCCAGGCATGGACACTCACTTGCTTCAAATCTAGGGCCTTCTTCACCTTGCCCATCAGTTGGGCCAACAGCCTAGCCCCACACAACTCTAGCTGAGGTATAGACCTCCTCTTCAAGGGGGCCACCTTAGTTTTGGCATTGATCAGAATACATGTGGGAGGGTGGTGATCATAGGTTGTTCGTAAATAGATGACAGCTGCGAATGCCTCCTTGGAGGCATCACAAAAACCATGTAGCTGCACTTCCCTTCTCTGCCCGGGCACAAAATAACATCTGGGGTGTCTTTTCCCGATTAGGAGAGGGAGTTGTTCTCTCCACTCCTTGTGTTGGGCCTGATGCTCGAGTGGGATTGGGTCATCCCAGGCCAACTTCAGCTCCCAGAGCTTCTGATAGAGTATTTTCATCTGCACCATGGTTGGTGCCAGCCATCCTAAGACATCAAAGGTCTTGGCCACATCTGATATTATACCACGTTTTGTTGATGTATATTGGGAGGAGAGTGATAAAGATGTAGACATGGTATCATTGGTAGAGTCCCATTCTACTCCCAAAGCTTTAGGTTGAGACTGGACCCCTGTAAGATCCTGAATTGTGGCCTTCTCCCTAAGAGAAGGCTCAATGGTTTGTAGAACAACCTCAGAGTTGCTCTGCCACTTCCTTAAATCAAACCCCCCCTTCAAAAGTAATGCTCTTATCTCTTGCTGTAGAGAACTTGCCTGCTCAAGCGTATCTGCCCCTGTCAGAAGGTCATCCACATAGAAAGCCGTGGACACTAGGGGACTGGCGTTTGGGAAGGCCCGACCAAAGTCAATGGCTGTTTGGTGCAACACTTGGATGGCCAAGTAAGGAGAAGAGGATACACCAAATGTGACCCTGGTCATCCTGTAATCCTTGAGGGACCCGGTGGGTTGGTCTCGCCACAGGAATCGATGAAGATTCCTGTCTTGAGGGTCCAACTACAATGCCCTATACATCTTGCTCACATCTGCTGATAGAGCAAACAGATGCATCCTGAATCTCATCAGGATTGTATCTAGTGTGGGATTGAGAGTGGGTCCTGTCATAAGGACATCATTGAGAGAGAGATTGGTTGAGGTGGGGGCACTGGCATTGAATACCACCCTCAACTTGGTACTTGTGCTGCTGGTCTTAACGACACTATGCATGGGTAGATAGTATTGCTCTGTGGCTGGGGTCAACTCATGCTCAGGCACCGGCTCTGCGTGTCCTAGATCCATGTACTCTTTGATTACAGCTTGGAATTCCTCCCACATTCCCTTTTTCAATACTGACCTTTCGTTGGACAAAAAACGATTCACCGCTTGGGACCTGCTGGTGCCCAGAGGCAAACTGTTGGGAACTCTAGGAAGGGACACTTGGTAGTGGGCTGGTGACTCTACGTACTGGTGGCTCTTTAGGAAGTGAGTCTGCACATCCTGCTCCTCCTGTGTAAATGGATTAGCAGGGGCTAAATTCTCTTCCATCTCCCAGAACTGGGAGAGGAGGGCTTCAGTAGTGTCTGTGACTGTAGCTTGTTGCACTGCCACCGCTGAGGTTATTGAGGAGGGAGTAAATGACCCCAATATGGTCCAACCAAATATGGTCTCTCTGGCCTGGGGTTCACTGTGTGTTGTGGTTCTGACACCTGACATCAACACCTGCTGCATGACCTCTGTGCCAATCAGTACGGCAATGCGCCCTGGCGAATTAAAGGTAGGGTCAGCTAAGGGCTGGATGTGGGCCAACTCCTTGACTCCCATGACTCCTTGCAGGGGTAGGTCTACTGCCACTCTAGGAACAGAGGTGGCTGTCAGACTGACGGTGGGGCTGCTGGCATCCACCGGGCACAATGAAAGCTTCACTATAGGATATGATTCTGGGCTGATTCTGCCCTGCACACCAGTAATCGTTACTCGAGGTCCTTGCTGGGGCAGTTGTAGGGTTCTGGCCACTCGGTGGGACACCATCAACACGGTTGCCCCAGTGTCTAGTAAGGCTCTGGCGATCATTTGCCTCCCCCCCTGGGCCCTTCACCAAAACTTGACTGGTCATGGTTAAGGCGACTGGGAGGATGGGAGCTTCAGATGCATGCTCTACCAACGTCTGGTTGACCACTGCACTACAGTCTGGTGGAACTTCAACGCTAGTTGGGTGTGCTGCCGCTGAGGCTGCTGGGGAACTACTATGCTCCCTGTGGATAAGGCTGTGGTGCTTGCCCCCACATGCTCTACACCTGGCTCCACTCTTGCAATCATTGGTTCTGTGTCCTGGAGCTAGGCAATTGTAACATAGTCTGTGAGTCCTTATGTGATCTCCTTTCTGACTAAGACTAAGTTTCCCAAATGCAGGGCATTGGAATAGAGGATGCTTCTCCCCAGTACAAAGGACACAATCATACCTGTAGGTTTGAGCTGGACCATTGGCTGGTCAAGGTTGAGAGGTATTGAAAGAAGACTTGTAGTTCTTCTGTCTGTGTTGCTGTTCATGCTTTTCCTCCTGAGGCTTGGTCGTAGTTCCGCTGCCTCGGACGGATGCTCGGAACCTAATAAACTTGATGAGTTCATAAAACGGAGGGACTTGGGTGTAAGCTTCAGTCTTTACTACCCATTCTTCCTGCAGGGGTTTGGGAAGGTAGGGAGCAAGAACAGAGGTTAATATGGAATCAATTGTATATTGTCCAGTGTGTTTAAGACCAGACACCGAGGTGGTGAGGGTATCTGCGAATCTAGTGAGGTCTGCTTGAGTGTGCTTCACGGGACCAGAGTCGAAGATGGCCTGGCAGTAGGTTGCGTGGACTTCTCTCTTTTTGTTGAATCTCTCCTGGAGCACGGCAACCACCTCCTCATAGAGGCTGTCTGTCTCTGCCCCGCTGAATAGTAGCTTGTGGGTGGCAGGATCTTTCACAGACTCTCTAAGGTACGAGAGCTTGCTAAGATTGGAGAGAGAGTCATTAGATCCGACTGCTGCATCAAACTGAGTCCAAAAGGACGCCCATTCCATCAAGTTTCCATGGAAGCGTGGAAGGGCGATCTTGGGCAGATGTACAGTCTTCTTGTTGGGTGTGGCGTCTGTCGCTGACTCCTTGCGAGGAGTTGGAGCCCTTTCAACCATTGACAAAGTGATTAAATGGGCTTGTATATCATGGACCTCACGTCGCATTGGATGCTCTGGTGGGATGGTAGATCTCCTGAGGATGGCTGTCAGGTCTCTGACAGATTGAGTGAGGTGGCTGACCGATGTGGAGTGGTCCTGCGTGGGGTTGATCCCCATGGTTGCCTCCAGTTCCCTCATGTAGGGAGAAAGCTCGCTGATCTGCTGATGGACCTTCTGCATGGCAATCAGACGCCTCAGTAGAGAGAGAGTGGCTTCAATGTTCTCGTCGTAGCGGTCGGCCACCTCCTGTTCCTCGTGTTGGTTGATCTGCTCCTCATGGTCACAGACTGCCTGGTGAATGGCACTGAACTCGTCTGCCTTCAAGGTGAAACGTTCCAGTCTTGATTCGAGATTGTCCAGATCATAGGTGGCTGGATCCTCCCGCTCAAGAATCTGGCACTTGTTACGCTCTCTGGTTACGACACCAATGTGAGAGGACCTGCTTTTTCGAGATGCCTCGAAACTCATGATTGTTCTGGGTAGAGAGAATGAGTCAAGTAAAAAGGAGTGTACCTGAATACCTGTTGTTGGTTGTTGTATGACGGTCGACTTGTTCGACTGTACGATTAGTCTTCGGTTGAAGTCTTCACTTTAGGATTCGGATGATTCGAGTCTTCTGCTGTTCGTTACCATCCGGCTCGAAGGACCATGTTATGTGTTGGTTTAACTGCTTAAGTTTCCTAGTGAAGGTTGCAGGTTGTAAGGCTGCACCTTTGCATCAGTTCAGACTACTAGATTAAACAATTAATAATTCATAGACAAATGTAAAGAGAGAGAGATTCAGACCACTGTCTGGAGCCTGCACACAACGGTAGGGAACAGAGAAAATACAGAGGGGAAGATAGGATGACAGGGAGCAATCCGACAATAACAAGTTACAATGAGCAGTTCAGCTGCTGACAATTGTTAGAGCTGTTGATTAAAGGCGAATCATGAACGGGTTGTAGAAGCGATAGAGGAATTTTGCAGACTGACTTGAGAAAGTCATGAGGATGGATGTTATAGAATGAGAAAAGAGCGGGGAAACATACAAGGGTGTGTCCTAGTGGACCAATAGGATTGATACAACTTGAGTGTTAGCAATGCAACATTCACATACAGGAAACAACAAGATTATGAGGCAGGGACATGTGACTAATGTGGTTCACTTGATGAATGCAAGTGTTGATAAGTGTGCGTTTAATTATGTTCCTGCAGGATTGACTGGAGGAGGAGCTAGGGCTGCTTGTCCAGACAACAGCATCTGTTGTGTATCTCGGTCTCAGGCTGCTTGGGTCTTCTGTGGTTCCCACAACATCTTGCGTGTGTGTGTGTGTGTGTGGAGATCTTGTCCTGATGTGGTTGTTCTGGTTCTTTGTGGTTCGGGAATGGAGCCATGATGTCTGGTGGTCGGTTGGCGACATCATTAGTCAGGGATTTCCCTGACAACTGCGTACAGTTAATAGAGGAGATACGCTAATGATGGAAAACTTAATAAAAGGATCAATTGTGCAAAATTTCTATCTGAAGTTAATCGGCTATTGTACGATCTTTCCTTCAGTAATCTGCGATAATTTTCAATCACCAAATATTGCCTGATAACAGAAGTACTTGTCGGCTTCTGCATGATATTCCCTTCTCAGATAATTCCATCATCCAGCCAAAAATGTATGAGAACCCAACTTGAGTGGTTGAGTTGTCTAATGAATGGCTGCATTCCTAAGGCCCATTACAAGAGGGTCATCCTGTGTGGTTTTCTAAAATGTACCTGTTAACCCAATTGGTTCGATACCTGGGCGAGACCTATGGTGTCCAGCAGAGTAGTACAGATGCGCATTGCCACAATAGCCATGCTATTACAGAGCTCTACCGAGGCTTTCTTGAATGAGGTACTCATTCATCTCTAGCCCTGTGGATCAACCCCAGAGCGCCCTGTACCTTCTGTTCAAAAGCAGCAAGTTGAATCATCTCTCCATCCAAATGCCCAAACAGAAGAGGGTGTCCAACCTCTGAAATAGAGTGTAGAGAATTGGTATGGGGGTGAGCAAATTGTTCAGCACGATATTTTACAAGTATTTAACAAGCTTTTCCCCCTTGAATCAACTGAATGGTGTCATTGATTTTAGTACTCCATCTCACTGGTGCTCAACTTGTATCAAAGTGTAGCTCTTATTTTCCCTTCCCACATTGATGATGAGCTAGTGTGTGTTGTGTTGTGTGTGTGTGTGCATGCATGTGTGTGTGTGTTGTATGTGTGTTGTATGTGTGTGTGTGTGTGTGTGCATGCATGTGTGTGTGTGTTGTATGTGTGTGAAATTTCATGAAACGTATTGCGTGGCCTTCTTGATCAGTGCCTCTACCAGCAGCGGTCAGTGTGAATCTGCTTTGTATTGTACTACCTTCTTGGATAAGGGCTTCGATGTCTTCAGCTTTCAAGAGGATAAACATCTTTCCAGACATTGCAGATGTTCATTCACGTTATAGTGAGCATGAGTTTTCTGAAGCAATAAAAGTTGTGGGTTAACATAGCAGCATGCGAAGCAACATGATTCAATGCCGAACTGTCACCATATGTACAAAGGAGATGGGCTAATTCCGTCACACATCACAAAAGAAGTTCCAGCTTTTGCCCATGGAAGTTGGAATGATTGCGTCTCCAGTAGATACAGTCTCATAGTAAATTGTGTTGGAAAAAATGGCCTCATCTATGAGCAGTTAGTTTTACACAGCAGTTAGTTGTTGGCTCTACTGAGGTGTAGCTTAGCAGACCTTACACAGCAGTTAGTTGTTGGCTCTACTGAGGTGTAGCTTAACAGACCTTACACCTTACACAGCAGTTAGTTGTTGGCTCTACTGAGGTGTAGCTTAGCAGACCTTACACAGCAGTTAGTTGTTGGCTCTACTGAGGTGTAGCTTAACTGACCTTACACAGCAGTTAGTTGTTGGTTCTACTGAGGTGTAGCTTAGCAGACCTTACACAGCAGTTAGTTGTTGGTTCTACTGAGGTGTAGCTTAGCAGACCTTACACAGCAGTTAGTTGTTGGTTCTACTGAGGTGTAGCTTAGCAGACCTTACACAGCAGTTAGTTGTTGGCTCTACTGAGGTGTAGCTTAGCAGACCTTACACAGCAGTTAGTTGTTGGCTCTACTGAGGTGTAGCTTAGCAGACCTTACACAGCAGTTAGTTGTTGGCTCTACTGAGGTGTAGCTTAGCAGACCTTACACAGCAGTTAGTTGTTGGCTCTACTGAGGTGTAGCTTAGCAGACCTTACACAACATGTGATAGCCCCTGATCAGCGATATGTAATCTTCAGCCATGAGAAATCTTCCTTCCTCAATAGACCTATGGTTTGTACCAACGTAGACTTGGACCCATTCTTTCTGTGTGAAACATATTTCAACTTTATTTTACATTGTGTTTAGCTTGATTAACACCATGTTATACCTTAATTTTGCTCAGTAACATCCATAGTGTGAGTAATTAACGTGGTATTGCATCTTACATGTAGTTACACTCTGTTTAAGCTAACACCAATAACATCTTGAAGGTGTTAATTGACCCGACATGAAACAATGATATTATTTGCCATTATTTATAGCACCATCGGCTCCTGGGTATATCGAGGTGCAGAACTGCCCACAACAGTTAAATGGTTAGACTAATATACAGTAGACCCTCACTAATCCGAATAGCCTGGGGATCTGAGTAGTTCGGATTAGTGAAATTTTCGGATTAGTGAATTGTATGAATATCATTATATTGAACTCTGAATTTGTTAATTTTTTTGCAGGTGTGGGTTGAATACTGGGTGGTGGGGGAGTACAAGTAATTTTTAATCATTATGTTCCCTTCCCATCCTTTTAGCAGAACTCCGGAATCCCATCTCAGTCATCTTCCTTTTGCATCCTCGCAACTCGCTGCCCTTCTTCTTTATGTCTGAGATAGTGGAGACTCCAACTCCATACTGTTTAGCTAGTAACTTGTAGCTTTTCTTCCCGAGCTGGGCCAGGATCTCGACCTTCATCAATGGTAAGGCTCTTGTGTGCTCTTTTCTTCTCGATATCACTGCAGCTGCATCGTATGACATGCTCATGGTAGGTTCAAAGTCCAATAATTGCACGCATTTTTTAATTTTTTTTACATTTTTAAAAATATTATTTTAATTTTTTTAATTTTTTAAATTTATTTATTTTATTTATTTATTATTATTATTATTATTAATTTTTTTTTTGCCGTTCGGATTAGCGAGGTTTCGGATTAACGGGGTCCGGATTAGCGAGGGTCTACTGTACTATGGAAAATTATGGAGAGTGATTGTGTACAGAATATTATACTTACCAATGAAGAAGCATATAGGGATTTATAGGGGTAATACATAGTTTTTTTTCTTCATAATGTTTGCCAGCACCATCTGCTTCTCTTCCACAATCCTCATAGCTGGCAATACATCACCATTATTTATATGTGTACTTGATATATAAATAATACAGTTTGCCTTTTAACATCACAAATTCTTCCTTTAAACTTTTCTGTGTTAAACACATTTTTTTCCTATCTGGAGGCCACCACCACGTGTACAAGGCTACATGTGGGCAGTAGTGGTTGGAGGAGTTACTGAGCCTAACTGCGAGAGGCACACCGAGGCATTGGTAATAGACCACCTTATGGATCTCGCTTCTTAGCTTTATTGGACTTGGTTGCTCTCTGCACTGCTCTTAATGGACCACCTTATGGACCTCGCTTCTTGGATTTCTTGGACTTGGTTGTTCTCTCTACTGCTCTGGTAATGGACCACCTTATGGATCTCGCTTCTTAGCTTTCTTGGACTTGGTTGCTCTCTTCACTGCTCAGTTTGCTGAAGCAAAATCCCCCTGCGACGAGACACTGTCAAATTGACAAGAGCAGAGAGAAGTGGAGCAGACTAGTGCAGCAAATGATAGCAATCATCATGCTCTCTGTAAAACATTCATAGTTTAAGTCAAGTTTTCACTATAATTTTATTGGCCTAGTAATTAAATTTAAAGAACATTTCAATTATAATTTTACGATGAAAAATAGGCAAGTTGTGATACATGTTAATTATATCAATAGCTAATACATAGGAGGGATATTTATGAAGTGTTAAAAATATTCGCAGATGGCGACAAACGGAAGAACCAAAATGGAAATGTTTGGCTACTCCATGCCAATCAACACCTTTGCCACAATTATGATTTGAAAGAAAAGTTAAAAAAACACCCTCTCCATTAATATTTGTGGATTGGATTTTAACTGTGAAGACTGCAAATATTAATACCTCTCCAAAGTATCCCTATGTGACCCACTGTTAATAATGGATTACCAGTGGAAATTGTGACTGTGGATAAAAGCATCATACCTGATATAGTGGATGTAAAAGCATTCTAGTGGTGGCTCTTATGAAAGCATCATACATGATGTAGTGACCCATAGGGTATACTGTATAAGAAGGTTTGTCTTCTCTTATCTGCATCAATGTGCATCAGTTAAGTCAGGTTTATGACAATGACAATCTTTACCTATTTTTATCGATAAACTGTATGTGAGCTGGCTTGATCGCATCACCGATGACAAGTCTTTCCCACTCTTCTTTTCTGTAGTCAAGAAACAGATGAGTTTCTGCAATGATTGGAGTATTTGGAGTCATCTGGTACTAAAATTATTATGAATGTACCTCGCAAGTTATGCACGAGAAAGAAAAGACAGGTAGATCCTTGAAGATAAATTTCAAGTTTCTAGGTGATTTTTGTGGTCTTCTGGTTTACTATTTTAACAAAAGATTCAAGGCTTGCCGAGAGTCTTTTTGAAGCTAATAGTAGCCAAAAATACCATTTAGGCAATTATGAAGCTCTGGTTATTTTTGAGGTTTGCCATTTCAAAAAAAAGTTTGCATACTTCCTGATATGCTTTGATCTGCTGGTTCAAGATTAACTTTCATAGAAATTTCGTCAGATTTATGACATCCATTCGAATTCCAAAATTTGTTTTAATTCACTCACAATTTGGTCATCTTGTAGGCATAACTGCAGTGTGTATGGATTGCCATCTTATAGGGTATGACTGTGGCATGTATGCATTGTCATCTTATAGGATATTACTGCAGTCTTTATGCATTGTCATCCTAGTGTATGACTGTGGTATGTATGCATTGTCATCTTATAGGGTATGACTGTGGTGTGTATGCATGACCATCTCATAGGGTATGACTGGCATGTATGCATTGTCATCTTATAGGATATTACTGCAGTCTTTATGCATTGTCATCATAGTGTATGACTGTGGTATGTATGCATTGTCATCTTATAGGGTATGACTGGTGTGTATGCATTGTCATCTTATAGGGTATGACGGTGGTGTGTATGCATTGTCATCTTATATGGTATGACTGTGGTGTGTATGCATTGCCATCTTATATGACTGGTGTGTAATTATGGTCATCTTATAGGGTATGACTGCGGTATGACTGTGGTGTGTAATTATAGTAATCTTATAGGGTATGACTGTGGGGTGTATGCATTACCATCTTATATGGCATGACTGCAGTCTTTATGCATTGCATCCTATAGTGTATGACTGTGGTGTGTATGCATTGTCATCTTATAGGGTATGAAGGGGTATGAAGGATATGACTGTGGTGTGTATTCATTGTCATCTTATAGAGTATGACTGTGGTGTATGCATTGTCATCTTATAGGGTATGACTGTGGTGTGTATGCATTGTCATCTTATAGGGTATGACTGTGGTGTGTATGCATTGTCATCTTATAGGGTATGACTGTGGTGTGTATGCATTGTGCTTTGCTGAGGCACTGTGTGCCGCAAAGCTGAAGGGAGAGAATGAGGAAGCCCCACTGCTGACCATCAGCCCCAAGAAAGCTTCAGATTGGCGCTCAACTATACATGCACTCATTCTCCATTTTGCATCAGCTTCTCTATAATTTGATCTCACAAGCCCCAAGGCAAGGCGGAGGCTGAATGTCTATGGCCATGCAAAGTGATTATTCATTCCCTCCCCCATCTTTCAATAATGATATTAATAATAGAATACATTAGCGGCAGCAACAAGAATACCAATAAAACAAGAATACCAATAAAACAAGAATACCAATAAAACAAGAATACCAATAAAAATAAATTGTTTTTCCGAACAATAATTATTCAAATATGCAAGCATTTGTGTCGGCACAAGAATACATCAAAGTGCAATGCTACATAAAGTTGTTGCATAACAAATTGCAAGTGTTCACAAGGTCTTTATACGAGAACTTGGACGTTGCCTCAAGACAGCCACTGAAGATAGAGACTCATTTCAGTACCTGCTATATACAGAGGATCTCAGTCGCAATTCAGAGGGGAAATGCAAGTTCTGTTTTGGGGACAATGGGACAGCAGATGGTTTTGATGGACATCATTTAGATTAATTATTTATGCACCTATACATATATATTGTATATTTATAATAAAAAATTTACTAACATAAAAAATAAATTAATAATAATAATAATTATTATAATGATAATAATTATAGCAACAACTAGAAAGTACACCTCTATTGTTAAGACAATGCATGCGCTGAAAGTTTGGGATTGTTTAGGTAAATATGATACTTCTGAGTGGAGTGGCCAAGGATTAAAATTTTGTTCCATTTCTAAAAATATTGAGCACCCAAAAACTGACATGAAAGTTACAACATATTGCACCAATAACATGACATTTATAGACGTCTCTTCAGAGGCTGCAATAATTACTACCTCTGCTGAAGAGTTGTTTTCTACTTGGCTGTTAACGGTATTACACAAAAACCTACACATGGATTTTCATGAAATGGACAGGTTAAGCAAGGGTTGAGGACCGATCCATTCAATTTGGGCAGTGAACCACATTGCTAGAAGCCAACATCACCAAATACGGCACAGCACTATATACCTGTGCATGTGTCTTTTGCTCTGGCAATGATAGTAAATTAAGCGACATGACAACTTACTAACAAACTGTACTAGCTATACAAGTATTTTGCTAGCAAGGCTGATCCTCAGAGCCACTTTCTTTGTTGGCAAGTCAACTTTCGTTCAAAAATGATTATGAGAAAAATTGTTGGAAGTGGCAGAGGTTTTCAGACTCGGATTGCTCTTGTTATTATTGGCTTATTATTATATAGGTTGATCCTAAATCAAAAACACACTTTGTCATTGCAGAGACATATTATTATTGGGTGGAGGTGTGAAAGCAAATGAGACCCTTAAAAAGAACTCTGGACATTTTTCTGGAGGTCATTTAATTAAAAGAATGTATGATTATTTTAACTTGCAACAAACTCTTAATGACAATAAAACAACAATAATAGCAGAAATAATAAGTTGGTATAAAAATACCAAAATAATAACGAATTAACAGAGAATAAATAAATATAACCTTTAACTCGTTGCGTGGTATGGTGGGTCGATGTGACCCAGTGTAACGGTCTGAGATTGTACCCAGTCTCAAAATGTATTTCGGTATTCTGCGCATGCGCACTGTCACACCGAACTTGAAGCGTACTGAGATTGTTCATAGGGCCTGTGTCTAAAGGATGTCTGCTGAATGCTCCATCAAAGGCGAAGGTCCCATCGGTAGAGAGGAGAGATTGTTTAAGTACATACAGCAATGCCAGATCCTTGCGACTTACCTTTAAACTAAAGAATTCCCAACTGATCTTCCAAAGAATGAGGCCAGAAACTTGAAGAACCAGTGTAAGACACACAAATGGGATGCTCAAAGTAAGTTCACACCAGTGATTGTGAAGCACTAGTTATTCCCTATATAGTTATAAGCTTGAATGTGTGATTCTGAAAATAACGCCAGTGATTGTGAAGCACCAATGAATATTAGTTATTCCCCCCTTTTTTTGTTGCCATTTTAGAAAACTCATTATTGTCCAACTTTTTTTGTTTTGTTTATATTGTGATATAACTTACATTACTATCATGCTTATTCATATAGTTTATAGAACCCCCTTCCCCTCAAGTTCAAAAGTTCAAGTGATGACTAGGGAAATGGCTCGTCCCCAACCCTGATGGCAAAAATCCCATTACTGAGGCTGCATTCCCACAAGAAGATGTTGATGGGAGTTCTCTTCGTAAGTCACTGACCTCAGGCGGCGTCCCAACTCCCTGAAGAATGCCTTTGCTTGAGGCCCAAAGGATCCACACGTCTCTACCGCCACAGGTACAAACTTGTATGCCGAGTCCAGGTGGGCGTACTTCTCACACTTCAAAATCTCCGTCTGGGCAGCCACTGCACCAGCCTCAGTGACTGCAGTCAAAAGGTTGGATGGGGCAAAGGTGTCACTGCAGGTTGCATCCCATACCAAGAATCTACCACTTGACCATGGAATGATGGACATGCCATCAGGTCTCTTTCCATCGGACCGAAGCAGACCTGAGGGCTCCAGCTGAGAAGGGACATTTGCAGCAGTTAATGACCGGTGGATGATGTCATTTAAAGCACCATGGCGAGAAAGCCTTCCCTGACTGTGCCTGCAGCTCAACCTATGCGTGCCAAACTGGTTGACATCCGATTCACAGTAACTACAAGAGTGTGGCTGGCACGGGGGTGCTCCAAGACGTAGCCCAACTGCTATTTGAACCACATCATCGCTCATTCGGAGACCCAGTGAGGAGATTGGCAGGGCATTAAGCTAGGCACCTCACTCACATGCAGCTGTTCTTCTTACATTTCCTAAATTACATGTCTCTATAATTGCATTCATCACCTGTAAATACTGCAAGGAGACGAGCTCTGGTTTTGGGGTCACTAGCATTCTGCAAAAGTGACTCTGCCCTATCCAAAATACGAGGGATGTCCCACGATTTCTGCTGATGGGAAGCAGGCGGGGCTGGAGGAGGCAAGACGAGGTAATCACCCCAGAGTGAAAGGGCAACCTCAATCTCAGGGTACTGGACAGCACTAAACCGAGGGGGGAGGAATGTTGAATGAGATTGGACGATCCATCAGCAGAAGCCAAAAAGGCAGAGGGAGCAAGATGAACCGCACTCCTAATTCCAATTCCCCCATGGTTCACTGCCAAGAAGGGTCATTGTTCTGAAAATCTATATTAGTGATATTGCTGAGGATCGACTTGAGAAGGTGGTCATAGGCTGGGAGATGACTGGAAGAGAAACAGGGAGCAGAGCGGAGAATGTGCATCATCTTAGGGATCGCAAATGAGTGACGCAACAATGTGATAGCAACATGTGTTGCAAATGACAAACTCTATCACCCATCAACTGCAGCAGCTCTGTCTTCTCCCTTACACATGCATCCACTGATTGTAATCCTCCAATAGGAGAGCCCAAGAGATTGGCATTCTCTGGGTTAATGATGCTAACTCCTGGAAGAGCAATGAGCTCGACAGGTAGGATCCTTATAGATCAATTCTGTCTTTCCTCTGTTTAGCTCAAGGCCCAGAGCACCTGCTTCAACCTCAATGGTCTTGAGATCACAAATTACATCTTCCCGGTTGCCTCCCAGAGTTCCATCATCCAGATAAAAAAACACAGAACTCTGACCTCAGCTTTGTACACAGTTTCTGAATAGTCAGGCAAAAGAGGAGGGGTCCCAGTGGGTCGCCACCACTTCATCACCCCATGAGAGTAAAGATGGCGAGCAGTATACTGAATGGATAAAAAGGAGAAGCTCGGGAATGTACTCCTCTACAGCACCCAACATCTTGTCCAGGCGAATACTGTCGAAGGCATTTCTGAAGTCCACTTTCATGATCACTTGGTCTTCCTTGAGGTTCTGGAGGTAGATGCGAGCAGCATGCACTGCCGCTTCAACCCCCCGCGTCACTCCAAAACCTAACTGCCGAGGGGCCAGGAAATCAGGAACTTTTTGCATGGCATGAATGCAAGCACACTTAGCAGCAAGTCTGCGCAGGGTACATCCCACAGCGATAGGGCGAACCCCACCATCCTTCTTATGCAGAGCTACCAGTGAGGCACCAAAGAAATGAGGACGGATGGATACAGGTGTGTCACCTCTTAGAATTAGAGATACCAAAGAAGTGAGCGCCTTCAGTAGTGAATGGCCACCTTCACCAGCGGATGGTCCCGTGAAGTATTTGAGATGTTGTGGTCTGAGGCTATCCTGGCCACATGTAGATCCATTTGGGAAGGAATGTATGGCTTGAGTGATGATGCCCTCGGTGACTGAGAAAGAGAATGAGGAAGGGTCCGGGGATATCATTATGGAAGAATCCGGGTGAGCCGCAGGGTGCTTCTGCTTCAAGGCTTCCAGAGTGTCAGGTGAGTGATCAGCTAAAACATCCTCAGCACATGCAAGCCTGACAGCGCCCTTGACATCGCCCTCTTCCAGCTTGGATGTCACCTTTGAAGACAAGAGCTCTAGGGGATCACGAGACTTCTGTCTTCTGGAGCAACGGCTAGGCTTCCCTGATGTAGCATCAGCTTCCTCCCTTACAAGGTTGTTTACGGCTGATGCTAAATTCCACTTCTTCCCTCCTCTCGGCGGCAGCCTAAAACAGCGAGACGCAAAATGCAGGAGGCGACACCACGTGGAATGGTCATTCCTCGCCACCACACTTAACACGATGGATGCTAGCTTCCTGGCTGCCAGCTCCCTCGAGGCTCTAGGGACTCTCTTCAGTACATTAGAGCGCAGCTTTGAGAAAGGAGTAGCGACAACAGCATCTTCAACCGACTCATTTCCATGTGGTGTTGGACTGGAACTAGCTGGTAGTGACATGGGGGTATCTCCCAGAGCTCTTGGCAGTTGACTGGAGCCAGGACAGCGGCAACTCAAAGGCCCATGTGTTCGAACTAGGCCCGCAGATGTCACCGAAAAGCTCCTCAAGCAGGTAGAGCAGACTACCATTCACACTGCAAGTTCAATTTATTTGTTTATTCCCTTATCTGTAACGATTCTTAGAGGGAAGACTTCATAAACTATAAAAAATTCTTTTCTATCATAGAAATATAACTAATATACAATGGAATCAAGCGAGACATACGAAAGAAGGTCGCCATTGAGATGGATGACATTGCTGAGATACTGCACCAGTATCACTCAAACCCAATGGGTGGACATAGCGGTGTAAACAGCACCCTGGCTAAAATATCCCAATACTATATGTGGCATGGCATGAAGGAGGATGTTGCTGAATATGTAAACAAACAGCAATATTTATATTTACCTCTGAACATATTTATTCCCACCATATTAAGACTTTAATCAGGCCCCCACACAATACAATACAAAATTATACACAAGGGTGTTACTGTATTTAGGTGGGTTGGTGGGTGGCATTCGTGCTTCAACCCTCCCCCCTTTAAAATCTGAGATAATGGCCAAGTAATTCATTTCTTGGTTATATGCAGTGCAGTGCATGTGACTGCTGCCAGAGGTATAGCAAGCTCAAAACTCAGGCCCCAGAGCTGAAGTCCATCAAGGTGAAGGAACCCCTGGAACTCATTGGCATGGATAATATTGGTATATTATACCTACCGTATTTCCTTGAAATCCTGCCGCCCTCGATTTACTGATGCCCTCAAATTGCATCCGCATAAATACAAGGGCGACCGACATTGGATCCACCCTCAAATTGCTTCCGCGCATTGAAGGGGAAAAAATGAAAAAAATAAATTAAAAAAAATCTACATGCAGTTCATTGTACGTATGTGCACGCGTTGTGATAATTATATCTGTGGTCACTGATGGTAGCGATGATGGTGAGATTCACTGTCTGAAGAGTGGAGCTGTAGCATCTGAGGCAGCTTCCGAGATAGCCAAACAAACAGCAACAATGGAGCTGGAACCAGAGTCAGATATCGCTGGAGATCTTTTCGCTAGCGACGATGAAGAACTTGATGCTAACGAAGCAGCTATCGAGGACGATTCTGACTAGCGAGAGAAACTGATACCCCGGTAGTTTAAGTTTTGTTTATCACACCATACACACACTCAGCACCTCGATTTAATACTCACTTGGTCATGATTGATGCCCGCATGCGCGAATAACCAACTGATGTAGATGCCCTTGGTATTGCTTCCTCCCTCATTTTGTGTCCGCATTGCGGCTAGGCTGAAACAAATGAGATCCCATAAGGAAATACGGTATTTTCTTTAGGGCCAATAGCCATTATATTCTTCATGCATTTGCATGTTGCCGATGATAGCAGATATAACTTGATACTCAAATAGAGTATGTCCTCAAATAGCGTATGTCCTCATCAATCTGCCTAACTTTGCGCCTCAGAGCATAATATTGGTCAAAATAAATGGTTCCTAGACATAGTGCAAGATAACCTAACAATTCTTCTAAAGTTGTATCACTTACTTTTCTTTTCTTGTTTCACTGGTGGGAGAACTCAAGAGCTGCCACTGAGAGAATCAGAGATCTTTTATTGTTGACGCCAACCTACTAGCACCCGCGGTAGAATCTTGTCGCTGATCGGCCATTCCAAAGAAAATGACTTATTAAGATTTCTGCAAAACTACTCTATAAAGTACGCACCACTGACTTCTACTGCTCTTTACCCGTAGAAATCATAAAATTATTACATCTGAAATTTCGATGAAGACAAAAAGAAAATAAAGTGGTGTCATATTTTTGCTATTTCAGCCAGTAAACAAAATTATGAAAGGGTTTTATAATTGACTCCTAAACTTACATAGGCAATGAAGAAACACAACTTCCAGGCATGAAACTATGGATACACAAAGTTTTGTTGTAATCTAGTAACATACACCAGTATCAACTTGAAACAGATTAGTATGGGTGTGGCTTCACACACATGATGGTCTTGAGAGTTTAGATGAAGCAATCGGGTAATACATGTATGTATGACAACTTTGGTTTAATTTCAGGACCTCTACCCACAACTGATGGTGGGTTCAAGTACGTGCTGACCTTCACAGACTACTTTACAAAGTTTGTAGAGTTCTACCCACTGAAGGAGAAGAGAGCTGCCGGTGTTGCACGAAGTATCAAACCTTTCTAAACAGGTAAAAATGTAAGTTGTGACATATTTGCGAAAACCATGCGTATGATAATGTTATGTTATAACAGGCAAGCATGATGTCTCACCTATAATTGTATCCTATAAGTTTTAGATTAAGTTTTAGACTAACCAGATGAATAATAGATCTCAAGATATTTCAAACACCCACTTCAAAATCGGGTTGACCTCCTTCCTCTCGAAATTGTGCTACAAAGAATCACTCATACAAAGCCAAAATCTCCATTATAATGAGTCACGAAGAGAACAAGAAGCATTCTGCGATTACATACTGGACTAGTTGAATTTGTCTAGGTATATAGCCATACTTGAGATTTATCTGCATGATTACTTTCCTTAGCAACAGTCCGTCATTGGTTGAATATAGGCGGACTAGTTGCAGAGGAAAAAATCATTTTTGCCTAACGTGATTACTAAAATGAAATTGTCTTGCAACAAAGCATGTGCTTAACACTTTCACTGATAGATTTACGCAGGACTTTTCAGCATTTTGGTACTAATTTCACAAATAATTTTATATTTCCCCAGCGAAGTGATGAAGTCCCTAGCAACCATAGTGCAAGAGATAGTCCTTGCTTGTATGAACAGATTGTGGTTGATTTTGGTTGCTTAGCAACTAACCACAACTTCATGAATATCATTAAAAGTTGGTATCGCTATTTCTAACCATTTTGATGCATTTTTATGTGTATATGATATTATATTTTTTGGTATTTTTGTGTTTTGGTTATATAATTTGCTAATACAGAGCTTATACAACATAACAAGACACCATTAGATTGACACTTTATATTTGCTGACCAATTATCATCGGATGTTACCGCACACATCTCCATGTATATCAGCTGCTATATTGTTGTTGTTTTTTACAACAGAACTACATGTAACTAACATAATACAATAATAATCAGCTGTTACCACTGTTACCATCAACAAGCGGAGGCAAAAAATTAATTAGGCCCAAAAAACACGGAATACATGTATGTGTAATATGCACACTACACACAACAATAAAACAACAGTATACAACCATGTGCAGCAGAAAAGAACAGAAGAGGAAAAAAGAACATAAAAGTTAGTCAGCGGTAGTAGTCCACAAGTTTGTGATACTTGTCAAAACACAAGCGCGTGTCATCCCAGCATAGTGGTACTTGGCAGGTACTGCACATCATGAGTGTGTCATGTCTGTTACCACACTGTGGAAGATTTTTTCGTCTCCTGATCCCTGCACACACAACACAGCGCTTTGGCTTGTCCAGGTGTCGTGGGTAATGATCAAGGTCACGATTCAGCCGAATTAGTTTTGAATGCTCATCACTGCAGGGACGTCCAGGTCGCTTTCTTGAACAAAAGTCGTTTATGAGCTCCTTAGCTAACTCTAAACGAAAAATGAGGTAGTCTCTCTTGGCTGAACCACGTCTAGCATGCTCAGCCTGCCTAATATGTGACTCAAGAATGTAGCTATTCAGGATAGCTGACTCCACAATGTAATAAAAAACCCTCTTCCACCACTTTTTGCTACGCCTACCCATGTTATAATATTGCTGCATTTGATCATTCCGGTCTACCCCTCTCATGTATTTCTGGTAATCTGGTAGAGGGACAGGACAAGGGACTTCCTCCCGAGTACCAGTACCTGTACGCCTCATCACTGTGCAGATGGTACCAGATGAAGGTTCAGCTACATGCAGGGTAGAAAGTAAATAGATGGACCGCTTGTCCACCCAGACTGAAGCTAGCAGGGGACCACAGGAGCGGTAGTCCATGAAGCCACGATTGGCCTTTGTGGCTTTCATCTCCAAATCCTTGGGAAAGCCAATCCTGTTTGTACGGCAAGTTCCACAGGCATTGATCCCTTTTTGGTAAAGGTAGCTATAAAGAGTGGGTGATGTGTAATAGTTATCTGTGTAGAGGTGAAAGCCACTATGCTCCAAGCCAGACATCAAATCAATTACCACCCTACTACACAGACCAATACTTGTGTTGGAATCATTCATAGATTTACCCGTATAAATCTGGAAAGTCTTGATATAGCCGTTTGTTGCATCTGCCAAGACAAAGACCTTTATCCCCCATTTTGTGGGCTTATCTTTGAGATACTGCTTGAATCCAAGCCGCCCTTTGAAAGGGATCATTGCCTCATCTATAGTGTACAACTTTGGTGGATGGTGTACTCAGATTCAAAACGTGGTACAATTAAGTCCAAAAGTGACCTTACTTTGAACAAACGATCATGTCCCAGTTGACCATTAGGAATGATCCTAGTGTTATCTACAAGATGAAGACACCTAAAGATCTGCTGAAATCTGTTGATAGTCATTATGTCAGCTATTCCATCAACTCTAAGGGGAAATTGCAAAGTCCAGTACAGAAACAGACGTTTCTGAACAGTAATACTCATGTAAATGAGCAAACCTAAGAAAGCCTTCATCTCCTGAAGAGTTACATCTTGCCAGGGACGAGCATGGGGAGTGGCTCCACACACAGTGGCAGCATACCGATTGGTCTCGACCACAATCAAGTTCCAGACACTGTCAGTAAAAAACACAGAAAAAAGCTGAGCAGGAGTACTCTCAGGCGTAACTGAAGAAGAAGTAGGGCCAGGAGTTTTGGAGGACGTAAATCCAAGGCCAGTTGGTTGCTCTCGTACCCAAACACCCTGAAAAGGATCAAGAGTACAGCTTCCAGCAGATAAACCAGCAGTTGACTGACCACCAACAACACCTGAACCACCTCTAGCATTACGACCTCTAGCTGTACGACCTCTAGCTGAACCTCGAGGTCTACCCCTACCTCTAAATCTACTAGTACCACTAGCACGTCGCCTAGCACCACCCCAACCACGCTTTGGGATAGGGGGTGAAGGATTGGCTTCAATGTCTGAAGAACACTCTGAGGAATCTCGGAAGGTGGGAGTGGGATGAGTTGGTATAGAAGGATGGGATGATATAGATGCAGGGGGAGGAGGGCCAGTATTACTCACCAGGGAAGGTATTTGTGAGGATGAGGATGCCATATCAGTAAGAGATACTCCAGTCACAGAACTGGGTTCTCCAAAATCTTCATAAGAGCCTACAAAAAATTGTAGAAGCAAGTAAACAAACTGGGGAATCACCCGGGGAATCGCCCAGGAAAAACCACTCGAAAACAATTTCTATAGCTAGCTATACTGTGTATTTATTGACTCACCTAGAGACAGCTCTTGGTCCTGTCCACAAGCTGTAGAAGTACCAGAAAAGTCAAACTGACTAGAAACAAAAGCGCTAGAGCTAAGGTTATCTACAAAAGCGCTAGAGCTAGTTATACCAGAGTCAGTAGCGACCACTCTGCTCAGAGCTGCTACTTCATCTGGCTGAATAACTTTTTGTCCTTTGTAGGCATGAAGTTCTTCTGCTTCTTCATCAGAGCTGGATTCGTTCTCTGACAAGCCAAAGTCACTGTCGTAGCACATATCCAGAATATCGTCCAACTTATAGCGAACTTCCATCTCTACCGCGATCTAATCGGAAAGATAATCAACGGTTGAAATTTGAAGTCACAGCTTCCTTAGTTACGTATGCCCTAATGCTTCTATTTTTAGAGTGTTGCTAGAGCAACTCTTTAGGCATGCTCAGTTGCTTTATTAGGCGCTTGAACCAAACGATTGATTTTTTATGAATTAGCGTAGAGGACCGAGTCCGTTTGGCGACACTGTGTCGCGTCTATCCATGAAAGAGTTAAGTTTATAACTGTTTAGATCATACCTAACACGTTCACACCTGTCCAGTATATCCATATAACATTTGTGATATTTTTTTTGATAGGTGGGGTTCTCCAAAAGGCTTTTGTCTGACCAAGGACGCGAGTTCATTGCACAGGTAAGATTGACTGTTAAAACAGGGCTACATTTAGTAAGAGCGGAGAGGGGGGTATGCTATAAAGTTACATGTTATAAAATTAACAAAGTATTTTTTGTTTCAGATAAACACAGAGGTTTGCAGACAATTTGGCATCAAGCATTCAGTGGCCAGTGTGTACCATCCACAGACTTATGGACTTGACGAGCGTACGAACCAGACATTGAAGGTGCGACTTGCCAAGCTTGTAAACCAATATCAGAATGATTGGGACCAATTCCTAGGTGATGTGCATTCTCCATACGGACAGAAAAGCAGGCTTCCACTAAATATAGTCCCTTCTTCCTGATGTTGGGTCGACACCCACGGACTCTGCTTGAAGTAACTGTTTGTATTATCACTATTTTGGTACATCCCACAATTCCCTATCATTACAGATGGAGGAGACTTCAGACGGGATGTCCAACATTGAAGAGACGACAACAGATGTGAAGACAACGAATGTGAAGACAACAGGTGTGGACTTGGATGACATGGTGTCAAAAAGAGCTGATTTGATGACAAGGGTTAATGAACAGGTAATTTAAGTTTTTACCAACTCACTGGTGTAAGCGCATATACATGCCAAGTTTTTCATGCGTGTAGCGATGGTCTCCGAGAATTTCTTCAAATTTGGATACCATATACCTTAAAGTACGCAGCAAGCGCCCTACACGTATCAAGCGCCCACTATGCTGTTTTCATCGATCTTTTTTATCGGTAGAAAGTCGAAGGATAGCGCTGTACGCATTTGCCACTCAGACTGAACTGGATATAGAACGATGTTCATAGAATAGCAATGCATGGACAAGTGAGGAATGTGTAGAGAGCATGCGCTAGGTAAGGGGTCGTCAAGTTAGTAAGGGCGTGTATAGCATGAGAATACATCAATATGAGTTAGGCTGGTTCCATAGTTCTCTATCCCCCCCCAAGCAGAGGCTAGGGCTCTGGTGATTAGTTTCTCTGTTTGTAGCCAAGCCTGTCGATTGGCTTTGGGCCTCTTTTGCTCCTGCGTGGTACAGGAGTGGCTTCCCGGGGGGGGGGGGGGGGGGGGGGGGGGGGGAGGGCCAGGCTGCGTTGTGGCAGTGGAGTGGGTCTGGCTGGTGTTTTGGCCACCGATGCATTAGGTCGGCTGGGGTTGGGTCTTTGGTGGAGCCGAAGCTGGGGGTGGTAGTGGCGCCGGTTGCTGCGGATGAGGCGGACTTGCTGGACGTGGCAGTGGGCGAGGATGGTGATCGTTGTGACTCGAGTCTGCAGTCGGTGGGGTCGTCGCGGTACTGGTCGGTGGCTGCGTAGGGGCTGGTTGCCGATCCTGTGTAGTGACGGGGGTTGGGGTGGTTGATCTGGTCGGTTGTCGAGTGACTGTGAACGGGTTGGGCGAGGTGGTGAAAGGATTAAATCGCCTGAGGTAGCGTCTGTTCCGTGTCGTGAGCCGTCCAGAGCCGTCGGTCCGTACTGCGTACTGGTGATATTGCAGTACTTCCACGACCGTGCCAGACTTGTCCCACTTCGTTGGGTGACGTCCAGTCTGATTTTGGATCATGACTGTGTCACCACAACGGAGTGGGGACAGACCTTGGGTGTGTTCGTCCCATCTGGCACGGCCGGTGACCTGGCGTCTGGACAGCGCACGTTCACGGAGGTCCAGTCTCGATGTCCAGTCCTGGTGCGGGCGGTAGGTGGCAGGGAGTCCAGGGAGGAGGTCTCTGGTGGCCCTTCCAAAGAGGCATTGTGCCGGGGACATGCCAGTGTCGGAGCTTGGTCCGTTTCGGTACTGTAGAAGTGCCAAGTGAAAGTCGTCTGATAGGGTGCCGCCTGGGCCTGTGTTGCCGGCGATCAGCCTCTTGGTGGTCTTCACCGCTGTCTCAGCCCGGCAATTTGCGTGGGGGTTGTAGGCGGAGGACGTTCTATGGTGTACACTCCATGAGGATAGGAAGTCCCTGGTGGTGTGTGAGGCAAACTCTGGGCCGCCATCAGAGGTGATGCTCTCTGGAATGCCATAGGTGGCAAAAGTATCTCGTAGGACTTGGCAGAGGCCCTCTGCTCCGTTCGTGGATCTGGTGACGACTGGCCAGTTTGAGTACCGATCCACCAGCACGAGATACGCGAACCCTCCGTGGTGGAAGTAGTCCGCGCACATGTGCTGGAAGGGGTACTGAGGGTCGGCCGGTGTCGTTGATGGCATGGCAGGTTGGGACGGGGCGTTACCGTTGCAGGTGGCACAGTGTTGCCTGGTTGAGGTGATTTCCTTAGACATGCCTGGCCAGTAGAGTGATGTCTGTGCCCTTGCATACATGCTGGTTGTGCCTTGGTGAGCGGCATGGAGGGCGTCGAGGCATCTTTGGCGGAGTGCGAGTGGGATGATGATCCTTTCACCTTTCAGGAGGACGCCGTCCACATTTGTGATTGTATCAAGAATGGGGAAGTATTCCCTAATGATGGCAGGCATGTGGTGCCTTGCCTCAGGTGGACCGTCTTCGATGACTTCGGATAGCAGTCGTAGTGCCGGGTCAGCTACTGTGGCGACTTGGAGGGTTTCCCATGTGATGGGTATGTGATGGACGGCGGCACACAGGGCAGTGGCGAGTTCGTCAGCGTCCTCTGATGTGGTGGAGAGCGACGCGACGTGGCATTTCGGGATGCCTGATGGGTTCATCCTGGATGTGTCCGAGTGGTTGTCATCCTGGAGGTAGAGCTTCGCTGGAAGGCGGTCGCCAGATGGATGGCGGGACAGAGCGTCACTCGTGTGGTTCCGTATCCCAGGAATGTATATCATCTGGAACCTGTAAGGCAGTGTCTTTTCCTTCAGGTTTCTGAGGCGGGTGTTATGGATGTCCTCGAGTGAGCGATCCCCAAAGATTTTGAGTAGTGGCTTGTGGTCCACTGCAATCTGGAGATCACTGCACCCGAGGACGAAGTGACGTGCTTTCTCGAGGGCGTCTGCCACTGCGAGGGCCTCCCCCTCGATGGGGGCGTACCTGGACTCAGCGGAGTGCGTGAACCTCGAGCCGACCAGCACCACTTTCCATCCCTCCTGGCAACAGAGGATCTCGCGGGATGGGCACTGGCAGTGTTTTTGAAACAGCCAGTACCCAATCCCGTCTTTGCTCCAATCTGTCGCCAGGCATGTGGGTCGACTCTTGTCGTAGATGGTAACTCCTTCAGCAATCTTTTGGCATATGGTGGTCTTGGAGAGGTCGAACGCGCGTTGTGTCTGCTCGTTCCATAGGAATGGGTTGGTGGGCTTCAAGAGGTCCCGGAACGGCTGCATTGTTGGGGCCATCGAGAAGGCGTACGCGACCTGGTTGACTAAGCCAAACCAGGCGCGTACGTCTGTGATGTTCTTGGGTGTAGGGAAGCCGGTGATGGCCTCCAGGTACTTCTGTGATGGTCTTACTTCAGATGGGGTGATGGTGAACCCGGCAAATTCCACCTCGTCCTGCGCAAAGTGGAACTTGCGCGGGTTCAGTGTTATCCCGTTCCGTGCGCAGATGTCTAACCATTCTGTGGCCTGGTGGTATGCTTCTTCGATAGACTCGCTCCAAATGAGGGCATCGTCGATACACTTCGTTTTTCGGCTAATGTGAGATACAATCGCATCGTACCGTGCCGTGTAGGCATCCCCTGAGGCGATGTATCCCTGTGGGGCGGAGCAGTAGCGGTATCTGCCCCAGGGGGTAATAAAGGTGGTGAAATGCCGGTCTGCTGGTGAGAGGGCTACCAAGTGGTAGCCGTTCCAGGCGTCAAAGATGGTTTTCTTCATGTTGCCTGGAACGGCTCTGGCCTGGTGGAAAGGGGAGGCGCAATGGTGTGTCTCTCTTGTGGCATGTTTGTTCAACTCCTGGAAGTTGATGGTCCGCCTCAGGGACTCGTCCTTTTTGGTGCATATCACCATGCGGTGGCACCAAGTGTCCGAGGTCCCTAAGGGGACCTTCTCCAAAACTCCAAGGCGGACGTCACGGTCCAATCCAGCCTTAACCTCATCCTGCCAGTGGATGGGGACGGTGATGGGGGTGTGGCATGGTTTGGGGACGGCGTTGGGGTCGATGCTCAATGAGAGCGGAGGTCCGGCCATCATAGGGAGGGGCTGATGCTCACAAATGTTGAATGAGCTCGACGCATACGTCTGTAGTAGGTGTTGCTCGAGACGTGCCCTGTTCTCCGGTGTGGCTGGGTAGGGAAGGCCTGTGGGGCGGGGCGGGGGCGGTGATCTTGTAGGGCAAGAGCAAGGTCGTCTCGCCTGGTTGATCAGTGGGGTGTCATCGCTAGTCCGGGGTGGGTTGACTCCCGGTCGCCTCTCTGGGGGCATTGTAGCGGTACTTGGGGCTCTTGCAGCGTCTCCATACGCCCTCTTTAAGGGTCTCTCTGCTGGTGGTGTCGGTTGAGTGGTCTGGGAGATCTGGGCAGCGTTAGGGCTGGGCCTGTTGTCTCGGGTGGACGATGATCCGGACGGGAAGTCTCTTGGGATCATGTCCAGGTCGGCCAGGGTGGCCATGCTTAAGTATATCTGGGATGCCTCAGGACTGAAGTATACCATCTGGCGCGTTTCCTTGCCAGATGGGATTTTGAGACGCAGCAGAGCCGCCCCGAGGATGGGGAGGTTGTTTCCACTGGCTGACTTCATTGTCAGGTTGACAGGGATGAGGTCGTTTGGGCCAAGGTGCAGCTTGGACATGAGGTCCAGGCCGGCCAGGCAGCTCTGGCAGCCGGTGTCCGCGAGTGCCGTGGTGCGTATGTGTCTGGACTCTTGGGGCAGTGTGTGGCCATGGCTGAAGTCCTCTGCGTGGGAGGAGACTAGGATGGCGATCACGGGTTGCGAGGGAGAGTGTTTTTGTATCCAGGATGAGGTGTCACTCTGCCATGTTTGGTGGGGCAGGGTTACTTCTGACATTCCCTGAGCCATTTCGGAGAGGGCGGATTCATGTTCCGTTCGCTGCCAGCATACTGAGGCTGTGTGGTGCTGCCTGCCACATGATGTGCAGGTGCTGCCGAAAGCCGGGCAATGGATCCGACGGTAGGCAGTCTTCTCTTGCTCGTCATGCCCGCGTTGGCCGCAGTAGGTGCACGGTCCTGATGGTTGTGCTGCCTGGGGTCTGGGCTTCCGTTGTTGGCGAGGTGGAGTGTTGCCACGTCCCCTGGGTGGGGTGGGGAGTTCACGTTGAGATGGTGGGCGTTGTTGCCGCCTGTATTGTGACGTCACGGCATCAGCACCGTGGTCGTCAAGGGCATGTGCGTTGTTAGGGGTCGACATCGTCATGGCTGATTTCTTCCCCGGCTGCTCTTACTTCAATGAAGCGGATGGTGTCCTCTACGCACATGTCATGGTCAGGATGCTTGAGCAGATCTTCTTGGATCTCTGCATCCGCCAGGCCTATGCAGAGTTGGTCGGCCACCCGCTCCTCGCCCTGGTTCACCACTCCATCGCAATCGGGGCACTTCTTCAAAAAGCGACATACCTCAGCTTGTCCCCGGAGGCGTGCAGCGAATGCTCGGATGGGTTCAGTACGGTCCTGTGTCATTCTTGATAAGGCTACGCGAGCCACCTTCGTGTTCTCGGCCGTCACTGCGAGGGATTTTATGGCTGCAAGTAAGTCCTTCTCTGTCATACCCTCAATTGGTAAGGGGCGACCGTATTTCTGGTGACATCGCGCCTGAGGTTAGTCGCAGCACTCTAGTAACTGTATGGTAAGGTCCTGACCTGTCAGTTGTACTGATGTAACGTATGATCGCCATCTCTGTAGAAAGTAGGTCCAGGCTTCCGTTGTTCCCCCTGATGTTAGTTCTGGACGCTTCACCGGAGCTGGTTTAGCTCTGGGGTTGGTCCGGTGGTTCATGGCGTGTGTGGTGAGGAGGACAGGTGCCAGGGCGGTGTCTGTTCCTTCTGGGATCGCCCAGTCGCATCCATCGAATGGGCAGGGGATAGCCATGATGGGTGGGTGGGAGTTAAATAGAATTCGCTCTTCCTTTTACTCTCGAATTGTTGCTATCAGAGACTAGCTATCAGAGACTAGCTATCAGAGACTAGCAAAAAGACTTGTCCATGCATCGAAGGATAGCGCTGTACGCATTTGCCACTCAGACTGAACTGGATATAGAACGATGTTCATAGAATAGCACAAGTGAGGAATGTGTAGAGAGCATGCGCTAGGTAAGGCGTCGTCAATTTAGTAAGGGCGTGTATAGCATGAGAATACATCAATATGAGTTAGGCTGGTTCCCTAGTTCTCTAGAAAGCACCCACTATAATTATAGAAATTGATCATATTATATGCGCATGCGCCAAAATAGATTAGTTATTGAACCGCACCGCATGCGCAATAATAGGCAGAGAGTTCCTTTCTCTCTTGTGGCATCTCCAACAGAATTGACGGCTCTGAGGATGGTCTAATCAGAGACTGTATTCCGAGGCCAGGTGAAGACAGAGAGGAGAGCAATAGCGATGAAAATTCGTTCGCTGATTTGGATGAAGAAGTGAACGACTTGGCGTCTTTCAGTGAACCAGTGGAATTGCACTAGATGTTAAGAACAAAATATCACTTTACCCCTGATTAGAGAGATAGCTAGCCATTTTTGTTCAAATGCATTGACTTTGTATGCCCTTTTCAAAACAAAATGGCATTGTGTGCATCATTTAGAATTAAAACACAAATATCATGAGACAAGCGCCCACTAAATGTAGCAAGCGCCCCTCCCTATGATTTTGAGTTTAAAAGTTTAAGCACCCATGGGTGCTTGCTGCGTACCTGATGGTGCATGTATACCAAGGAACAAATTCACTAACCCGTTTGCCATTTTTTATGACAAAATATATTTGTACCACAACATTTATCAAAAAGAATTAGCTAAAGCTTATACATTGCGTCCATGTGTGGTGTGTGCATACGTCCATATGTGGTGTGTGCATGCGCCCATGTGTGGTATGTGCATGCATCCATGTCTGGTGTGTGCATGCGTTTACTACACGTAATAAGTGCCCACCCATCTGATTTTCTAGGGGGAAGTTTAACCGGCCATGGGCTCTTGCTACATACTTTATGGTAGTGATTTACTGTACACTGTAGTAATGACTACTAATAATTTTTTCCCTGTATTGTTATAATTATAGGTTCAACAAAATGTGGACAGAGCACAAATTAAACAGCGAGAAGATTATAGCAGCCAAAGGTGTTAAAAGTTTTTCACCATTGCATTGGAGACCTTGTTCGCCGGAAAGCAATGAAAAATGTCGGATGGAAAGGAGGAAAAATGGAACCCCTGTGGACTGGCCAATATAGGTAAACACTCTAGTGCCTACAGGAGCAAAAAATACTGCTACTAAGTTAGCTAGCCACATCCCTTCTCTTGTTAACAGGCTATTTGCCTATAACTCTCCTATAGCTACGTTGTGGCTTATATTCCGCCTGGTATAAATGATGGTGTAAAATTATATATTTAGGTAATAGTAATAACATTGTTTTAATGTGCATGTCATTTATATTTTCTGTTTACTTTGCTCTTTACAGAATTCTTGAGATCGACAGCAATCAACGAATATCAATTGCACATCCCGAGAATGGGAAACCCCTTAAGGTGAAGGTTCCTTATGACCAGGTCAAACCACACAGCCAGTGACCTTTATTCAACAGCCCTCAAAATTACCAAAGATTCCATCAACACAAAGATTACTTCGGATAGTAGCAGAAAACCTGTAAAGATTCCATCACAGAATTCACCCGAGAAGTCATTTCCAGATCTGTCTTCCCAAGCTCAATCCCTTCGTCAGGACACTACTACACAATCAACCAACCACAAGGCAGGTGTGCACATCACGAAGGTTACTTCAGATAGTAGCAAAAAACCTGTGAAGATTCCATCACAGAGTTCACCCGAGAAGTCATTTCCAGATCTGTCTTCCCAAGCTCAATCCCTTCGTCAGGACACTACTAACACAATCAACCAACCACAAGGCAGGTGTGCACATCACGAAGTTTACTTCGGATAGTAGCAGAAAACCTGTGAGGTTTCCAACACAGAGTTCACCCGAGAAGTCATTTTCAGATGTGTCTTCCCAGGACACTACTACTCACTACTCAGTCAACTAAACACAAGGCAGATGTGTTCATCACAAAGGATACTGGACCAAAAATTCACAAGGTTGGTCCTGTGGATGTATCAAAACCAGCCTATCAAAGCAAGGACATCCGCTCCCTCACCAGAAGTATTAGGTACCTGGTTGGCCGATAAGCATATTGATCATGCGCAATCTTTACTCTCTGGTCAGTTCAAAGACATCGGAGGCTGCAGTCAGTATGTGTGTTTCAGCCAGAGTGATGTCAAATGGTTGGTACACCAGACAAGGACTTCGTTCAAATCTTAAATATTTCAGGAAATCATTGGTTGACTGTTAGTAACATTGGTTGTGCTAAAGACACCATTGTGATATATGACTCCTTAAACTGTTCAATGAGCATGTCATACAAAAATAAGTTCCTTCGACAACTTGCTTTCATGCTGTACCCATCAAGCAGAAAGATGACACTGAAGTGGGCTGATATGCAGAGACAAGTGGGTAGCTCAGACTGTGGGCTGTTTGCAATATCTACAGCAACTGCTCTGTGCCATTCTGTTTCACCGCAGGATTGTTTGTGGGACCAGCAACTCATGTGTTGTCACTTGTCCGAATGCTTCAAACGGAGAGCTGTCACCCTTTCCTGGAAGTGCACAGCCAAGGTCACACAATATATTCTGTCAACAGGAAGTAGTTGAGGTGTTCTGTCACTGGTCGTGACTGGTTTCACCGTGACTGTGAGAAAGTGCCGAAAGTTGTGGAAGATAACATTCCGTTTTTCTAGCAGTTTGTAGTGCTTAAACGTGATTCTCTACAATTCTGGGCACAAAATTTTGATGAGTTGTTTTTAATCAGTGAGCTAGCTATTATATGTTTGTTTTTGTTGTTATTGGTGGTGGGAGAGAGGAGTTGACATGAAAACATATTTGTCTTAATGAGATTCTTTATGAGATTATGGTAAACCACAGCGCTATAATCCTACAGTCCAATACAATTTCAGACTGGATACAACTTCAGACCAGCCCCATGCAGTCTGAAATTGTAACCTCTGTTTGGCGCATGCGCAAAATACCGAAACACATTTTGAGACTGGGTACAATCTCAGAACGTCACGGGTTACACAATGGTAGCGCATTATTTGACCGTAACTGCTAAGAATTCAAATAATAATTATAAGCGCTAAGAAATTTTGAAATACAAAATTATATCAGCTAAGAAATTTTGAAATACATTGCCTGAAGTTGGGCTTCAATCTAATAGCTAGTTCAAACTTTTTACAGTGCGTTTCTCTGAACTATGGCAAGAAAGAGCTACTCCCTACAAGAGGTTCTGGTGTTAGGTGATGATAATGACCTAACAGAACTCCAGACTACCGACTTGGATCATTATTCTGATAATGATGATGGTGATAGAGAGGAAGCTGGTTGACTATGTTAGCTCTTCTGGAATGGCAGAACTCGTTCCTGTTGGTCTACTTAGGACATATTCTAACCAACAAGAAGATCAACCAGCCTTGCAATGCTCCTTGCTATTGCTAGATACTACTTTGGAAACAGATAATGATCATCTATCTTCTGCAGGTGACAAGGAACTTCTGTTGGCAGTGAGTTAGACCCTAGCTCACCATCTGACCAAAGTTCAGAATCTGATAAGTCTAGTGATTCTGAAGAGCCTATAGCCACTACTAGCCTAAGTAGGGATAGTACCAGAGGAAGAGGCACTAGAGGCTTGGGGGTACTAGAGGCAGGAAAAGAGGTACTAGAGGCAGGGGGAGAGGTATTAGAGGCAGGGGGAGAAGCACTGGGGGCACTAGGGGGAGAGGAAGAGGGGCAAGAGATGGGGCTACTGTGGGTGTGGAAGAATGGAAAGATACGTATAACGAGGATTCGTCCATATCTTCACCTCCTGATTTCAATGCTGATTGTGGCCCATCTATCATGGTGCAGTCCTGTAACACCCGTGAAGATTTTTTTAGTCTTTTGATTACTGAAGGGTTAGTTGACCTAATAGTACGGCATACAAATCTTTATGCCACACAGAAAGGTTTTCACTTTACATTTACTCATGAAGATATATCGGCTACATTGGTATCAACATAGCTATGGGAATAACAGATCTCCCTGACAATACAGACTATTGGGCACATGAGCCTGTACGTCGTAGTCCTTGGTTCCCTTCTGTTATGTCTTTGAAAAGGTTTCGGGCTATTTCAAAGTTTATTTACTTTGCTGACAACTCAACTGCCCTCCCTTCTCATAATCCAATGTATGATAAACTATGGAAGATTCGCTCTGTGATAGACTCTGTGTGTGAACAGGCCCGTAAAGCATATACCCCTGGAGAGCATATTAGCATTGATGAAAGCATGATAGGGCATCTTTCATTTCTCCAGTACATGCCAAAAAAACTGACAAAATGGGATATAAAGGTATGGATTTGCTCTGAATCAAAAACGGTGTACATATATAATTTTCAAGTTTGTACCAGGAAAGGTCTAGTCTACTCATGGGTTAGCATATGCCGTTGTAATGGATCTCCTTGATGACTCTATTCTTGAGGAGGGTAGAGTGCTGTATGTTGATAAAACTCGTCTCCAGTACTATTCGAGGATCTCTATCAAAAGGGAATCTTTGCTTCTGGAACAGTACGAATAAATCATAAGCACTATTCTACAGCAGTTCTTGATGTGGGAGCACATCAAAAGGGTGATATGGTTTTCAAATGATTATCATGGATCGATGACAGCAGGAAAATGGGGAGATAAGAGGGATGTGTGTTTTCTTTCTACTCTACTTCGTGATGAGAAAGTAGACATTAGCCGCCACTGTGCTGGAGGAGACCCAGAAGAAACTGTAAAAAACCCAAAAATTATTATAGATTATAATAACAATATGTCAGGAGTAGACATATCGGATCAAAATATGGTTTATTATGCTTGTGGGCGTCATACATTGAAGTGGTATAAGTGTGTATTTTAGAGATTGCTTGAGCATTCAATAACTAACAGTTACATCTTATTTGTACAAGTGCAGAAGCCTAGCCTCCGACAGTGCAGAAGGAAGAAGTACAGGATGGAACTAGCATACAGTCTAACTGCAGCTGTGGTAGTTAATCATATAGGGCAAGGCCGTACCCCCTCTTATTTATCCTTGTCTCGTCTAAGAGGGAAGCACTTCTCACACTATCACGAGCAGCGTAGAAGATGTGTTGTATGTGCCTATAAAAGACAAACAACTAACTGCAAGAAAAGAAAGGACACTAAAACTAAAAACTATTGTCCTAAATGTAATGTACACTTCTGCCATGCGCCCAATGTTCTGAAATGTTTCATACACAAGTGAAGTATTGACTGATTTCCGGTTTTACTTCCTGTTGCCATGGCAACAGTTTCTATTGACATGAAAAAATTTATAATTCATTATATGTGGAACAATATGATACCTATATTGTATGTTTGTATATACCTATCTGCTATAGTTTTCTAGTTATTAACATTCTAATAAATAATACCGTTTCATGCATTTATTTATCAGCCAGGCAATGAGTTAACATCATAACCTGTTCGCAGATTTTAATTCAATGCAGTTCCATAGCTTAACATTTCAAAAGCTGACGAAATAATTATTAAAATTATAGTTTGTACCCCTTGTTTCAGTTCACAGTTCACATCATATCTCTATTGACCAGTTATCCTTACTCTGTATGCCAACTAGGTATCCAATACTCAACCTCAATGGAGATGGGCAGATTTCTGTTTATCTCAATATCACTGCATAGCAATGTAACCACATTCTTTTCTCAGTAATAATCTACTTATGGGCAAAGGTTCGCTTTTTGCCTCTTCAATGAGTTTGACCTCTGTTTAAGAAACAGTTCAACGCTAGCATTTCTTTTCCAGAAACGGTTAGTTTCTTTCTCTTGTGAGAAGACCATTTCAAGTCACATGTACCTACCTTCGGCTGATGAGGATAAGCAAGTATGTTTCAGTTAGAATCTGGAGCAGATGTATGAAACTTGGGTGATTCACTCACCTTTAAGTTTAGAGTATGTCCACTCTAATAGTTCACCAATGGGTGGAGGTAGTTGAGGTGCACTATTACAGGTACTGGCCTTAAAATAGAACAAAACTTGTTGTCAACTTTGTAGCTGCAAAGATTCTGCATACTGCACTGTACAAACTTGATAAACAACTCAAAATATAGATATCTCTGTCGCTCTCTTAGGATACTAAAAATGTTGCACAGATATAACAAAGTTACTGAAGCTAAAGTGGGTTCCTGAAAACCTGAGTGCCTAATTTTTGTGACTCATGACTGGAAAGTGCTATATATATAGCAGCTGAATTTAGTATCTATGGCCAGAGGAAGCCCTACTCTATAAAATTAGTGTTTTCATTACATGACTCCATCCGAGATGCAATCCGCTGCTCTCGTGCCAAAGGTTCCTGTCTTCTTCCCCAACTGGATCTTCTTCCCCAACTGGATAAGGGACAACTGGATGTCTATGTTAGCTGCACTCTTAAATGCTCTTAAAGCATGATGGAATTATTTGATACCCCTTAGCCACATTTTAACATCTCTGTGAATGCGATCCCCATTATCAACACAACCAACTTGGTGTTCGCCAAAGGAGTCGGTGATAACCTGATGTATGGAGCACTGAGCACCCTCCTCAACTATTGAAAGGCCTAACCAATAGCTACTGTAGACACATCCTGAATTCTCAGCCTTGGAGGTGGAAGCCAAGACATGGGAAGGGATGATATTCAGCCAATCATCTGCATGGGGGATGGCTTAGATGATAGCTAGGTGCTTTAGGCAGATATCAGCTACCCAAGTGACCCGTTTCGAGTAGGAAGCCTCATCGATGGAATGAGAGATGGTTCTGGCTAATAGGGACAAACACTTCTGAGATGTGGCATCAGTTGGGTTGACTGGCAGACTTAGCCAGGTCGATGAGGGCCAGGGCTAAAGGTTTGGAGCCAGCCAAACAATACCCCAGGATGGATCCTGCCCACAAGTGTTTTGTCATCGTTAAGGGATGCGATGAAGGAAGCATGATGTGAGGGCAAGTTTGTCGAATGTTCAAATGCCAACTGAAAATTCATTGTGGGATGAAGAGCAGTGACATGGCCCAATACAGTGTATAAATATTCAAGCATGCCTCTTGTGTTAGTATTATTCCTATGGTTAAAGACTAACTGAGCACTCACGGCAGGTACTTGACCTCTCTCATCTCCAATTGGCAAATAGTTTTGTTTGTTGAGTATAAAATCTACAAAAGCCTCTTGTACAGATTGTGTCCCAGTGGTTGAAGATACACTGAGTATTCATTCCATGCGTTTGTCCTTGCTAATCTTCTCCAAATAGATAATCATAAATCATACAAATATTTTTGTGTTAGAGGTATCCCAGTACCTAAAGACAACATGACATTACCAGCACTGCTGATATCCAAACAGTTTACTTGTCACTATAAAACATCCCAGTGCCCACGACAGGATCAATTTATTGTTTGTTGCCATTATCCTTTTATCATCACATGTTGGATGGCTGCAAGCATAGAGCAACCCGACTTCATCCGACACTGGTTTTTGCATGATCTAGATGTTGAGCAATATCATCAACATATAGAGCTAATAGACCAAATCTGTTTGCATATTCATTATCAATTAAACTAAAGAGGATAGCAAAAATATTAATCATGAACCTGAATAATAATAGAGTATTGCATGCATAATTGTACTCAACAGGCAAAAAATAAGAATGAGCGAGATGCTAGCAATTTAGTCATTGCCAAGATTGCCAGATGTTAAACATTGTGTCTTCAATTTTACTGTTACATGTAAACATAGGTAAGCAGTAGTGTATAATAAAGAAATCTTTAATAGGAAAATAGGAAGGTTGCGCGTACATCATAACATCCTCACAATAATACTATCTCTATTTGCTTGGGCAGCAGAATTTAGGTTCTCTCAATTTACAAATGTACCACAGTTCATGTGTAGCAAAACAATAGAGGTCACATGACCATGTGATTCAAGAATACTAACGCGACAAAACCAAAGGTGCTCTCTGTTTCTTTGGCCCTTTCAGCTTTCACGTGGTTAGAATCTACACTGGGGGAAGTTGCTGGATGTAAAGAGGTTTTCTATGTTGATGTTCCAGTCTAGCAACTGAAGTAAGAATTACACCACCTGTCAGAACTTAACCACCTAAGTATATAGCATCCCAAGAGAAAAGGAATAGAGCTCAACTTATTAGCTGTGAGGGGGTCTGCCCCACCCCCTCGAATAGTGTGGGGCATTTCTACATGTTCAGGAGCATCCTAAAAATAAATATCATTGAAATTTGTTTATTTGGCATTGCTCAACAGTCATGATGATTTGAGTAAAGTTTTAGACAGACAACTCAAAGTGTGTTTTCATACATCCATTTTAACAGTGCAGGATTTGCTATACTCATTAATAACTAGCTGAAAGGCTGGGCTGCAGATATTACTCCTATAGCTACCAATTGCCCAGCTCCCTGGATCCTCTTTGAGAGCACCCATTGAGGACAAGCAAACACAGACATACAGAAAGGGCCAAATTAAATATTACAGCGCCAAACCTGCTAGTTTGGTAATTATGTTTAAGGGCATGACATTGCCAGAAGGAGTGGATATGAGTCGCAAACTTGGTATATGCTTTCCCCCAGGACTAAGTCAGAAAGACAGACCAACAGTTAGAGCAATAGATAGAATGATCAAGAGAAATATTAGTATGGAAGTTCTACAGAAGTGCCCCCCCCCCCCATCTTTTGTGAAGTAGTTGGGTGGACTTTAATTATACATCGACAGTTTGCAGTCTTCAAAGTTAATTAAAGCATGACATATTGTAGGTTATAACTTTTCACTAATACTTTTTACCCATCCAAATTAATTCCGCAGTGGACTGACAATTGCTCGACCTGCTGTATCTGTGAGGCCATTTCTGGTGTATCATAGGATTAATGATAATGCTCCTTTTTCATTAATTTCATCACTACATATCTTCACATAAAGGAAGAAGAAGAATAAAAGAAGACTATATACGTATACAATCTACATTTAGGATAGAAATATGCAATAATAACACTTCCACTAGGAATACTACTCTGGCTAAGTTACGTTTATGTTACAAGTTAAAATTAGACGACAGTGTCACTTGACATAAATCTCCATATTGGTGACAAGGGTATCCTCATTGGCTGTAGACTCGTCTCCACAGATTCTTACTTCAAGGTTATCAGTAGGATTAGCCAGTGTCGTGCAGAACCATGGGGGTTGGTTGAACGTGCAGCAAGTGCTGGTGGCCGGACACCCAACACCATCCCACAGAGGATCATCTGTGTAATATCGGCTAGGGGTAGGAGCAGAACGACTTCCAGTTGCACAGAAATAGTTGTTTCCAACAAATGAAGGAACTATATTTGGCCAGTTGGGGTACATGCAGGGACACACATCCTCTACATAACTTGGTATGACAGATTGGTCATAATACGCATTTGCAAAGGACCACACATGCTCTCGGTTGCCAGGCTGTCCATGAGTCAAGGAGATGCCATCAATATATGGACCTTCTAGGTTATTTCCTAAATAGTTCCAAAAGGCATTAGTATTCCCTTTTTGAACAGCAATGATACGTCCACACACCTTTGAGAAGACCCCATTTGAACGATAAATGACAGAGTCACAGCTACTTCCAGCTCCGTTGCGGCGACCACATCCTATAACTGGAGTCGTGGTTAGTTTCCAAGAACTAGGACAGGATTCAGTTAAGTTCACATCCAGGAAGGCCACATTCCGCCAAGAACCTTGCGGATCGCATCGGCAAGGTGGTAATCCTTGCAATACTGGGAGGACTGAGTCAAGGATAACATCCGAGACATTTTGTGTCAGGGAACGTCTGGCAGCTTCTAGGTCATCCCGAGGTGGACATGATCCTGAAGACTGCTGACCAATTACTGCAGAAGGAGCAGTGACTGGTAGACTTGCATGGCTGTATCTTGCTACTGCCAGAAATACTAGTGCAACAGCTGTAAGCATCTTTGTTGTAAGTAGCACAAGACAAAAGTCAGTATGATTTTTAAACTGCAGCTATAGCTATTTATAGTTTTCTCACAGTAGGAATTGATTGTACCTAAGAACTGAAACTCAATGCATGTGCTTCCCTCTCTGATATTTTGCAAAACAGTTTTAATTATAAACTGTAAAATTTCACACAGCCTTTTGTGTTGGTGGTACCTTGTAATCAAAGATAAAACTGAGCTAATGCACGTGCCTGCAATCTCCAATGATTTCTAAACTATTTTGCGCATCAACACTACCTACATGCCTCTTGTATTTGTGCTGACTAGTAGTCAATGTGAAGCTGGGTACTTGTTTGCCAGCCATCTCACAGTTGTTTTATCTTCCTAGTATAAACACAGAAATATTTGAAAATAGGACCTTCTCTTTGCCATGGACAGCATAGCACTACTACATAATACAAAAGTTGATTATTATACCAGGTGGTCTTAAGCCATTCTGCTCTGTGAGAGTGGCACAGAACCATGTGCACGACATACATTTTTCAATAGATTTCCCACTTTAGCAGGGCATTGGATGTTTCAAGCAGTGTCTTGCAGTTCACATCGAATATGTGGGCAGCATTCCTAATCTCCTTGACACATGACTTCATCACACAATCTCCAACAATCGGCAGACATATTTCCTTGTCGATTATATCTAACGAATTAAGAAGTCTGCCCTACTAACCTGACTAATGAGCCAGAACTGACAGAAAGAACTGCCATGAGTTTATTTGGCTTCCATTTGCAGATTTGCTCTTCAGCAGAATTAATAGTATATGGAGTCCCTCCCATAGTCTTTGTTGAATTCATTCCAATTTCACAGGGTTAACCTGACTCAGTCACCAAGTTGCTCTAACTCTGTCAAACTAACAGCAAGTTTGCAGTTATCATCACCTCTTTGTTGGTCCATAGGCTCTCAGTTTTATCAGACCTTCATAGCTGTGAATACATTTTCTCATGCCCATCACATGCCACTTCAGTACTCATATGATAGACCATTTGAGGCCAAAGACATTCAAGATCACCTGGCAAGCCCAATACTTGGTAGGTGCACCTAAAACCAGCATAGCTTAATCTCTTGTGGAGGGCAACGACAAGATGTCTTTCGTGGAAGTCCAGAATCCTTTTCGACGGGCTCAAAGGGTTATCATTGACATAACGCAGGATTGGAGGAGGGTAGTTACCATTTGTAAATCTTGCAGGTCGTCAAATTGGCTAAGCTCACCTGCACCCTCTTTGCATGTTGGATCAAGGAGCACTCAGAAAAAGTAAGGGCTCATATTGTGGAGTCTATGTGGTTGAAACTACCACAGGCAATGGGATATGCCGATTGACAAGTGATTGGGGGTCAAAGGCAATTCAGGTGGGATGAAGAGCAGTGACTTGGCCCTGTGACCCAAGGTAGGCCCAACGACAGCCATGGGTGGAATGAATGTTGTCGGCAGAACCAAATGAAGTTCCATCATCTAGGTACCAAACACTGATAAGCAGATTGGGAAGTTCTCCCTCGATCCTGACGATCTGAAGGTAAAGAGCAGAACCCACTGGACCCAGAGTGTCTTCTTGCTCTACTCCAGAACAACTAAGGATGGACCTGTTACCCAAGCAAAGGAGACCCATTGCATTTTTTGGACCATTCCTCACTTCCTGAAACATACCACTACTATCCAGTCTCATCAACACCAGAGTCCATCTTTGATCCGGCTGGATGTTAACATTATTTTGTACTAGGGACAAAGCATGCATGATAGCATCACATCCAGCCTGGACACAAACCCCGCCTGAAAACGAGTCAGTAACTGATAGACTTGGGTTGCACTGCAATTCCACATCCTTGACCAATTATCCTCAGTTTAGCTGGAGTAGGGCTTCATTTTGCCACAGGTACTAATTTCACTTGTCTGGCACTTTCCTATCAAGAGTAGCAAAATTGGGCACTCAGATTTTGAGGTGCCTTCACTTATAGCTGCAGTAACCTTTGTGTAGTTATACCTGCAACATCGTTTTGTATTAAAAGAGAGCCCACAGAGTAACCCACCATTTATGCTCTATATCACACTCATAGAGTGAAGTGTGCAACATGTAAATTTGTCACCACAATTTTTTTAGTGTATCCTATTTTATGATATGATCCCCCAAAGTGTGTATGTCAAATTACCTCCTGAATGGAAATATGTGCAATTTGCAATCACAAACTTATGCATAGAGCAATCCCACTTTTTAGAGACCACCTTCAAATCTGATAGTAAACATTCTTCCTAAAGATGTTGTCTTCCACTCCACTAGAGGTTGTTAGGTTTGTGGATGGCCCAAAATAATAATACATATGCATGTAGTATGAATACAATAAAATGTGCAGGAAAGCATTTTTAGAGGGGTAGTGTTGCCTTTTTATCATTTCAAGTCCATTCCCCTCTACAATAGTTTAACTCTCGTATGAACTCCAGCAATCATCTTCTCATGAGCAATAACAAAATCTTGCAATTTGTAGAGATATCTTGTTGAAGCTTTGATGTCCACATCTGGTGTGCTCTCTAATTTATCATCACAATCATTTTGTTTTCTTCTTATATACTCCCTGATGTCAGCCAGCAAGTTTTCCTTCAATATCCTTTTCAAAGATTTTGATTGTGGCTAAAAGTTTACATACTCCTGCCCAGTTTTATGCAAGATTGTTTGTAACTTGGACTTAGACTCATCATCTTCACTAATCATGGGATCAACTAAGGTGTTCAGAAATTCACAGTTGGCAAGCATCTCTCAATAGACATCGAAAGCACTACATCCCATATTTAACCACATGATCTTATCAAAACACTCTTTGCCAGCATGGCGAAGAAACTCCTTCCTTTCATGTGTTATGATATTTTAGCGTTGCAAAGGTGCAACTAGAGGCAGTGTTAGGAGGAAAAATAACTAGTTTAATGCTCAATCCCATAACATCAGGGTGGGAAGTACAGTTGTCTATAAAGAGTACAATCGATCTTCTCTCCGCTACCATTTTTATAATTAAGCTTGCTAAGCCAATTTTTTAAACTGGTCACTTGTCATCCATGCTTTTCTGTTTGAAGCATAGGTGCCTTGAAGACAGAGATGAGTAGAAAATTTCATGAAACAATGACGGTTTGCACTATGTTCTACCACCAGTGGAGCAAGTTTTTCTCCAATGGCAGAACAAGCAATGAAAATGGTGATTTTATCTTTAGATTTCTTTCCCCTTAGCTTCATCTGCTTTGATAACTAAAATAGGAGAGTTTTGTCAGCATTTAAAATATCCATGGAGGCATATACTTTATATAGAGTCTTCAATATTTCATTCTAATCCCTCACCACCTTGCCATCTCCGGCTTTTCCTGATAAAATAAGCATGTGCACATTGTGACACTACTTCTGCTACTTTTGTATCCGCAATAAGACTAACACAGGAAGCATGTGTTATCATTTGTAGTGACAAACAAACTGTTTGGAGAAGAGTAGCAGAGCAAACACATGCCATGGATGCTGCTTGGTTTATCTTTGACTTCTTGGATACCACTTACACTGGAGCATGTTGTATGTTTTACAGTTGACAAGTAAATTGTTTGGAGATCAGAGAGGGCAAGTGCAGTGCTGGGAATGTTCATGTTGTCTTTAACTACTGGGATGTCTCTAACACATGTTTTAGGTTTATCAAGTTAAATAATTTGGAGAAGATTAGTAAGGACAGACACATGGATGAATACTCAGTGTATCTTCGACCACTGGGACACGATGTGCACAAGAGGCTTTTGTAGATTTTATACTCAATAAGCGAAACTATTTGGAGATGAGAGAGGGCCATGAGCGCTCAGTTAGTCTTTAACCATAGGAATAATACTAACACAAGAGGCATGTGTGAATATTTCATAGTTGTCAAGTTTGGAGAAGATCAGAGGAGGGGAATCGTATGTTGTGAATACTATATTCATATATACCAGAAATTATGGTGATTGCTCTCTTGTCTGATATAGAGATATTGTTAAAATAAAAGATAGCTTTCCTTGACTAAGCAATCTTTGGATTTTTTATATCAGCAATAAAAGTCCTGGCTCTTGCTTGTCAAAGAGGTTGAACTCAAGAGTTTAATTCTTCTTAAAGTTTAAATTGATGGTACACTCATCATCCATTCTATGGGGGGAGTGGATATGCAGACATCATCACAGGACACAAATTCAATATGCATAGTTTTAAGCACAACCAATCCTTATTTCCAAAGTTTCTACTCTGCCAATAGACATTAGTTTTGCATATCTAGTTACCAAATACTACAAACAGAGATATTAGCTTTAGAAGCAACCATTAAGTTAAATTAACAGCATATATACAGCTAATCTCAGAGTAAACAAAAAAGTGGGCACAGGAATTGCTATAATGCCAAAGCCTATCTAGATAGTCACACATTAAAAGTTTTATGTTCAAAATAAGTAAAAAACATGGATAATTTTTGTCACCTATCTGCCACCATATGACCCTGAAAATATAACCAGAAAAACTTTCATATAACTTTTGGATTTCCAGAAGGAAGAGAAATACAGATGATTTCCCAACTAGATATAGAGTAGATTTCCTAAAAATATGTGTATAATTATGGAATTATGAATATCTCTAGAAGGATTGAGAGCACCATTTTCCTCTACATCATCCTTGACATTTCAACAGCAATAAATGTGAAGGCACAACGAAAAATTAAATAAGCTAATTAACTGCACTTTAGTATTTGGACAAAGAGGGGGATTTATTTGGAGCTTCATAGAAGTAAAGAAATAATAATATTAGAAAATCTCTCTCAACATTCAAATAAGTATCTTATCAGGTGAGCATATTGAATGGTAAATCTAGAGCACAGCTAAGCTGCAATTTACATCTTGTTCTGAACATTATAAGATGATAAATTGATGAAGTAGTGGGACATTCTGTTAGGCACTAGAATTTTATACTGAAACAACATCTTATTGTGAGCTCCATTAAATTTGGTAAATATTCTCAAGTTATTAATCTGGCATGTTAGTGTGGAATGTTATTGCACTAAAGGTGGTATACAATATGGTACTCAATATTTAGAAATATAACAAAGTGTACTCCTTGGCCACTCATTAGATGTGTAATGGAAATTAACTCATGCAAACATCCAGTGTATACAGTAATGTAAGAGTCTATATTTTCAGCACTTTGTCCTGTCATTACGTATCATTCTAGATACACAACTCGGCAGAGATACATTTTTAATGAACCAACTTTGCATAACATTGCACTTATATATATTTTTGTGTAACACAATAATTGCTCACGCATTAAATTGGGAAAACAAATTATTTAGTAGTATATACTAAATGTGGTAGTAAAAGTAATAGGAGCAATAGTAGTAAGAAAATTGGCATTACCAAATCTAACAAAGGGGAAATCCATTACACACACAACAAACTCTGACCCACAGTGGTATCCCACCTATGCAAGAGTGGACATCACATTCCCTCTTTGACCATCCTCCAGATACGCTGCACCTTCACCACGGATTTTTAACTTATCCATCGACTTAGTCAATTGATCGGGAGTGATGATAGTCATATTTCTTCCTCTCTGTTACCTATTAGAAGACAATTACAATGACTTTCTCCATAATACAACTAATTATTCATTAAGAGGATAATTGCACACAACCACAGTTTTAAGCTATAACATAACGATGCATATATCCTCAGCATACATTACAAGATAGCAATGAACACACAAAGTCACATCAAAATCATAACTTAGAGGGTATATATTCTTATCTATTAGTATAACAGTATTTACATATTACAGAGTACCAAATAAGATGACTAAGTACATACACCAGTCATAACCTTTAATGATGCATATTCACATCAGTGTGATATATTAGGTGATGCATATAAACCAGTCAGCTCAATTTTTTTAAATATGTATGGCTATTTTATATGCGAATTTGGAACAAGCTCTTGAGTGGCCCATGAATAATAATTACTAATGACACAGACACATGATAATAAATGCCCTTCTTTTTTAAGCACTACTATAAAAAGGAAAGCTAATACCAATCACATAACTGCTATGGGGAAGAATTTTCCAGAAAATTGAATATAAGGTACAATATCTTCGAGGAATAATATTTGTAATTTTGTGAAAAGTGAATTAGCTGTAGGACAACTTGATGAAGGAACAAAGGAAGACCCTGGGAGAGTGTGATGGAGGAAATCATGATCTTACCAGCAGAAAAAGGCAAGAAAATGATGAGAAAATTGAGTTACAAATCAATGCAAATCTTAAAAGAATGCTGGAGTTCCTGGCATATAAAATACTGTCGAAATATCTACCAAGACTCAGGAAAACAAAATTGTCTAAAGGATTTTTGTATAATGATGGACATAATATTTGCATAATTCAGCCAACTAGAAGTAGACCATCACTATATTTATGGACTTCCATAAATCCACAAACATTAAATTCCTGAGCCAATATAACTTTTCTAGGCTCACTTCATATAATGTTTCCAAATTCATACCACAATTAATATCAACCTAGCTGGCAATGCAAGTACATGTTTTAAGGAATCTGTGGATTTTATTGAGCTTATTCAGGGTCAATGTTGGCATGGGATGAGTGCTTCGTGTTGGATCTTTCCTCCCTATTCACTCCAATGTTCCACTCACTGAGGTGGTGGAAGTCATTTTTAGTAATCCATCATATATATGAGCTTTCATGAGAGGATTGCACTAGGTGCTGACTGAATATCTGAAATTTGGAGTTTTTCATCCCAAAATTGTCTGGTTACTTCCTGTATGAAGGAAAATACTATAAACAGAAAGAGGTCCAACCACGTGCTCTCCAATATCTTAGTGGTAGCCAATGTTTTTATGAAATTCTTTGAGGAATTGGCACCTAAAACTTTCCCCCATCTGATATATCTCAAGCTACTATTTCCAAAGGTAAAATGGGCAGATAAATAAGAGAAAGAATGTTAGATTCAGGCAATCCTCCCAGTCTACCTTGCCGATGCGATCCGGAAAGTTCTTGGCAGAATGTAGCCTTCCTGGATGTGAATTTACCTCAATCCTGTCCTAGTTCTTGGAGACAAACCACATCTCCAGTTAGAGAATGTAGTCGCCACACGGAGATGGAAGTAGCTGTGATTCTGTCATTTATCCTTCAAAAGGGGTCTTCTCGAAGGTGTCTGGATGTATCATTGCTGTTAAAAAAGAAAAAAAGAAAATACTAATTCCTTTTGGAACAGATTAGAGAAGGTCCATATATTGATGGCGTCTCCTTTACCCATGGCCAGCCTCGCACCCGAGAGCATGTGTGGTCCTTTGTAAATGTGTATTATGACCAATCTGCCATATCAAGTTATATAGACAATGTGTGTCCCTGCATGTAGCCCAACTGGCAACATAGAGTTCCTTCATTTTTTGGAAACAACTATTTATGTGCAACTGGAAGTCATTCTCGTCCTAGCCCTGACCAATATTACACAGATGATCCTCTGTGGGATGGTGTTGGGTGTTCAGGCGCCAGCACTTGCTACACGTTTAACCAACCCCCATGGTTCTGCACGACACTAGCTAATATTACTACTGATGACCTTGAAGTGAGAATCTGTGGAGACGTGTCTACAACCAATGAGGATACTCTTGTCACCAATATGGAGATTTACGGCAAGTGACACTCTCCTCCTTTATTTAACTTGTAACATAAACATAACTTAGGCAGAGTATTCCTAGTGGAAGTGAGTTTTTTAAATTATTATTGCATTATTTCTAACCATTATAATATATAAGTAGACTTTATAGTTTATATATAGTCTTATTTTTTTCCCTTCCTTATATGAAGATATGTAGTGATAAAATTAAAGAAAAATTAGCATCAAGATTAATCCTATGATACACCAGAAATAGCCTTGTAGATGCAGCTAGTCCGGTAATTGTCAGTCCACTGTGGAATTAAGGATTTTTAGAAATAGAAGGTTATAACCTAGAATATATCATCCCTTAATTAACTTTGAAAACTACAAACGTCCGGACCACTTTGCATAAGATGGAGCTACTTCTGTTGACTTGATCTTTCTGCCTCCTGCAGGAATAGAGTTTAGGGCTCATATCCGTTCCTTCTGGAAATGCCATGTCCCTTAAAAATAAACACCAAGCTAGGGCAGATACAGGTTTGGCACTCTAATATTTATTTTGGCCCTTTCTCTTCCTCTGTGTTTCCTTGTCCCCAATGGGTGCTCACAACAGAGGATACAGAGAGGTGGGCCAGAGGTAGTTGTAGGATAATGACTGGATTCAAACCTTTCAGCTAGTTATTAATGAGCATAGCAAAGCCTGTAGCACTGTTAAAATGGATGTATGAAAACACACTTTGATGTGTCTGTTTGAAACTTAACTCAAATCATCATGACTGTCAAGCAATGCCCAATGAACAAAATTGAAATGTTTTCCATGATATTTATTTTTAGCTGCTCCTGCAGGAATCATGTTTTGTGTTTTGTAGTGACAAACAAACTGTTTAGAGAAGAACAGCAGGGAAAATACATGCCTTAGATGCTCTGTTTATCTTTGACTTCTTGGATACCACTTACACTGGGACCACATTGTATGTTTTATAGTTGACAAGTAAACTGTTTGGTGATCAGCAGTGCTGGGAATGTCATGTTGTCTTTAACTACTGGGATGCCTCTAACACAAGAAGTATTTGTATGTTTTATGGTTATCAAGTTAAACAATTCAGAGAAGATTGGCAAGGACAAACACATGCTCAGTTTATCTTCAACCACTCGGACACAATGTGCACAAGAGGCTTTTGTAGATTTTATACACGATAAGAAAAACTATTTGGAGATGAGAGAGGTCAAGTACCTGCCATGAGTGCTCAGTTAGTCTTTAACCATAGGAATAATAATACACAAGAGGCATGCTTGAATATTTCATAGTTGTCAAATTTGGAGAAGACTGGAACTCATTCACTTGCTGTACATAGAAAATATTATCCAGATGTACCTGTGGGATGGTGTTGGGTGTTCATCCACCAGCACTTACTGCAAGTTCACAACCAACCATCAGGGTTCTGCTTTCCAGTTTCAAGGAAGTAATTATTTCCAACAAATAGGAATTATGTGTGGCCAGTTGGGGGACATTCAAGGGCAATGGTGAATGTGATTATCTGATAGGTTGGTCATAGTTAGCATTCACATGCTCTCCAGTGCCAGGCTGTCCATGAATTAAATAGATGCCATCAATTTTTCAATCTATTCAAAAAGGCATGGAGACAACACTTTGCATGCATTGATGCATTTGCACCTCTAGTGAATGGCCACCTCTTTTCTAAGATCAAAGAAACCCATTATTCAATTTCTTACCACCAAATTGTACACTAAAAACGAAATGGCATGAGCTGCCAGCTCAAAGGCATACTCTTTTGAGATTAATGCATCTTTAAATTATTAACACATATATACATCATGAAATGACTTGCAGCATATGATTAATTACATAAGATGCCTAGAAATAAGAGTAAATGAAGTTGGAAGAATGAAGAGCTAAAGTTGATAGTGGCACATCATGTCCTAGTTTAATAGAAGAACATTATTATGAACAAGGCTCAAATATAGAACTTTGTTAAGGACAGGGAGGACATTAAGAAAAGATGGGAAACTGGTAAACATGAGGAGATAAATTATGTCAAGGTTAAAAAGACAAGTTATGAGAATTGGATGTAATAGTGTGGAAACGATTTACTAGAGCTAGGAATATCTCAGTAACTGGATAACTTATCCAAGAGCATGCCAGTATGTATGCAGCAGGCATGGCTCTCTATGGCATTATTGGCTCATGGTTGGATACAAAAGTGGAAGAAGTATCACAATGTGCACATGTTTATTTTATCAGGAAAAGCAGGATAGGTGGCAAGGTGGTCAGGGATTAGAATGGAATATTGAAGACTCTATGTGAAGTATATGCCTCCTAGGATATTTTAAATGCTGACAAAACTCTCCTATTTTTGAGACTCTGCCCACAAGATCATTAGTTATCAAAGGGGATGAAGCTAAGGGGAAAGATATCTAAAGAGAGAATCAACATTTTCATTGCTAGTTCTGCCATTGGATAAAAACTTGCTCCAGTGGTAGAACATAGTGCAAACCATCATTGTTTCATGAAATTTTCTAGTCATCTCTGTCTTCAAGGCCCCTATGCTTCAAACAGAAAAGCATGGATGACAAGGACCTGTTTAAAAAATTGGCTACACAACCTTAATTATAAAATGATAATGGAGAGAAGATCGATCGTACTCTTTATAGACAACTGTACTTCCCACCCAGATGTTATGGGATTGAGCATTAAACTAGTTTTTTTCTCTCCTAACACTGCCTCTAGTTGCAGCTTTGCAATGCTGGAATTATTCAAAATATCATAACACATGAAAGGAAGTAGTTTCTTCGCCACGTGTATCCAAGCTGGCAAAGAGTGTTTTGATATTTAAAAAATGGGATGTAGTGCTTTCGATGTCTATTGAGAGATGCTTGCCAACTGTGAATTTCTGAACACCTTAGTTTATCCCATGATTAGTGAAGATGATGAGTCTAAGTCCAAGTTACAAACAATCTTGCATAAAACTGGCATGACCAGGCAGGAGTATGTGAACTTTTATCAAATTAGCCACAATCAAAATATTTGAAAAGGATATCGAAGGAAAACTTGCTGGCTAACATCAGGGAGTATATAAGAAGAAAACAAAATGATTGTGATGAAAATGATGATAAATTAGAGAGCACACCAGATGTGGACATCAAAGCTGCAACAAGATATCTCAAGATTTTGTTATTGCTCATGAGAAGATGATTGCTGGAGTTCATATGAGAGTTAAACTATTGTAGAGTGGAATGGACTTGAAATGACAAAAAGGCAACACTAACCCTCTAATAATAATGCTGTCCTGCACATTTTATTGTATTCATTCTTCATGCATACGCTGAATGTGCCAAAGAAACAGAGAGCATCATTAGTTTTGTCACTGTAGTATTCTTGGTCATGTGACCTCTATTGTTTTGCTATACATGAACTGTAGTACATTTGTAAATTGAGAGAACCTCAATTCTGCTGCCAAAAAATACTAGAGATTAATATTATCGTGGCCATTTTATTATATACGTGCAACCTTCCTTAAAGATTTCTTTATTATATACTATTGTTCACCTATCTTTACATGTAACAGTTAAATTGAAGGCACAATAAAGTTGAACTTCTGGCAATCTTGACAATCACTGACTGCTGTAGCATTACAGCATCATATTCATTCATGTGCAAAAAGTATGAGTACAATTATGCATGCAATACTCTATTATACCCATGCAGGTTCACAATAAATATTTTTACTACCCTTTAATCATGCAACAAACAATAAATTGATCCTATCGTTGGAGGAAAGTGACAATCAATGTGACCCCTTAGTGCATCTTTAAATTAACATTACACTTTTAATGAGGGTAAAATTAATATTTACCTACACTAAGAAACCTTCACAATAATAATGAGATGGCCTCCATTCACAATCACTGATATAATTCTCCTGCAATCATGATAATGTTTGATTATGCAATACTAATAAGGTTTACCATAATATATTAGAAATATTTGTGTGTCTTTATAATTGTCACACTTAAAACAATTGTGAGATGCAGTGAAAGTACGAGTCATGAATGTTCAGTTTAATTTTGCATACTGAGATAACACTACTACCACAGGAAGCATGTTTTGTGTTTTGTAGTGACAAACAAACTGTTTAGAGAAGAACAGCAGGGAAAACACATGCCATAGATGCTCTGTTTATCTTTGACTTCTTGGATACCACTTACACTGGGACCACATTGTATGTTTTATAGTTGACAAGTAAACTGTTTGGAGATCAGAAGAGGGCAAGTGCAGTGCTGGGAATGTTCTTGTGTCATTAACTACTGGGATGCTCAATGCTCCATATAGCGACCACCAAGTGGGTTGTGTTGGTAATGGGCTTCATATTAACAAGCATGACACCATCTGAGATGCAATCCACTGCTTTTGTTCTAAGGAAGGAGTTCCTGTCTTCCTCTCCAACTGGAGGATGGGTCAATTAGTCACTTCAGACGTGCATGTTATCTCCATTCTCTAATGCCTGTCTCTGGAAGAGATTGCAGTCTCTCGCTCTGCTCTTTCCATTGACATTAAAAGGAAGATGGCTGCACATTCTGAGGCATGTTGGGCTTTGGGTGCTATCTTCATCCCTTTGGTGATTGAGAATCTTAGCAGGTGGAGCAATTCTACAGTTCAGACAATTCAGGATATTGGACACCTCCACCATTGGTTCATAAAAGAACTTAGCCACTCACAGTTTCACTCAAATTCCAATACACTGAAGGGGTGGCCAAGTTCCCTTGATGAAATCAACTTCAAAGCACCAACTGGTTGGTTGGTTAAAGTTAGGAAACATATGGCATTGGCAAAAGTGTATCTCTACATGGAGAGTCTAGTGATATTGATTTTGAGAAAATTAGTGAGAAGTTGGAAGAAGTTCACGGAATTTTTTACCATCAATAAACTACAACAGAGGTGAAATGGGTCTCTACTTTAAATTGCTTCCAACTTCCAAATACGCTGCGCAGAGTGAATAAAGACAATATATTTGTGGGGTAATGGTACAAAATGCAAAAGATCGTGAACCAATAATTTTATGCTGGTTTTAGGTGCACCAACAAAGTATTGGGCTTGTCTGAAAAGTTGATCTTGAATGTTGTTTGGCCTCAAATGGTCCTTGATATGAGTACTGAAGTGGTATGTGATGGGCATCAGGATTAATGAAAATGTATTCACTACTCTGAAGGTCAGATAAAACTGAGGGCCTATGGACTAACATAGCAAGAGGTGATGACAACTGCAAACTTGCTGTTAGATTTACAGAGTTAGAGCAACTTGGTGACTTTGTCAGGTTAACCCTGTGAAATTGGAATGAATTCACCAAGGATTACGAGAGGGACTCCATATAGCTACTAGTTCTGCTGTAGAGCAAACCTGCAATATGGAAGCCAAAATGGACTCATGGCAGTTTGTTGTGCCAGTTCTGGCTTATTAGTCAGGTTAGTATTTGTCAGGTTAGTAGGGCAGATTTCTTAATTCGTTAGATATAATCAACAAGGAAATATGTCTACCGATTGTTGGTGTGTGTGTGATGAAGTCTAGCATCAAAGACCTAAGGAATTGCTGCCCACATATTCAATGTGAACTGCTTGAAACTTCCAATATCCTGCCAAAGTGGGAAATTTAATGAAAAATGGATGTCATGCACATGGTTCTGTTTCACTCTCACTGAGCAGAATGGCTTAAGACAATCTGGAAATATAATCAACTTTTGTATGTAGTGCTATGCTGTCCGTGGCAAAGAAAGGGCCCCCATTACAGCTAGTAATAAATATTTGTGTGTGTCTATATATACTAGGAAGATAAAACAACTGTGAGATGGCTGGCAAGCAAGTACCTTAAATTCACAGTTTCACATTGACTACTAGTCAGCACAAATACAAGAGGCATGTAGGTAGTGTTGATGTGCAAAATAGTTTAGAAAACATTGGAGATTGCAGGCACGTGCACTGAAGCTCAGTTTTATCTTTGACTCAAGGGTCCCACCAACACAAAAGGCATGTGTGAAATTTTACAGTTTATAATTAAAACTGTTTTGCAAAAGATCAGAGAGGGAAGCACACACATTGAGTTTCAGTTCTTAGGTACAATCAAATTCCTACTGTGAGAAAACTATAGCTGTTGTTTAAAAATCACACTGACTTTTGTCTTGTGCTACTTATAAAGATGCTTACAGCTGTTGCACTAGTATTTCTGGCTGTAGCAAGATACAGCCATGCAAGTCTACCAGTCACTGCTCCTTCTGCAGTAATTGGTCAGCAGTCTTCAGGATCATGTCCACCTCGGGATGATCTAGAGGCTGCCAGACGTTACCTGTCACAAAATATCTTGAATATTATCCTTGACTCAGTCCTCCCAGTCTTGCACGGATATCCACCTTGTCGATGCGATCCAGAAGGTTCTTGGCAGAATATGGCCTTCCTGGATATGAATTTACCTGAATCATCCTGTCCTAGTTCTTGGAACCTAATCACAACTCCAGTTAGAGGATGTGGTCGCCGCAGTGCAGATGAAAATAGCCTGTCATTTATTCTTCAGAAGTGATCTTCTCGAAGGTGTGTGGACATATCATTGGTGTTCAAAAAGGAAGACCTAATGCCTTTCGGAACTTTTTAGGAAATAACATAGAAGGTGCATATATTGATGGCATCTCCTTGACTCATGGCCAGCCTGGCAACCGAGAGCATGTGTGGTCCTTTGTAAATGCGCAATATGACCAATCTATCATACCATCGAAATCAAAGTTTGTGTGTCCCTGCATGTACCCCAACTGGGAAAATAGAGTTCCTTCATTTGTTGGAAACAACTATTTCTGTGCAACTGGAAGTCGTTCTCGTCCTCCTACCGACTTTAGCGAATATTTGCCAGATGATCCTCTGTGGGATGGTGTTGGGTGTCCAGCCACCAGCACTTGCTGCACGTTCAACCAACCCCCATGGTTTTGCACGACACTGGCTGGTACTATATACTACTGATAACCTTGAAGTAAGAATTTGTGGAGACCAGTCTAAAACCTATGAAGATACCCTTGTCACCAATATCGAGATTTACGTAAAGTGACACTGTCTCCCTTTTTTTAACTTGTAAAAATAAACGTAACTTAGCCAGAGTAGTATTCCTAGTGGAAGTGAATTCTTCATTTATTATTGCATTATTTCTATCCTATATAATATATAAGTAGATGGTGAGTTTATATAATTGTGACCGAATTTGCGAAAACCCACCTAAACGGGATTTTTTAAAAAGTGAAATTATTTAATAATCGGCACCTATGATACCTAATGATCATATCCTAAAAGTTTGAAACTGTTTGATAATGTTTCCTTCGAGCTATAGCATGAATAGTTGCGCTCCTTCAAGTACAACAATAGTTTATAAAGCGTTGTCAGGGTGCGGGCGAAACGAAGCCGTATACTTCCGTAAACGTGTAATTAGAGCTTTACCACGCCCTTGGCGTTCTATTGCCACGCCCAGGGTCTAAAAAATGGAAGGATAGTATGGACGACTGGAGTAGAACTCTTTCTAAGCAGCGGTAAGGTACAGATTAGTTAGTTAGGAGTTGTAGAAAGAGTTGATCAGCTATGTTTGGCTAATCTTGCGTAGTTTTGTTCAGCTATTGCCACGCCCTCGGCCTAAAAAGATGGAAGAATAGTATGGACGACTGGAGTAAGGACTCGTTCTAAGCAACGGTAAGTAGCAGATTAGTTAGTTAGGAGTTGTATATGTTGTAGAATGAGTTGATCAACTATATTTGACATCTAATCTTATGTAGTTTGCTTCTGTAACAAAGTTGAACTTTATTGATTCTTGAGAAACGAGTTGAGAATAAATTATGGTAAGTTCACCTCTTATTATTGCTAGCTTGCTTCTAGTTAAACATGTTTGCTACATTTTCATGTGACTTATCTGCTAGAAAATAATGTTTGATAGCTAACTAGTTATGATGTACAAAGTTTATGATATAATAAGAAGCTATGATGAATAAAGTTGACATCTTCTTTTAGGTGATGGGGTTATGTTCTGAGGAGGCAAGGTGCAGTTGATTGGGAGAGGCATTCTGGTTGCAGGACTTGGATCAGGACAAACAATATCCTGACAATGAGGGGGACAGAATTCTCGTATTTTTTCGAAAAGGTATTTCTTCCTTTCTGGAGTAAGGGAGTTCATTTTTATGTGGCTTCCAGTCTTTATACTGTTCCATTAGAAGAGGCAGCCTTTTCTCTATCGCATCCGTCCCTGTCCTGACCATAGCAACTCCTGGTTCTTTTGATGAGAACTTCAAGTGGTGAAATGTCTTGATCCCAACAAATGCCTGTCTCCTGTAGTACTTTGTGAAGTAGTTTGCCCAGTTGTACTGTGGAACTAAAATAGTTCCGTCTTCCCTCCCCACCAACTGGGCATTGTTCACTTTTGCGGAACTGTTGACAACATCAGCAATGTCTTGTAGGCACCCGACCTTTGTCCTTCTGTATTTTTGCTTCAGCAAGCCAAACCTGACTACATTCCTGGTGATAGCCAAGGGCAGTCTGTTGTGAGGTAGCCTTTTGTTGTTGCCATGTTCTCTTGTAGTCAGACCCACAGCAGTGTAGTGGATTTTGAGGGATTTAAATCTGAGTGTTATGGTACATTGTTGTACTGTAATAATATTTCCCACAGTATAGTATGACATTGTACCTACCAATACTATGCAGCATAAGGAAGGTGACCTTGCAAATCCTCAAACCATGGTGATAGAAGACTATCCTGGACCTCTGCCGTGGTAATGTGGTATGGTGTGATCCTTCCCCTACTGTGTCTTCATTATTAATATTAGCCATAATTTGTCCCAGGATTACCATATCAACCTGTTCCCTGCTCAGTGATGCACATTGGTCTCTCACGTCTTGGTAGTGCTCTGCAGTAAACTGTGAGGAGCATGGTTTTCCTTTAAACATCACACAGCCACACCCCTTCAGCAAGAATTCTGTAAGTTTGGGATCCTAATGGAATAATAGCCATGTTTATTATGCAGATGCCATGTGTTACACCTACAATAAAGGGAAGTGCTGCTGGCTCAAGTGCTATTGATGAAGAAGGCTGTGGTAGTGATGATGGAGTCTGGGATGGGTGTCCGCTCAATGGTGAGAAGAGGTCCTCCTCAAGAGTGGAGAAGAGAGGTGGATCTTCTGAAGATTCTAAATTTCATTTTAATGTATTTTTTATTAATAAGTATTATTTCGTATTATATCATGCTTTGAAAGTTACCATCAGATTCCATTACTTCATTGAACTCGTTGTCTTCAGTGCCTGTACAGTAAAATTCAATGATCTATTGAGGGTGTAAATATTACCATACCAAGGTGAAGTAATCTGCTTATAGTTCATTGAGGGCGTGTTCGTCAGAGCTTCCTACCAGGTCTCGTCCTTCCGCGCTGGCTACGTTCTGTGAACTGGACATCGGGATAACATGATTGCAACCAAACTTAGCGCGCCTAATGCGCGCGAAAAGAGCATAGCAACGCCTCCGTTCTCACGAACGGTAAGTATCGACCTATCTTACAGTAAAGGCTTATTTCTCCTTCTAGAAATAGCGCCTGGGCTTATGACTGCCACTGGTTTATATATAAAGGATAGTTATAGCCATTGGCACCAACACCAAAAAATCGTCTTTTTAAATTTTTTAAAATAAAACGGCAAATCGCTTTCCCCCGTTTAGGTGGGTTTTCGCAAATCCGGTCACAATTATGGTCTTCTTTTTTTCCCTTCCTTATTTGAAGATATGTATAATGAAAAAGTAGCGTCAAGATTAATCCTACCCGAAATGGCCTCACAGATGCAGCAGGTCTGGCAACTGTCAGTCCACTGTGGAGTTAATTTAGATTGTTAAAAGTATTTTTATAATTAGTGAAAGGTTATAACCTACAATAATTTATGTCATCCCTTAATTAACTTTGAAAACTACAATGTGGACGTATAACTAAAGTCCACTGGACCTCTTTGCAAAAGATAGGGACACTTCTGTAGACCTTCCATACAAATATTTCTCTTGATCTTTCTGCTCTGACTGTTTGTCTGTCTTTCTGACTTAGTCCTGGGGGAAAGCATATACCAAGTTTGCGACTCATATCCACTCCTTCTGGCAATGTCATAGCCCTTAAACATAACTACCAAACTAGGGCAGATACAGGTTTGGCGCTGTAATATTTATTTTGGCCCTTTCTGTCTGTCTGTGTTTGCTTGTGCTCAACGGGTGCTCTCACAGAGGATCCAGGGAGCTGGGCAATTGGTAGCTATAGGAGTAATATCTGCAACCCAGCCTTTCAGCTAGTTATTAATGAGTATAGCAAAGCCTGTAGCTCTGTTAAAATGTATGTATGATATCACACTTTGAGTTGTCTGTCTAAAACTTATCTCAAATCATCATGACTGTTGAGCAATGCCAAATGAATAAATTTCAAAACACTCAATTTTTTTCCATGATATTTATTTTGAGGTGCTCCTGAACATGTAGAAATGCCTGACACTATTTGAGGGGGTGGGGCAGACCCCCTCTCAGCTAATAAGTTGAGCTCTATTCCTTTTCTCTAGGGATGCTATATACTTAGGTGGTTAAGTTCTGACAGGTGGTGTAATTCTTACTTCAGTTGCTCGTCTGGTATATCAAAAGCAACTTCCCACATAACAGTGTAGATTCTAACCACATGCAAGCTGAAAGTGCCAAAGAAACAGAGAGCACCTTTGATTTTACCATCTCAAATGAGTTAGTATTATTGAATCACATGGTCATGTGACCTCTATTGTTTTGCTACACATGAACTGTAGTATATTTGTAAATTGAGAGAACCTCAATTCTGCTGCCAAAAATACTCAAATGAGATTAGTATTATCGTGGGCATGTTATGATGTATGTGCAACCTTCCTTCCATCTTAAAGATTTATACTACTCTTCACATATCTTTATATGTAACAGTTAGTAAAATTGAAGGCACGATAATGTTTGACATCTGGCAATCTTGACAATCACTGAACTGCTGTAGCGTTACAGTATCACATTCATTCATATTTTTTTTTATTGTTCTATGAGTATGACTACAATTATGCATGCAATACTCTATTATACCCAGGTCTACAATTAATAATGATATAATTTTTGCTATCCTCTTAATCTTGATGATGAATAATTGATTTTATGAATACTCAAACAGATATGGTCTGTTATTACTATGTGTTGATGATATTGCCCAATATCTAGATCGTGTAAAAACAAGTGTTGGATGATATTGTGAAAATATCTTCTAGTTACCAATTCTATCAACAGGCACATTAGTTTGGGTTTAGATGCAACCATGAAATAAAATTAACACACATAACTTAACTTATATACAGTTAATCTCGGAGAAACTACTGTGACCCAAAAAAACATCAAGCCATCTAAGCCATTGAACTTTATCTACTTAGTTACACATTAAAAGTTTCATGTTCAAAATAAGTCGATAACATGATAATCTATCTGTGCCATATGTTAAGAAGGCTAGATAACACCAGAAAAACTTTCATATAATTTTGGATTTCCCCCCCCAAATTGCCTGCACTGCCGACTACTTCAGAATGTTGGGATTCAATGGGTTGTGCTGTCATGTACTTATTTGAGTTTACAGCAACTGGTGTGTGGCCAAAGTCAAGCACGAGATGATGTCTCTTTAGGAAATCAATATCTAGTATTATACTGGAGCTGGGTACAACAAAGTCTTGCTGCACTTGGAGTTGTCCCACCTATATTGGTATACTGATGTGGTTGAGCATGGGTAGCGGTTCACCTTAAAGTTCAGTTGTTTTGCTACGGATTGATGTTTTGCTACGGATTGTCACACAAAAGGTAAAGTAGATCCTGAATCCAACATCATTTCGATCATTTATCTGCCCATTTTAACTTTGGAAATAGTACCTTAAAATTTATCAGATGGGGGAAAGTTGTAGGTGTTAATTAGAATTTCATATAAACAATGGCTACCACTGAAATACTGGAGAGCATGTGGTTGGCCTATTTTTCTACTTGTTGTATTTTCCTTCATACTAGAAGTACCCAGTGAATTTTTTGGGCATAACTCCAAATTTCAGATATTCAGTCAGCATCCAGTGCAACCCTCTCAGGCAAGTTCATATATATCATTGTTACTAAAAATGACTTCCATCACCTCAGTGATTGGAACATTGGAGAATACGGAGGAAACATTCAACTTACAAGACACTCAACCCATGCCAAATATTGACCCTCAATAAAATTTGGGATGCAGGTTTTTGAGGTCCCTCCACTTTACGGTCTAGTAACTTGCCTATAGTTATTACCTATGAAACATATTTTAGTATTAAAAGAGAGCACACTGAGAGACCTCTCTTTTGAGCTATATATCAAGTCCATACCATGAAGTTTGCCGAATCTACGGAGCTCTAAAGGTGTAACCACAAGTAAAAATTAAATAAAAATAAAAAAGGCCTCCTTCAATTTTTCAGTTGAATGAAGTATAGGCCTGGATAAAATCCACCATAACTTGAGACTTGTGCTTCCTAATGCTTCCAAATTTGAAAGACAATTTGTACAGATGTTTAGAAATGATATAAGCACACAAAAAAAAAGGGTCAAATGTTGAGGAAGAATGGGCCATACTGGCCTTAAGAAAGGTGGGACAGTGTCACTTGACGTAAATCTCCATATTGGTGCCAAGAGTATCCTCATTGTTTGTAGACTCGTCTCCACATATTCTCACTTCAAGGTCATCAGTAGTAGTACCAGCCAGTGTCATGCAGAACCATGGGGGTTGGTTAAACATGTAGCAAGTGCTGGCGCCTAAACACCCAACACCATCCGACAGAAGATCATCTGTGTAATATTGGTCAGGTCTAGTACAAGAATGACTTCCAGTTGTAGAGAATACTGGACATTTAGGAACTCTATTCATGCCTAATTACAGTCAATTAGGATAATGACTATGCATGCACACGCCAATTTATATCATGTCATGTCATTAGTGTATTGTACGAATGCGCATGCGCAGACTGAATAATGCCAGTCTGCGTGTGCATTGTTATACTTGAATACTATTCGACGTTGAGTTTGATCTTGTGCAAATAGGGAGAGCCCCTTATTCTTTATGCACACGCAGACTGGCTGGCAGTCACTCAGGAAGACCAGGAAGACTTGACAGGGTCGAACAAGAGTCGAAGCAGCTGCAAACAGCAACGCTCCATTTAGAGCCCACTTTCTCATGGCTGGGATCGAATGTCCTCACGAAGGCTGCACCTATATGGTGCCTGAGGGCTACGGTGATGCAACAACGGGAGCACTCATCATGGCACACTCCAAGACCCACGATAGCAGGAGAGCGACTGGAGAGAAGGCTGAGAAAGTCAGAAGGCCCACCATTTCGTCAGAAGGCACGACAGAAGCCTGGACCTACTTCTTGTCCAGATGGGGGCACTACATCAAGGCCACCAAAATTGCAGCCGAGGAGCAAGTGCTTCAGCTACTGGAGTGTTGCGATGAACGACTCCGACACGACCTCACCCGCAACGCGAGGGTGGACCTCTCTGAGGAGACAGTAGAGATTGTGCTGGCCGCCATCAAGAAACTAGCGGTCAGAGGCGAGAACGTGAAAGTCGCCAGGGTGACACTTCACGGCATGTGTCAGGAACATGAGGAGTCTGTACGGGCGTTTGGAGCCAGACTGAGAGGCCAGGCAAGCATATGTAAATACAATGTGAGCCAGACGTGCGTATGTGGCCTCGAAGTGACCATAGACTACTCCGAACACAACGTATCCGACCTCCTGTGCATCGGACTGGCGGACCCGACCATCAAGCAGGCGCTCCTGAGCGACGAAAATCAGGACAGGGACGTGGAACAGACCCTCACGTTCGTGGAGGCCAGAGAAGAGGGGCGGAGGTCAGCACCAAAGCTATCTACCACCCAGGCAGTCGAGGCAGTTAACAGCAGTTATCGCAGACTCAAGAAGCCCACACAGCAGCGAGATCACTCATACAGGAATGAGCCTGCACAGAGAGACCACACCTCCAAGGACGACAAATGCTCGTATTGTGGGGGCACTGGGCACGGCCGAAGTGCCCCAGCCAGAATTCGGAGGACCAGGTGCCCCGCGTTCGGAAAGGAATGCAAGCACTGTGGCAGAGAGAACCACATGGCAAAGGTGTGCAGGAGTGAGGCGATACAGGACGACACTCAGCAGGAGAACGCGGTGTTCAACGAGGCCTGCACGCTCACAGCACTCGGCGACCACGACACCTCGACCATGAGCCACCACGTGTACGATCGGTCCACCAGAGCGCTGGTTCGTCGCCCGTCACAGCCTCAGCCGTTCGTACGGTTGCAGGCGGAGATCAACCCAGTCGACTATGCCTCAGCGGGTTATCAACTGAACGGGGGCCCTCGCCAGATCTCCACCCAAGCCTTGGCCGACACAGGATGCCAAAGCTGCCTCGCGGGCACCGCAATCCTGGCCGAGCTACGCCTACCCGTTACTGACCTGATCCCGGTCAACCAGAAGATGCGGACAGCCAACGGGGGCCAGATCAACGTCCAGGGAGCCATCATCGTGCGGCTCACCAAGCCACGGACGACAAGGACCACGACGCAGATGGTCTATGTTACCGCCAACGTCGACGCCCACAAGCTGTACATCAGTCGAGAAGCTTGTGCTGACTTGGGGATCGTCGAGCCCTCCTTCCCTGACTCGGCAGCCGCCATCAGCAACACAGGAGGCACACCCAGGGCCACCCCTGACCAGGGCATCGCGCGCACGAAGAAGTGCAGCTGCCCGAAACGTGAGAAGCCGCCATCAAGGCCCACACCCCCACCGTTCCCCATCACCGAGGAGAACAGAGAAAAGCTGGAGGAGCACCTCCTCCACGTCTACGGCACTAGCACGTTTAACACGTGCGAGCACCAGCCGCTCCCACTCATGACCGGAAAACCTCTCCGGCTGATGATCGCCCCCGACGCCATCCCTGCCGTACATCACAAGCCCATCCCGGTGCCCTTGCACTGGCAAGAGGAGGTCAAGGCGGGACTGGACAGAGATGTCAGGCTGGGCGTGCTGGAGCAGGTGCCAGTCGGAACCGCAGTCACGTGGTGCCATCGCATGATAGTGTGCCCCAAGAAGAACGGCTCACTCCGACGGACCATCGATTTTCAGGCCCTCAACTGGCACGCCACCAGGGAGACTCATCACATGCAGTCTCCCTTCCACCAGGCGAGATCGGTCCCGCACCACACCAAGAAAACGATCTTTGATGCGTGGAATGGATACCACTCTGTCGCTCTCGACCCAGCTGACCGCCACTACACCACATTCATCACTCCATGGGGGAGATATCGATACTGCTCCGCCCCCCAGGGATACATCGCGTCAGGAGACGGGTACACCAGTCGATACGATGACATCGTGGCTCATATACAACACAAGACGAAATGCATCGACGACACCCTGCTGTGGTCGCAGTCCGTGGAGGACGCCTACAGTCAGGCCGTCGAGTGGCTCGACATCTGTGGCAACAACGGCATCACGCTCAATCCTACCAAATTCAGATTTGCCAGAGACGAGGTGGAGTTCGCGGGTTTCGTCATCACCCCCACCACCGTGAGACCGTGCGAGAAATACGTGAGGGCCATCTCTGACTTCCCCACCCCCAGGAACTTGACAGACGTCAGATCCTGGTTCGGCCTGGTCAACCAGGTCGCCTACACTTTCAGCATGACTGAAGCCATGGCCCCATTCCGGGAGCTACTGAAGCCAACCCGGAAATTCGAGTGGACTGCGTCCCACGACGCCGCATTCCAAGAGTCCAGGCTGAGGATCGCCCAGGAGATCAAGCACGGGGTCGAGATCTTTGACAAGTCGAAGCCCACCTGCCTCGCCACGGATTGGTCTAGGGTCGGTGTGGGCTACTGGCTGTTTCAAAAACACTGTGGCTGCCCGTCCAGGGACATCTTCTGTTGCAAAACAGGCTGGAGGGTCACACTCGTGGGGTCTCGATTTACACACTCTGCAGAATCTCGCTACGCCCCCATCGAGGGGGAAGCACTGGCAGTGGCTGACGCCCTCGACAAGGCTCGCCACTTTGTCCTCGGATGCAAGGACCTCACGATAGCAGTCGATCACAAACCCTTGCTAAAGGTATTCGGCGATCGCGCCATCGACCAGATCGGGAACACCCGACTGCGAAATCTCAAGGAGAGGACACTCCGGTATCGGTTCAGGATGCTCCACATCCCCGGTGTCCGTAACAAGACACCGGATGCCCTGTCCCGATACCCCACTGGTACCTCTACCCCAGCCAAAATGGTGCTACCGGATGACGTCCACGCCATCACCAGCCACCAGACTCAGATCCGGCCGTCCATCCCATCCATGCTCATGTCCGGCGTCTCCACAGACGACTGCGACGAGGAGGCAGACATGATGGAGCAGGTCATCCAGGACTCCCTGATCCACGCACTGTCATCCACCCAGCCAACCACCTGGGAGCAAATACAGACGGCCACAGCTGCCGACGCAGACATGCAGATCCTCCTGGAGGCCATTGATGAGGGATTCCCGGATCAGCGGTGCTCCCTCAAACCGTGCCTCAAGGCATACCACACTCACCGGCGTCACCTGTCCACCACGGACGGGGTGGCAGTGTATAAGGACCGGATCATCGTCCCTCAGGCATTGAGGAGGACATGCCTATCCTCCTTACACGCAGCCCACCAGGGCACCTCACAAATGACAGCCAGGGCTGAATCCTCCATATTTTGGCCTGGTATCACGGCAGACATCCACGCCACCAGAGCTGCCTGCGAACACTGCAACAGGATGGCTCCTTCACAGGCTGCCATGCCTCCAGTCCCACCGACCATGGCTGACTACCCATTCCAATGCCTGTGCGCGGATTGCTTCCACCACCAGGGCAGGCAATACCTTGTCATGGTAGACCGATACTCAAACTGGCCGATTGTGCACCACGCAGAAGACGGCGCCAAGGGAGTGGTCAAGGAATTGAGGTGCATCTTCTCCACATTCGGCATCCCCGACGAGCTGGCGACGGACGGCGGACCAGAGTTCACATCCTCCACAACGACACAGTTCTTGCGAGACTGGGGAGTTCACTACTGCCTCAGCTCGGTGGCCTTCCCCCACAGTAACTGCCGGGCCGAGGTGGGAGTCAAGACGATGAAGCGCCTGATTACAGGCAACGTCACAGCAAGCGGCAACCTGGATTCGGACGCCTTTCAGAGGGCTGTTCTACAATACCGAAACACCCCTGACCCAGTCACACGGATGTCGCCTGCCATGTGTGTGTTCGGTAGACCAGTGAAAGACCTGATCCCAAACTACCGGACAGATTTGATCTCCACACCATGTGGAAGCAGAATTTGGACATCCGGGAGAGGGCACTCCGCTCCAAGCACGCCATGGCTGACAAGCGCTGGAGAGAGCACACCAAGCTTCTCCCTCCACTGACGGTTGGCACCAGGGTACACATTCAAAATCAGACAGGGCCTCGCCCCAACAAATGGGACAGGACGGGAGTCGTGGTGGAGGTCCTAAAGTTCTACCAGTACTCCATCAGAGTAGACGGCTCGGGCAGGCTGACCCTACGCAACCGCCGCTTCCTCAGAAGCTATGTCCCGACCAGGCAGCCGCAGCCCAGACACACAGCACGGGAGGACATGCAGACCCGGACACCAGTCACGGCAGTGCCATCGGGATCTCTCACATCCACCCACGTCATGGCTCACCCGCTGCCACCACTTCCCCCAGCAATACCAGACCCGACAGCTACAGCGACATGCAGCCCGACACCCTCGAGCGGTTTGGATGCTGCCAACATCCCCACCCCACCTCGGATCAGAAGATCCACCCGCACCAGACGCAGGCCAAACAGGCTAGGCTTCCGTACTGCCCCGACCTTGTCCTCTGCATCGTCCACTCCGAGTTACGAAACGTCCTCTTCTCAGTCTTCGACGGAGTCATAGACTTGGGGGGAGGTAGAGAATACTGGACATTTAGGAACTCTATTCATGCCTAATTACAGTCAATTAGGATAATGACTATGCATGCACACGCCAATTTATATCATGTCATGTCATTAGTGTATTGTACGAATGCGCATGCGCAGACTGAATAATGCCAGTCTGCGTGTGCATTGTTATACTTGAATACTATTCGACGTTGAGTTTGATCTTGTGCAAATAGGGAGAGCCCCTTATTCTTTAAGTTGCACAGAAATAGTTGTTTCCAAAAAATTTAAGAAACTCTATGTTGCCAGTTGGGCTACATGCACAGGGACACACATCCTCTATGTAACTTGATATGACAGATTGGTCACAACATTTACAAAGGACCAGACAAGCTCTCGAGTATGATGTTGGCCATGGGTAAAGGAGATGCCATCAATATATTGACCTATGTTATTTCCAAAAGGAATTAGTATTTCCTTTTTGAACAGCAATGATACATCCACACACCCTCGAGAAGACCCCTTTTGAAGTATAAATGCAGAATCACAGCTACTTCCATCTCCCTTGTGGCGACCACATCCTCTAACTGGAGATGTGGTTAATCTCCAACAACTAGGAGAGGATTGAGGTAAATTTACATCCAGGAAGGCTACATTCTGCCAAGAACTTTCCGGATCGCATCGACAAGGTAGATATCCTTTTGCAAGACTGGGAAGACTGCTTGAATCAAACATCATTTCTATCATTTATCTGTCCATTTTGCCTTTGGAAATAGTAGCATTAGATTTATCAGATGGCGGGAAGTTGTAGGTGCCAATTCCTCAAAGAATTTTATATAAACAATGGCTACCACTGAAATATTGGAGAGCACGTGGTTGGACCTCTTTCTGTTTATAGTATTTTCCTTCGTACAGGAAGTACCCAGGCAAATTTGGGGGGAATACCTCCAAATTTGAGATATTCAGTCAACACCTAGTGCAATCCTCTCATGAAAGTTCATATTTATGATGGACTAACTAAAAATGGCTTACACCACCTCGTGAGTAGAACATTGGTGAATAGGGAGGAAACATCCAACCTACTAGACAGTCATTCCATGCCAAACATTGACCCTGAATAAGCTCAATAAAATCCCCAGATTCCTTGAAATATGTACTTGCATTTCCAGCTAGGTTGATATTAACTGTGCTATGAATTTGGAAACATTATATGAAATGAGCCTATACAAGTTATATTGGCTCGATGAGAACTTCATGTTTGTGTATCAGACAAGAGAGCAATCACCATAATTTCTGGTATATATGAATATAGTATTCAAAACATACGATTCCCCTCCTCTGATCTTCTCCAAACTTGACAACTATGAAATATTCACACATACCTCTTGTGTTAGTATTATTCCTGTGGTTAAAGACTAACTGAGCACTCATGGCATGCGCTTGACCTCTGATCTCCAAATAGTTTTGCTTATGAAGGATAAAATCTACAAAAGCCTCTTGTGCACATTGTGTCCCAGTAGTTGAAGATAAACTGAGTATCTATTCTATGTGTTTGTCCTTGCTAATCTTCTCCGAATTGTTTAACTTGATAACCATAAAACATACAAATACTTCTTGTGTTAGAGGCATCCAAGTAGTTAAAGACAACATGAACATTCCCAGCACTGCTAATCTCCAAACAGTTTACTTGTCAACTATAAAACATACAACGTCCTCCAGTGTAAGCGGTATCCAAGAATCAAAGATAAACAGAACATCTATGGCATGTATTTGCCCTGCCGCTCTTCTCTAAACAGTTTGTTTGTCACTACAAAACACAAAACATGTTTTGTTATCTCAGTATGCAAAATCAAACTGAACATTCACGGCTGAAGCTTGCGCTCTCATCTCACAATTGTCTTACATGACAATTATGAAGCCCCACAAATATATGGTAAGCCTTATTACTTTTTTAAAATTGCCAATACCAGTATTGCATTATCAAACATGATAGTGATTGCAGGAGGATTGTCGTATTGTGAATGTGGCCAGCTCATTCTTATTCTGAAGGTTTCTTAGCATTTAATTTTACCCTAATTATAAGTGTACTCTTAATCTAAAGATGCACTTAGGGGTCATATTAATTGCCACTTTCCTTCTGCGATAGGATCAATTTATTGTTTGGTTCCATTATCCTTTTTTAACGTCAGCTGTTAGATGTCCGCAAGCATAGAGCAATTTTCTCTAGATCATATATTCTATGATCCAACATTGTTTTTTGCACGATCTATATATTGGGAAATATCATCAACACATAGAGCTAATAGACAAAAATATGTTCGCATATTCATCAGAATAATAAATTATTCATCATCACGACTAAAGTGGAAATCAAAAATGATATCATTATTAATTGTGAACCTGGGTATAATAGAGTATTGCATGCACAATTGTACTCATATTCTTGAACAGGCAAAAAATATAATTGAGCATGATGCTGTAATGCTACAGCAGTTCAGTGATTGTCAAGATTGTCAGATGTCAAACATTATTCTGCCTTCAATTTTAATGTTCCATGTAAACATAGGTAAGCAGTAGTTTATAATAAAGAAATCTTTAATAGGACAGTAGAAATTGGGCATAAATCCTAACATGCCCAAAATAATACTAATCTCTATTTACTTGAGTATTTTTTGGCAGAAGAATTGAGATTCTCTCTATTTACAAATGTACTACAGTTCATGTTTAGCAAAACAATACAGGTGATATGACAATGTGATTCAAGAATGCTAACTCATTTGCAGTGACAAAACCAAAGATGCTCTCTGTTTCTTCGGGCAGTTTCATCTTGCACATGGTTAGAATCTACACTATAGGAGAGTTTCTGTATGTAAGGTGGCTTCCTATTATGATATACCAGTCCAGCAACTGAAGTAAGAATTGCACCACCTATCACAACTAAACTTGTAGCAATCCTAGAGAAAACGAATAGAGCATAAACTTATTAGCTGAGAGGGAGTCTGCCATGCACCTGAAATAATACGGGGCATTACTACATGTTCAGGAGCAGCTAAAAATAAATATCTTGGAAAACATTTGAGTGTTTTGAATTTAGTTCATTGGGCATTGCTTAACAGTTGTGATGATTTGAGTTAAGTTTTAGACAGACAACTCAAAGTGTGTTTTCATACATCCATTTTAACAGTGCTACAAGCTTTACTATACTCATTAATATCTAGCTGAAAGGCTGGGCTGCAGATATTACTCCTATAGCTACCTCAGTCCCACCCCTCTTGATCCTCTGGGAGAGCACCCATTGTGGACAAGGAAACACAGAGGAAGAGAAAGGGCCAAAATAAATATTAGAGTGGCAAACCTGTATCTGCCCTAGTTTGGTAGTTATTTTTAAGAGACATGGCATTTGCAGAAGGAGCAGATATGAGCCCTAAACTCGGCAAATTCTATTCCTGCAGGAGACAGAAAGATCAAGAGTACACAGAAGTAGCTCCATCTTTTGCAAAGTGGTCCAGTTTTGTAGTTTTCAAAGTTAATTAAGGGATGACATATTGTAGGTTATAAACTTTCACTATTTATAAAAATACTTTTAACCCATCTAAATTAATTCCACAGTGGACTGACAATTATCGGACTTGCTGCATCTGCAAGGCAATTTCTGGTGTATCATAGGATTAATCTTGATGCTACTTTTTCTTTAATTTTATCACTACATATCTTCATATAAGGAAATAAGACTATATATAAACTATAAAATCTACTTATATATTATAATGGTTAGAAATAATGCAATGATAAATGAAGAACTCACTTCCACTAGGAATACTCTGGCTAAGTTATGTTTATGTTACAAGTTAAATAAAGGAGGAGAGTGTCACTTGCCGTAAATCTCCATATTGGTGACAAGAGTATCCTCATTGGTTGTAGACTCGTCTCCACAGATTCTCACTTCAAGGTCATCAGTAGCTAGTGTCGTGCAGAACCATAGGGGTTGGTTAAACGTGTAGCAAGTGCTGGCGCCTAAACATCCAACACCATCCCACAGAGGATTATCTGTGTAATATTGGTCAGGACTAGGACCAGAATGACTTCCAGTTGCACATAAATAGTTGTTTCCAAAAAATGAAGGAACTCTATGTTGCCAGTTGGGCTACATGCAGGGACACACTTTGTCTATATAACTTGATATGGCATATTGGTCATAATACACATTTACAAAGGACCACACACACTCTCGGGTGCGAGGCTGGCCATGGGTAAAGGAGACGCCATCAATATATTATGGACCTTCTCTAATCTGTTCCACAAGGAATTAGTATTTCTTTTTTTCCATTTTAACAGCAATGATACATCCAGACACCTTCGAGAAGACCCCTTTTGAAGGATAAATGACAGAATCACAGCTACTTCCATCTCTGTGTGGCGACTACATTCTCTAACTGGAGATGTGGTTTGTCTCCAAGAACTAGGACAGGATTGAGGTAAATTCACATCCAGGAAGGCTACATTCTGCCAAGAAATTTCCGGATCGCATCGGCAATGTAGACTGGGAGGATTGCCTGAATCTAACATTCTTTCTCTTATTTATCTGCCCATTTTACCTTTGGAAATAGTAGCTTGAGATATATCAGATGGGGGGAAGTTTTAGGTGCCAATTCCTCAAAGAATTTCATATAAACAATGGCTACCACTGAGATATTGGAGAGCACATGGTTGGACCTCTTTCTGTTTATAGTATTTTCCTTCATACAGGAAGTAACCAGACAATTTTGGGAAGAAAAACTCCAAATTTCAGATATTCAGTCAGCACCTAGTGCAATCCTCTCATGAAAGCTCATATATATGATGGATTACTAAAAATGACTTCCACCACCTCAGTGAGTGGAACATTGGGATGAATAGGGAGGAAAGATCCAACACGAAGCACTCATCCCATGCCAACATTGACCCTGAATAAGCTCAATAAAATCCACAGATTCCTTAAAACATGTACTTGCATTGCCAGCTAGGTTGATATTAATTGTGGTACGAATTTGGAAACATTATATGAAGTGAGCCTAGAAAAGTTATATTGGCTTAGGAATTTAATGTTTGTGGATTTAAGGAAGTCCATAAATATAGTGATGGTCTACTTCTAGTTGGCTGAATTATGCAAATATTATGTCCATCATTATACAAAAATCCTTTAGACAATTTTGTTTTCCTGAGTCTTGGTAGATATTTCGACAGTATTTTATATGCCGGAAACTCCAGCATTCTTTTAAGATTTGCATTGATTTGTAACTCACTTTTCTCATCATTTTCTTGTCTTTATCTGCTGGTAAGATCATGATTTCCTCCATCAAACTCTCCCAGGGTCTTCCTTTGTTCCTTCATCAAGTTGTCCTATAGCTACTTCACTTTTCTCAAATCACAAATATTATTCCTCGAAGATTTTGTACCTTATATTCAATTTTCTGGCAAATTCTTCCCCACAGCAGTTATGTGGTTGGTATTAGTTTTCCTTTTAAAGTAGTGCTTATCAGGCATTTATTATCATGTATCTGTCTCATTAGTAATTATTATTCATGGGCCACTCATGAGCTTGTTTCAAATTCGCATATAAAATAGCCATACATATTAAAAAAATTGAGTTGACTGGTTTAAATGCATCACCTAATATATTAATACTGATGAATGTCATCTTAAAGGTTATGACTGGTGTATGTACTTAGTCATCTTATTTGGTACTCTGTAATATGTAAATACTGTTATGGTAAGAATCTAGTACCCTCTAAGTTATGATTTAGGTGTGACTTTGTGTATCTTGTAATGTATGCTGAGGATATATGCATCGTTATGTTATAGCTTAAAACTGTGGTTATGTGCAATTAACCCCTTAATGAATAATTAGTTGCCATAATGAATTACAATGACTTCTAACACGCAACTTGCTCGCTTAAAAGTTTGGTTAGATGCTCTAGACTTCATCAAGAATATTGAGTGCTGGAACTTCCAAGAGCTTGCTATATACCTGTAGCTTGCTATCCACCATGTGATGTGAGAGCCGATAGATGCTCAATAATATATAATGGAGCTCACAAAAGATGTTGTTTCAATATAAACTGCTTTTTTTCCTAGTGCCTAACAGAATGTCCCTCTACTTTATCCATTTATCATCTTATAATATTCAGAACAATATGTAAATTGTGAATTAGCCATGCTCTAGATTTACCATTCAATATGGTCACATGATAAGAGACATATTTGAATAGAGAGATTTTCTAATATTATTATTTCTTTACTTCTATGAAACTCCAAATAAATCCCACTTAGTCCATATACTAAATTGTTTCCAGAATGAGATGCAGTTAATTAGGTTATTTAAATTTTCGTTGTACCTACACATTTATTGCTGTTGAAATGTCAAGGGTGATGTCGAGGAAATTGTGCTCAATTCCTCCGGAGATATTCAATAGACCTAGTCTGTAGAGTGATGTGTTCAGAATCTATGGAGCTAACATGTTTATCATCAAGAGACAGCACACGAGAATCATAATTCCATATACAGATTATCTTTAGGAAATTTACTCTATAGCTAGTTAGGAAATCATCTGTATTTCTCTTTGTTCTGGAAATCCAAAAGTTTATATGAAAGTTTTTCTGGTTATACTTACAGGGTTATCTTTAACATATGGTGCAGATAGGCGACAAAAATTATCCATGTTTTTTAAACTTATTTTGAACATGAAACTTTTAATGTGATAGGCTTAGGCATTATTATGACCATTCCTATCCTTATTTTATGCTTTTTTTGGTTACAATAATTTCTCTGAGATTAGCTGTATATATGCCAAGTTATGTTTGTTAATTTAACTTAATAGTTTCTTCTAAAGATTTTAAAGCTAATATCTCTGTTTGTAGTATTTGGTAACTAGATATGCAAAACTAATGTCTATTGGCAGAGTAGAAACTTTGGAAATAAGGATTGGTTGTGCTTAAACTATGCATATTGAATTTGTGTCCTGTGATGATATCTGCATATCCACTCCCTTCATGTAATGGCTGATGAGTATAATGTCAAATCATTATTTAAACTTTAAGAGGAGTTAAACTATTGAGTCCAACCTCTTTTCCCTCAAGCTAGAGCCTGGACTTTTATTGCTGATATAAAACATCCAAAGATTGCTTAGTCAAATTTTTTATTTTATCATGTATCAGACAAGAGAGCAATCAGCATAGTTTCTTATCTATATATGAATATAACAAACTTAGTATTCAAAACATATGATTCCCCTCCTCTGATCTTTTCCAAACTTGACAACTTTGAAATATTCAAGCATGCCTCTTGTATATTATTATTCCTGTGGTTAAAGACTAACTGAGCACTCATGGCATGTGCTTGACCTCTTTCATCTCCAAATAGTTTCGCTTATCGAGTATAAAATCTACAAAAGCTTCTTGTGCACATTGTCCAGTGGTTGAAGATACACTGAGTATTCATCCATGTATTTGTCCTTACTAATCTTCTCCACTTGATAAACCTAAAACATACAATGTTAGAGACATCCCAGTAGTTAAAGACAACATGAACATTCCCCACACTGCACTTGCCCTCTCTGATCTCCAAACATTTCACTTGTCAACTGTAAAACATACAACATGATCCAGTGTAAGTGGTATCCCAGAAGTCAAAGATAAACCGAGCATCCATGGCATGTGTTTGCCCTGCTGCTCTTTTCCAAACAGTTTGTTTGTCACTACAAATGATAACACATGCTTCCTGTGTTAGTGTTACCTCAGTTTTCAAAATCAAACTGAACATCATGGCTCTTGCTTGCACTGCCATCTCTCAATTGAGAAACAGAAATATTTCTAAAATATGGTAAACATTATACTTTTTTAATTTGCCAATACCAGTATTGCACAATCAAACATGGTAGTGATTGCAGGAGGATTGAGTAGCCAGCTCATTTTTATTCTGAAGGATTCATCAGCTAAGTTTTAGACTAGACAACATAAATGGTGTTTCCATACACCCATTTTTATTTAGTCTGTTGTTCCTTTTTCATTACTTTACTACATATTCTCTTACAGTGTTCCAAAAATAAAAATAAAAAATAAAATAATAATAATAATAATAATGCTTACACTCTATTTGCACTTTACACAGAACAAAAATAATGAAAAAATAAATGAAGCACTCTGTTACACTAAGTCACAATCCTCTCGCTAAATTATGGTTAAGATATAATTATATATTAAAATGAGGATGTGTTGTTTGATATAAATCTCGGTATTGGGATATATACTCATCACTACAGATTCTCAATTCAAGGTCACCAGTAGTAGTGTCAGCCATTGTCCTGCAGAAGCATGGGGGTTGGTTGAACTTGCAGTAAGTGCTGGTGGATGAACACCCAACACCATCCCACAGGTACATCTGGATAATATTTTCCATATACAGTAAGTGAATGAGTTCCAGTTTCAAGGAAGTAATCATTTCCAACAAATGAAGGAATTATATGTGGCCAGATGGGGGACATTCAAACATGTTGAATGTGATGATCTGATAGGTTGGGAATAGTTAGTACACTAAAAACGAAATGGCATGAGCTGCCAGCTCAAAAGCATACTCTTTTGAGATTAATGCATCTTTAAATTATTAACCCATATATACATCATGAAATGACTTGCAGCATATGATTAATTACATAAGATGCCTAGAAATAAGAGTAAATGAAGTTGGAAGAATGAAGAGCTAAAGTTGATAGTGGCACATCATGTGTGTTTAATAAAAGAACATTATTATGAACAAGGCTCAAATATAGAAGATTGTTAAGGACAGGGAGGACATTAAGAAAAGATGAGAAACTGGTAAACATGAGGAGATAAAGTATGTCAAGGTTAGAAAGACAGGTTATGAGAATTGGATGTAATAGTGTGGAAACGATTTATTAGAGCTAGGAATTTCTCAGTAACTGGATAACTTATCCAAGAGTATGCCACTATGTATGCAGCTGGGATGGGTCTTATTGGCTCTTATGAATGGATACAAAAGTAGCAGAAGTGTCACAATGTGCACATGCTTATTTTATCAGGAAAAGCAGGAGATGGCAAGGTGGTGAGGGATTAGAATGGAATAACTCTATGTGAAGTATATGCCTCCAAGGATATTTTAAATGCTCCTATTTTTGAGACTCTGCCCACAAGATCATTAGTTTATCAAACGGGATGAAGCTAAGGGGAAAGAAATCTAAAGATAGAATCACCATTTTCATTGCTTGTTCTGCCATTGGAGAAAAACTTGCTCCACTGGTGGTAGAACATAGTGCAAACCATCATTGTTTCATGAAATTTTCTAGTCATTTCTGTCTTCAAGGCACCTATGTTTCAAACAGAAAAGCATGGATGAAAAGTGACCTGTTAAAAAAATTGGCTAGATAAGCTTAATTATACAATGATAGTGGAAAGAAGATCATTGTACTCTTTATAGAGAACTGTACTTTCTACCCAGATGTTATGGGATTAAGCATTAAACTAGTTTTTCCCCCTCCCAACACTGCCCCTAGTTGCAGCTTTGCAATGCTGGAATTATTCAAAATATCAATATCATAACACATGAAAGGAAGGAGTTTCTTAGCCATGTGCATCCAAGCTGGCAAAGAGTGTTTTGATATGATCATGTGGTAAAAAATGGGATGTAGTGCTTTCAATGTCTATTGAGAGATGCTTGCCAACTGTGAATTTCTGAACACCTTAGATAAATGAAGATGATGAGTCTAAGTCCAAGTTACAAACAATCTTGCATAAAACTGGCATGACCACGCAGGAGTATGTGAACTTTTATCAAATTGGCCACAATCAAAATCTTTGAAAAGGATATCAAAGGAAAACTTGCTGGCTAACATCAGGGAGTATATGAGAAGAAAACAAAATTATTGTGATGATAAGTTAGAGAGCACACCAGATGTGGACATCAATGCTACAACAAGATATCTCTACAAATTGCAAGTTTTGTTATTGCTTAAGAGAAGATGATTTCTGGAGTTCATACGAGAGTTAAACTATTGTAGAGGGGAATGGACTTGAAATGATATAAAGGCAACACTACCCCTCTAAAAATAATGCTTTCCTTCACATTTTATTGAATTCATATTACATGCATAAGTATTACTATTTTGGGCCATCCACAAACCTAACAACCTCTAGTGGAGTGGAAGACAACCTCTTTAGGAAGAATGTTTACTATCAGATTTGAAGGTGGTCTCTAAAAAGTGGGACTACTCTATGCATAAGTTTGTAATTGCAAATTGCACATATTTCCATTCAGGAGGTAATTTGACATGCACACTTTGGGGGATCTTATCATAAAATAGGATACATTTAAAAAAATTGTGGTGACAAATTTACATGTTGCACACTTCACTCTATGAGTGTTATATATAGTATAAATGGTGGGTCACTCTGTGGGCTCTCTTTTAATACAAAACTATGTTGCAGGTATAACTACATACAGGTTACTGCAGCTATAAGTGAAGGTACCTCAAAATCTGAGTGCCCAATTTTGCTACTCTTGATAGAAAAGTGCCAGACAAGTGAAATTAGTACCTGTGGCAAAATGAAGCCCTACTCCAGCTAAACTGAGGATAATTGGTCAAGGATGTGGAATTGCAGTGCACCCCAGCTGGAAACAGTTATGGAGTACCGTTTGACAAATATGCCATTGGCTATTTCAATCCAAATGGAACCATGAGAAAGGTTGTAAAAGCAAAGTTTCAGGACAAGCTGTCTTTCGTGGAAGTCCAGAATCCTTCTCGACGGGCTCAAAGGGTTATCATTGACATGGTTTGTATATGGCGCTCAGCAACTCCATCGAAGGAAGACAGAGAACCATGTGATGGTAGGCAATACACATGGCAAAACTATGCTGAGAAGATATTCAACATGGCAGTTAATAGACACAAAGAAGCTAGAGAGTTTCATTTCATAAACGACCGATCAAACCATAAAGGATAGTGAACACCAGAGAAGAGCTGGTGCATTTATTGGTGGCAGTAAGAATGTCTTCATCAAAGTTGACAATGAGCTCCTTTCTACACGAGAGCTTGGTAAATTTTTCACCAATAAACAAAACAAAATTCGCCTACAAGAATTCCTTTTTCAGGAATTCAAACATCTCGTCCTCAAACATGGAGATACAAATTTCGTGTACACCATGAGCTACAATTTGAGAACCAACGCAGAGTTGTTAGAGTTAGAATGCCATCAACATGAGGCTGATTCCAGGATTTTTTTCCATGCACACTTTCTCAGTGAAAAATACTCTGATGCAGCTATTATAATCAATGCTGAAGATACAGATGTGGTATATAGTACTGGCTGCCCGTGTTTCCCATGAATTGGCAGCTCTATTATATTTGTACAAGAAGGTAAAAGTTTATGAGTGCAGCAAGTTGAACGCAAGAGGTATCTTCAGTTATCCTTCAGTTGCATATCTTCACAGGAGCTGATAGTGTGTCTGGATTTTATGGCCATGGGAAAACCTCACTATTCTCCGCAGGAACAAGCTCTCCTGAAGCCTGATCTCTCTTGTCCCAGCTAGGCTGCTAATAATGCACTAGTTCAGAAGCTGCAATCCTTCACCTTGGATTACATCTATGGTGAAAAGCAGGCACAGTAGTGTCTTGGAGAGGCACGAGCTAATAAATGGAATGCAATGAAGAAAAAACATACATCAAGACTTCCACCAGATTCTGACTCCCTATCTTTCCATATTTCAAGAGCCAATTATCAAGTTTGGGTTTTTAAAAATTATACGGACCTTGACCTGCCTCCTTCGCCATTGGAACATGGGTGAAAGAAAGAAACCATTGTTCCTGTAATTCACTCTAAACCCATGATGCCTGAAGATCTCTCAGTTCTATACCATACCGAACAAGATGTACTAGTGCGAGACTACGAACAAGATGTACCAGTGCGAGACAATGAAACAGATTCTGATTCTGATTATTCGGCAGATTCTGATGACAGTGATGAAGCATAGGATAACAACTGAGGAGTGACATGTGTGCATATGTGAATAGACATTAACATTGTAATTATGTGACATCTCATATTTGCGTAAGAAGATTGCAATGAAGCTGTGGAAATCTGTAGTACCATTTGTATATGTTAATTATGCATCATTGTAATTCACTCAATTTTGTTTTAACTACGGCATTTTCTGGGATTTGGTTAATCTCAAAAGTGTGACAGGTAAGTTGAAATGCTCAAAAAAATCTCATAATAAATGCTCTAGGTGAGTTTTAGGATGAAAAATGGCAAAAACTGCAAAAAAAATTCTGTTTCCATGGCAACCATTTTGAAAAACGCCCTCTAGCGAGAGTTCCCCATCATTTCTGAAAGTGTATAGTAGCTTATTTTGAAGATAATGTCCTAAGGAATGTAAATCAACAGTCCAACTTAGTTCTACGAAAATTGGATGCCTCCACGGACAATGTCTGGATATCTCCCTAATGAAGTCACTCAACATATTAGCTGTTCGGGAAATTCCACCCTATGGAGCTTTGGCTCTCAATTCAATCCCGTGGTGATGGTTTAAATTTTAATTTACCATGTTGCAATGTGTTATGTCTCGCCTAGCCAGACCCTTTACCAACTGCCAATTTTTTTATAAATTATTGATGGGGCATGACGGAATTATTTGCCCACCTTTGACCATTTACCACATTTTAACAAATACTAATTTTATAGAGTAGGATTTTCTCTGGCCATAGAAACTAATTTCAATCATCTATATAGCAATTTACAGTCAGGAGCCAAATATTTTACAAAATTAGGCACTCATGTTTTCAGGTGCCCACTTTAGCTTCAGTAAGTTTGTTATAGTTATTACCTACGCAACATTTTTAGTTAGTTAAGCTCAGTAAGCTATTCACCTAGCTGATGCAACTGGACGAGTTCAACAAGTTATCAGTAGGAAATGTGTATAGCGAATGAATGTGTGCTAGTATGCATGCGCGAGGTAAAGGAGTCGTGTGTGAGGTAAAGGGTCGTACGTAGCAATGTTTATACATGTAAGGGTGGTTATTGTCTATCTCCCCTGTCAGGAAAACCGGACATCCTGACTGATGTCGCCAACCGACCACCAGACATCACGGCTCCGGCTCCATCCCTGAACAACCGAGAAAGAGAGCAACCACAACAAGAGAACCATCACACGCTCTCCACACACACACCAGATGTTGTGGACACCACAAAGACCACAGCGCCACTGAGTCTGATTGAGCACCCAATTGCTCACCACTGATGTTACGTCAGAACAGCACTAGAATAGGACCTTATATGGATATATTATGTGATAGAGTATTTTGTGACATTGTGTTTTAGCTAGCCTATAAAAAGGATTGATGTTAGCTAGGTTATTTAGATACTGCAATGTAGACTGAAAGCGAGCTTAAGATACAGCCAACAGCACCGAGAACTTCACTTGTAAACTATAGATACTAGTTTGTAATACTGTTGTGTATTACTATTCTCCTGCACTATCTCATTACTAATAATATTTAACTATTGTTAGTTCTTATTTGTAAGGTAACTAAATTCTTACCTTGAGGAATCCAGCATCTACCAAGTGGGTAGGGTGGCTGAGTTTGGTTTGGGTTGCAGGACGTCAAGTGGAGACCGAGCATCCCTTACGACATCTGGAAAGACAGGTATCGAGGTGTGCAGATTAAATAGTTCTGCATAGCCAGAAGGCCTGGTGCATTTCCACGACACTGGTGGCAGCGGTGGGATCTCAAGTGCTGAGACCCAAGACTATATCTCAAAGAGTGAGATAAGGATTCACTAGGGGTGTGAATTCCGAACAGACCCAAGATCTCTCAAGGAGTGTGAGTTCTAAACAGGGATAAGTACATTAATAGCTTATGAGTTTTACCTCTTCTGAGTAGAGAGAGAGTGTACTGAAGCTACAGATTTGGACCCGGACCGACCAGGGGAGCCAATACCAACGAATAGTTCTCCAAGAGAGAGAGACTAGAGGAAGAATATTCCTAACAAGAGAGGAAGAAGAGAAGAACAGAAGCTGGGAAGTTGCCCAAGCGTTGCGGACGTTGCGCAGCTACGGTGTAATAACGTAAAACTATTGGTGTTTTAGTTCTTCTGAACAACGTATATTTCTGTTGTATTCAGTTTAGTGGTTTTCTGTGCCACTATTACTTTGAGCTACCCGCGTGCGGGTTATTGTGTGTTCTAGTCCTTCGGGACCGCCGCATATTTCTGTTCTTATTCATTTCAGTAGTTATCTATACTACTATTATTATTTGTACTACCCGCAAAGCCGCGTAGCGCGAATAATTTAAAAAAATTCTCTTCTTATTATTTAAATTTTCAACTTGAATATGCAGAACACGGGGAGACCAGGAGGAGATCGTCAACTGAGGAGTGGAGACCTTTTCAGAACCCCAGGCAGTGAACATGAAACACAGGAGGAGGTCCACCTGGAAGAAGGACCAGGGAGATCAGAAGTACCCATAAGCGGGACCCTACTTATGTCTCGCTTCATACAGGCAGAGGAGAGTAAGTGCCAAAGGGAAGATGAGCGGGCGCATCGCAAAGCGAATGACCGTGAAGAACAAAGGAGAAGACAAGAGAGACAGGAGGACAGGATGGCTGAACTTATGCTGGGAATGCAGCAGGCCATCACCAGAACAGCTGGACACCCCCCAGCAGCAGTAGCACCAACACCACCGAAGTTACATTTACAAAAATATGTAGAGGGAGTGGATGACATGGGGGCCTACATAGATTTGTTCAGGGTGATAGCCACCGCAAATGCATGGCCACCTGGCCAATGGTGTATTTATTTGAGGAGTGCGCTCAGTGGTCAGGGCATGTTAGCCGTATCTTCCCTCTCTCCTGCAGATCAGAACGACTTCGAGGTGGTCTGCCAGGTCCTGAGATCTACCTATCAGGTCACCTCGGAGTCATACAGGAGGAAGATCTTTGATCTACCATTTGACACTACCGCCCCTGAAGTTTGGTTTAGGGACAGACGTCAATTGTTTGGGAGGTGGATTGAGGCAGAGGGTAAGAGTGTTTTCGAACTAATGTTATTCGAACTTACCATGCAGAAGCTACCCAGATGGCTGGAGACAAGGATGCGTCAGCAGAACCCAGAGAGCTACGAGGAGCTGACAGCAGCAGCCATTCGACACCTCAACATCCCGCGTGACAGGGACAGGGAGACTAACCACCCCACACAGAGAGGAAGAGGGACCATGCCTTCCAGGGAGAATAACCACCCCAGATATCCAGAACAGAGAGGAAGAGAACCAATGCCTTCCAGGGAGACTAACCACCCCACACAATTTAGGGAGCCACGAGAGAATGCGCGTCCCACCAATTACAACAACTTCCACCCCACACACCGAGGAACAGGTATGAGTAATGAGAATAATTACCAAAGGAGAGAACTTGAGTGTTTCCGGTGTGGGAAGAAGGGGCACTTTATGAAAGACTGCCGAGTGAAGTTGGAGAAAAGTAACAGTGCTCTAAGCCAGAGAGACAATTTACCAGAGTGGAGCAAGGAAGTACAGATTAATGGTACACCAGTACAGGCCTTATTAGATACAGGTTGCACAAAGAGTGTGGTGCACCCCAGGTATGTGCATAAGGAAGATTACCTTCCCTGGACCATCAGTTACAGGACAGCTAGCTCCACAGAAGCCCAGTTCCCTGCTGCCAAGGTCAGCATTCAATTGGGAGGGAAAGAAACAAACATGATAGTGGGTGTGAGCAAACATCTTTCTTGTGGTATGCTCATGGGCCATGATATTCCTTCTTTCAGACACTACCTGAGAGAGGCCCTGGACACGCCCAAGAAAGAAGAAACAGCTCCACCCACCACCACCACTGAACAGGGATTAGTGACCACCAGAGCCCAGGAGAAGGCCCAGGCTCAGCAACAGGAAGAGGAAGCCCTGCAACAAGTACAGGATGAGCCTGAAGTGCACCCACTGACCCCCAACGAAGATGAAGACGCCAGCGAAGCGGAAGCTGAGCAGGAAGGAAGTGAAACACCCGCCCCATGTAACCAAGTTACAGAGAAGTCAACTGGACTTAGCCACATCTCGCCCGAAGAGCTCCAAGCAGAGCAGCAGCGCGACCCAACCCTACGTAAGATCAGGGAGGGAATAGATGTGGGCAAGGGTAAATATTTTGTTGAAGAGAACCTAATTATGAGAGAACCCTACAAGGAGGGAGGGAAGAACCTGATTGTAGTCCCCCAGATAGCTAGGGACAAAGTCCTCAGACTGGCCCACACGTCCATAGGGGCGGGCCACTTTGGAAAAGAAAGAACTATGAGCACCATTAGGACACGGATGGACTGGCCAGGGCTGGCCAGAGATGTTCACATCCTGTGTCAGACCTGCCCTGTCTGTCAGAAGGCTATCCCTGCCAGTGCAGCGCGAAACCCTCTACAACCTTTGCCTATTATAGGACAGCCCTTTTCCCGTGTGGCCATGGATATCTTTGGCCCCCTAGCAAGATCAAAGGGAGGGAATAAATACATATTGGTCCTGATGGATTATTGTACGCGGTGGCCGGAAGCCTTTCCCTTGAGGAATGCCACTGCGGAGACAATTGCTGAGTGCCTAGTAGAAGTGATATCCCGGGTAGGATTGCCCGAAGAGCTGTTGACAGACAATGGAACTAATTTTGTGGGGAAAGTGATGACAAGGGTTTGTGAACTTACGGGGATACGGCAGATAAAGACTTCACCATATCACATCCACAAACAAATGGTATGGTGGAGCGCTTCAATTCCACCATGAAGCGTTTGCTCAGGAAAATAACTCAGAACACCTCAACTGAATGGGACAAATGTCTCCCCTTCATTTTGTGGGCTTACCGGGGAACCCCCCACAAGACAACAGGCTTTTCCCCTTATGAGCTTTTATATGGACGACCAATGAAGATGCCAATCGACCAGCTGGTGCGATTCTGGCAAAGAAAAGAAACAGAGAGTCAGGTAGACTTACCTGAATTCGTACAGACCCTGAAAGCTAACCTAGAATTAGTGGGAAGTATGGCGAAAGAGAATGAGCGTGAGAATAAGGACAAGTATAAGACACAATACGATAAGAAAGCGGTGGCACGTTCTTTTGAAGTGGGGGACTTTGTTCTGGCCTTCCGCCCAAGGAAACAGAACAAACTCCTCAACGAGTGGCAGGGACCATTTGAGATTGTACAGAGAGTATCTGATGTAACCTATCAACTTGATGTGGGTAAGGTAGGGAAACCCCTCAAGGTTTTCCACGTGAATGCATTGAAGGAGTGGCATGCTCCTGCGGCAGCGGTTTTTCTTGGAGAAGTGAACTCAGATGAACCGCATGCCCTGAAGCAGGAGCCAAGAGTTAGTCTATCTGAAGACCAACTGTCTCAGATAGAGGAGATCAAGATGGAGTTTGCTGACATAATCTGCGACGTACCAGGTAGAACCCAGCTAGTAGAGCACGAGATCCTCACTGGAGACGCTTTACCGATTCGCCTACCAGCTTATCGACTAGCTCAGGCCTCCAAGCAGTACCTGGAAACGGAAATACGCACGTTACTAGAACAGGGAATTGTAGTACCTAGCAAAAGCCCTTGGGCGGCCCCAATAGTCCTAGTACCTAAGAAGGACGGGACAAGGCGCATGTGCGTAGATTATCGAAGACTAAATGAAGTAACCATCAAAGATTCTTATCCTCTACCCAACATAGAAGAGCTTATCGACAATTTGGGAAATTCCAAGTACCTTACCACCATAGACCTAACCAAAGGTTACTACCAAGTGCCGGTAGGAAGAAGTAGCAGGGAGAAGACAGCATTTGTCACTCCCTACGGCAAGTATGAGTTTACCACCATGCCTTTTGGCCTTGTGGCAGCCCCCTCAACTTTCCAGCGTCTAATGGACAACGTGTTGTCAGGGTTGGCGGAGTTCACAGCCGCCTACCTTGACGACATAGTCATCTTTAGTCCAAGCTGGAGCGATCACGTCAAGCACCTAGGTACGGTACTGACACGTCTGCGGGGCGCGGGATTGCATATTAGGTTAGAGAAATGCCAGTTCGGCAAGAGCCATTGTGAATACTTGGGGCATGAGGTAGGAGGAGGAAGAGTCAAGCCGGTGGCTTGTAAGGTTGAAGCCTTAGCCAAGTATACTCAGCCCAAGAGCAAGAAACAAGTGCGAGCATTTCTGGGGTTAGCGGGGTATTACCGCCGGTTTATCCCTAATTTTTCAGAAATTGCTGTCCCCCTTACCAACTTAACCAAGAAGAACTTAAGTAATGCCATAGTGTGGAATAATAAGTGTGAAGAAGCCTTCAATTCATTGAAAACCCATTTGACTAACCACCCTGTATTAATGTGCCCAAATTGGGAAAGCAATTTCATTTTGCAGACAGATGCCTCAGATGTGGGTCTGGGGTACGTACTGAGTCAAATCGATGAACGGGGAGAGGAACATCCGGTGGGGTACGGATCACGGAAACTGCTACCACGAGAGCAGAGGTATTCTACCATCGAAAGGGAGGCGTTGGCCATAGTAGACGGAATACGTCATTACAGAGTATATTTGGAAGGCCGGAAGTTTGAAGTACAGACAGACCACAACCCCCTCGCACACCTACAGAACATCAAAGATTCACACGGACGTTTGACAAGATGGTCACTAGCACTACAGGACTACGACTTCATCGTACGACACCGAGCCGGGACCAAGAATGGCAACGCCGATGGACTGAGCCGCGACGGGTTGCCAGCCGAGGAAGGGGGAGTGTCAGGAAAACCGGACATCCTGACTGATGTCGCCAACCGACCACCAGACATCACGGCTCCGGCTCCATCCCTGAACAACCGAGAAAGAGAGCAACCACAACAAGAGAACCATCACACGCTCTCCACACACACACCAGATGTTGTGGACACCACAAAGACCACAGCGCCACTGAGTCTGATTGAGCACCCAATTGCTCACCACTGATGTTACGTCAGAACAGCACTAGAATAGGACCTTATATGGATATATTATGTGATAGAGTATTTTGTGACATTGTGTTTTAGCTAGCCTATAAAAAGGATTGATGTTAGCTAGGTTATTTAGATACTGCAATGTAGACTGAAAGCGAGCTTAAGATACAGCCAACAGCACCGAGAACTTCACTTGTAAACTATAGATACTAGTTTGTAATACTGTTGTGTATTACTATTCTCCTGCACTATCTCATTACTAATAATATTTAACTATTGTTAGTTCTTATTTGTAAGGTAACTAAATTCTTACCTTGAGGAATCCAGCATCTACCAAGTGGGTAGGGTGGCTGAGTTTGGTTTGGGTTGCAGGACGTCAAGTGGAGACCGAGCATCCCTTACGACATCTGGAAAGACAGGTATCGAGGTGTGCAGATTAAATAGTTCTGCATAGCCAGAAGGCCTGGTGCATTTCCACGACATCCCCCCAAGTCCGTCTTAAGGGGGACTGATAGTTCTCTGTCCGTAGCGTACGACTGGTTTTGCTCCTCTCTTGCTGCGTCTCAGCGCGGCCGCTGGGTTGGGGTTCTTGGGGGGGTTGATGGCGGGCGTCAAGGCCAGGGTTTTCTGGGCGGTCTGGGTGGGGCGATGAGGCGGGGTTCCGGTGCCGGCAACGGAGGCGTATGATCGTCCGTCTGCCGGGGTAGCCAGCAGGGCGGGCTTGCGTCCGGTTGGCTTTGTTGATGTTGATGGTGGATGTACAGGTGTCCCCGGTGTAGTAGGGGGCAGTTTGGTCTGGGGTATCGGTTGAGGGGGCGGGAGCGGTGGGGGGGCGATCTGGGGTGGAGTAGATGGTGGTGGTATGGGAGGGGGGTATTCAATGGGGGGTGGAATATTGGTTGGTTGTATGGGAGGGGGGTATGCAATGGGAGGAGTGCCAGGCAGCGGACGGCTGAGCGGGTGAGTCGGCTGGGCTGGTTGAGTCTCCGTCTGACGACGTAGGAATCGTCTGTTCCTTGTGGTGAGGCGGCCCGATCCGTCCATCCTCACGGCATATTGGTGGTACTGGAGCACCTCCACGACCAATCCAGTTTTGTCCCACTTCGTTGGGTGGCGGCCTGTCTGATTTTGGATGAATACTCTGTCACCGCAACGAAGGGGGGAAAGGCCGTGGGTGTGTTCGTCCCAGCGTGCTCTGCCGAGGGTTTGGCGATGGGATCTGGCTTGTTGCCTCTGGTGGAGTTGTGATTCTGATGCATGGGTTTGTCGCAGCCGCGTGGGGAGGCCGGGTAGTGCATCACGGATGGGGCGACCAAATACGCATTCGGCGGGTGACATCCTTGTGTTGGGTTCGGGCTGTTGCGGTAGACCAGGAGGGCCTTGTGGAATTTGGTGGTGAGTGTGCCTCCTGGTCCTGTGTTCCCCGAAATGAGCCTCTTCATGGATTTGACCGCGGTCTCTGCTCGGTTATTGGAGTGTGGGTTATAGGCAGAGGAGGTGCGGTGGTGGATGTCCCAAGAGGTGAGGAGCTCCCTGGTTGTATGAGCGGCAAATTCTGGGCCGCCGTCCGAGGTTAGAGTGGTAGGGATGCCATAGGTGCTGAATGTCTCTCTCAGTATGGTGGCAAGGCCTGCTGCGCCGTTGGTGGCCGGTTTGGTGATTGGCCAGCCAGAGTACCGGTCTACCAGCACAAGGTATGCGGATCCTTCGTGGTGGAAGTAATCCGCACAGATGTGCTGGAAGGGGTACTCTGGCTCTTCTGGGGTGACTGACGGCATGGCAGGTTGAGAGGGGGCGTTGCCGTTGCATGCTGTGCACCTGTTCCTGGTTGCAGCGATGTCTGCGGGCATACCCGGCCAGTACAGGGAGGAGGTGGCTCTGGCAGTCATCCCGCTCGTGCCCTGGTGGGCTGCATGGAGGGTGGATAGGCAAGTTGGTCTCAGGGATGTGGGGATGATAAGTCGTTCCCCGTAGCATACCACACCGTCTACGATGGAGAGGTGTGGGAGGATTGAGAAGTAGTCCCTGATGGGGGCTGGGAGCATCTGCCTGTTGTCGGGTGTGCCTTGCTCGATATAAAACATCAGGTCCTGAAGGGTAGCGTCGGAGGCGGTGGCTGTCTGGAGGTGCTCCCAGCTGATGGGGATTGAAGAGATTGCCTTGCAGACGGCGGTGGAGAGGCCGGACTCGTCTATATGCGCAGAGGTGGTATTGGTGATGGCGCAGAGTGTGGAGGCAGGGCTGCCCGGACAGGCTGGGCTGGGGTTCGCAACATCATCGGGGAGGTGGAGCTGGGGAGGCGTCCGGGTTCTGGATGGGTGGCGTGAGAGGGCATCGCTGGTGAGGTTCTTAACGCCAGGAATGTACACCATCCGGAACCGGTACCGGAGGGTCTTCTCCTTGATGTTGCGGAGGCGTGGGTTAGGTATGTCCTCGAGGCAGCGATCCCCGAACAGTTTGAGGAGGGGCTTGTGGTCTACAGCTACCACTAGATCGCTGCACCCGAGGACGAAGTGCCGGGCTTTGTCTAAGGCATCCGCCACTGCCAGAGCCTCGCCCTCCACAGGGGCGTAGCGGGACTCGGCAGGGTGGGTAAACCTGGAACCCACAAGGGTGACGCGCCAACCCTCCCGACAACAGAGGATCTCCCGGGATGGGCACTGGCAGTGCTTCTGGAATAGCCAGTACCCTATCCCGTCTTTGCTCCAGTCTGTTGCCAGGCAGGTTGGGCGGTTTCGGTCGAATATGGCCACCCCGTCGCGAATCTTCTCTACAATCTCCGACTTGGATGCCTGGAACGCGTGGTCCAGGGCTGGTGTCCAGAGGAATGGTGAGGTGGGCTTCAGGAGGGCCCTGAATGGCAACATGGTGGCGGTGAGGGAAAATGCATAGGCGACCTGGTTCACCAAGCCGAACCAGGCGCGGATGTCCGTGATGCTTGCTGGGGTGGGGAAGTCGGTGATAGAGTTGAGGAACCTCGGAGCTGGTCGTACTTCGGAGGGGGTGATGTCGAACCCGGCAAACTCCACTCTGTCCTGGGCAAAGCGGAATTTGCGCGGGTTCAGGGTGATGCCGTTCACGGCACAGATGTGGAGCCACTCAGTCGCCTGGTGGAATGCTCCCGTGATGTCGTCCGACCAAAGCAGAGCGTCGTCGATGCATTTGGTCTTCGACATCACGTTGGCGACGAGGGCATCGTACCTGGCCGTGTAGGCATCACCTGAGGCGATGTACCCCTGGGGGGCCGAGCAGTAGCGGTACCTTCCCCAGGGGGTGATGAAGGTGGTGTAATGGCGGTCAGCTTTTTTGAGGGCCACGGAGTGGTAGCCGTTCCAGGCGTCGAAGATGGTCTTTTTGGTGTTGCCTGGAACGGCTCTTGCCTGATGGAATGGGGATGGGCAGTGATGGGTCTCGCGCGTGGCGTGCTGGTTGAGTGGTTGAAGGTTGATGGTCCTCCTGAGTGACCCGTCCTTCTTGGTGCAGATGACCATACGGTGGCACCAAGTGACGGGCGTACCCAGGGGGACCTTCTCCAGCACGCCGAGGCGGACGTCCCGGTCAAGGCCTGCCTTCACCTCGTCCTGCCAATGAATTGGGATATCAATGGGGTTGTGGCAGGGTTTGGGGATGGCGTTGGGGTCAATGTTGAGGGAGAGGGGGGGTCCTGACATCATGGGAAGGGGTTGATGCTCACAGACATTGAACGCACTTGCTGAGTATAAGTCCAGCAAGTGACGTTCAAGCCTGTGACGGTTGGCCTCAGTGCCAGGGAATGGCAGGGAGGTGGGTCTGACAGGGGGCGGGGCACGGGTGGGGCATGAGCAGGGTCTGGGTTGGTTATGGGAAGGTTTGCTCACCACAGGTGTCGAGGGGCTGTCCATAGTTCTGGTCTGCAGGTTCGCGACTTCAGGGGGTGGGGGCCGATTCGGGGTCGCCCATGCATCCGTGCTGTCTCTCGAAGGTGGCGTCTGCTTGCAGAGGGGAAACTCCGTGTGAATCAGTCCCAGATCGATGCAGCTGGCCAGGCTGAGATATAGTTTGGAGGCCAGGTCGCTGAAGTATACCATCTGCCGCGTTTCACGGCCTGAGTGGGTGGATATTCTGAGGAGAGCGGCACCCTTGATGGGGAGGGGGTTGCCACTGGCGGAGCTCATGAGGAGCGTGGCCGGGACCAGGTCATGGTCAGTAAGGAGCAGTTCCTTCATGAGGGCTGGGCCTGCCAGACAGCTCTGGCACCCCGTGTCAGCTAGGGCTGTGGTGGCGATATTGTGCCTTTCTACCCTGAGGGTGTGGCCATGGGCCCTGAAATCCTCTCGGTGGGACGAAACTCTCACCTCCATGTTGGGTTGGGGCGGGGAGCGGCGTTGGGTCCAGGTCATGGTGCTGGAGTCCCACGATTGGTGTGGTAGCGATCCCTCGGTCATGGTTGCCACTGTCTCGGAGATCGCGCTCTCTTGCTCCGCCTGTCTCGACCAGCACATCTGTGCGTAGTGGTGTTGTCTACCACAGGAGGAGCAAGTGGAGCCAAAGGCGGGGCATTCGAGCCTTCGCACCGCTGTCCGTTCCCTCTTACCGTGGCCTTGGTGGCCACAGAAGCAACACACTGCCTTCGGGTTGATCTTGGGGCGGGTGTTGTTGCTGGGTTGCCCTCTGTTCTGTTGGGGCAGGTTCCGGGGGTGTGTGTGGGAGATGGGTGAGCGGCGTTGGGTCCAGGTCTGTGTTGTCCTTGGTGTGACTGGGTTTGGCTGTCTCTGTTGGCGTCGGTACGTGCTATTGATAGCATCCCCTTGGTCATGGTCGTCACCCAATGAGTCTGTCGAGGTGGGTGTGGTGATGGTGACCGCGGACCGCTTGCCTGCGGCCCTCACCTCGACAAACCTGATTGTCTCCTCGACAGTCATGTTTTGGTTTGTGTCTTTTAGGAGATCTTCCTGAATATCTGCATCTGCCAGGCCGATGCAGAGTTGATCGGCAACTCTTTGCTCCCCTTGGCTGTTGACGACTTCACAGCCAGAGCACTTTTGTGTGAACCTGCACACCTCAGATTGGCCTCGGAGGCGGGCAGCGAACGAGCGAATGGGTTCCCCCCGGTCCTGCACCATGCGGGAGAGGGCGACCCTGGCCACTTTCGGGTTCTCCTCCCGCACTGCAAGGGCCTTGATGGCAGCGAGGAGGTCTGTCTCCGAAAAATCTTCAATGGGTAAAGGGCCCACCACATTGCGGGTGACGTCCCTTCTTAGCTTCGGCTCGAGGCACTCGAGCAGCTGGATGGCCACATCAGTGCCCGTTAGTCTTACTGCCATGGAGTATGCCCTCCATCTGGTGGCAAAGTAGTGCCAGGCTTCAGTGGTGCCCCCGGCCGTTATCTCTGGGCGCTTGACCGGGGTGGGCTTAGCCCGGGTCGCCTGGCTGTGGATCAGCATGTGTCCATTCAGCACGGCCGCAGTCACCACGGGGATCAACTCTGCTGGTGTCGAGAAGTCGCAGCCGGGGTATGGGCAGTCAACAGCCATTAGGCGGGTGGGCGGTAATTGGAAATATCGAACAACGGTCCCCCTCCTAACTTCTTCGGGCGGGGCTAGGTACTACCAATCACTATCGAAGATTCGCTATACACATAGTTAAGCTCAGTAAGCTATTCACCTAGCTGATGCAACTGGACGAGTTCAACAAGTTATCAGTAGGAAATGTGTATAGCGAATGAATGTGTGCTAGTATGCATGCGCGAGGTAAAGGAGTCGTGTGTGAGGTAAAGGGTCGTACGTAGCAATGTTTATACATGTAAGGGTGGTTATTGTCTATTAGTATCCTAAGAGAGCGACAGAGATATCTATATTTTGAGTTGTTTATCAAGTATGTACAGTGCAGTATGTAGAATCTTTGCAGCTACAAAGTTGACAACAAGTTTTGTTCTATTTTAAGGGCAATACCTGTAATAGTGCACCTCAACTACCTCCACCCATTGGTGAACTATTAGAGTGGACATACTCTAAACTTAAAGGTGAGTGAATTACCCAAGTTTCGTACATCTGCTCCAGATTCTAACTGAACCATACTTGCTTATCCTCATCAGCCAAAGGCAGGTACATGTGACTTCAAAGTGTCTTCTCACAAGAGAAAGAAAGTAACTTCTACTCAGCTTCTGGAACAGAAATGCTAGAGTTGAACTGTTTCTTAACATAGGTCAAACTCATTGAAGAGGCAAAAAGGAGAGTGTTTAGAAGAGCAGTTTGATGTCAAAAAAGACAATCGACCAGATAATCTGGAATGCTCTGATCAGATATATAGCAATCCTTCACTTCACCAAGTGATCTCAAACATAATTGTGCCACTAAGTAGGTGTTATCAAAGAAATTTTTATTTGCCTTTGTAGCACTGCTTCGAAAAAGAACTTAACCACTCCCAGTTTCACTCAGAATCTAATATATACACTGAAGGGGTGGCTAAGTCCCATGATAAAATCAACTTCAAAGCACCAGCCGGTTAGTTGATTAAGTTAGGAAGCATATGGCATCGGCAACAGTGTATCTCTACATGGAGAGTCTAGTGATGTTAATTTTGAGAAAATTAGTGATAAGTTAGAAGTTCATGGAATTTTTTGCTATCAATAAATCTACAACTGGAATGAAATGGGTCTCTACTTTAAATTACTATCAACTTCCAAATATGCTGTGTAAAATCAACAAAGACAATATATTTGTGGGGTAATGGTACAAAATGCAAAAAAGATTGTGAACCAATAATTGTACGGGAAATCTGCTGGTTTTAGGTGCATCAACAAAGCATTGGGCTTGCCTGAAAAGTTTATCTTGAATGTTTTTTGGCCTCAAATCGTCCTTGATATACTGAAGTGGTATATATGTGATGGGCATCAGGATTAATGAAAATGTATTCACTTTTCTGAAGGTCAAACAAAACTGAGGACCTATGGCAAGTGGTGATGACAACTGCAAAGATGCTGTTAGTTTTACAGAGTTATAGCAACTTGGTGACTGTGTCAGGTTAACCCTGTGAAATTGGAAAGAATTCACCAAGGACTATGAGAGGGATTCAATATAGCTAATAATTCTGCTGAAGAGCAAATCTGCAATATGGACTCGTGGCAGTTTGTTCTATCAGTTCTGGCTTATTAGTCATGTTAGAAGGGCAGACTTCATAATTCGTCAATAAGGAAACATGGCTGCCAATTGTTGGTGGTTGTGTGATGAAGTCGTGTCAAGCAGCTTAGGAATTGCTGCTCACATATTCGATGTGACCTGCAAGACCCTGCTTGAAACATCCAATACCCTGCCAAAGTGGGAAATCCAATGAAAAATGTATCTCGTGCATCGATATTGATGTGGTCAAATTGCATATGGGGCACATTGGAAGTTTCCAGAGTTGTCCTGGTGTGTTGCTGGTTCTTAGCAAAGTTTAGGACTGCAACCAGTTGCCAACATGCTTTTTGATGCCACACCAGCAGAGCAATTTGTGGGCAGCTTTGGGTGCTACAAATGGAGGAATAGGAGGCTAAGTATTGCTTCAAAACCTCTCTGTTGAAAATGAATGAATGACGGATTTTGTATGCCAAATGGAGATGTAAGTTTCCCGTAGGACCAGTGAACATTTTGAACCAATCCTGAGATAGGTTTGTGATCTGCTGCTATTTCATAATCATCTTGTTAACCTGCCGTGAAATCTATGCCAGGACTTGTTGTCGTTGCTGCTACTTTGCTTGTTCTTGTTGGCTTGTAGTTATTATTATCATCATTATTATATTAATTTACTATTTTCTCGGTGCAATAATGCATTGCATAATTATCACATACTTTGTGGATAAATGTTCAATAAAAACCAGACTCATAGGCTCCTCCTTTGCTCTGTCATTCAAGCTTTTACCACTCTTCTTCTGATACGGATAATATGGTGTGACCTATAATTAAGGTTCCCGTAAGGTGGATTTCCTGTTTACTTCGTTTCATCCTCCTAGATGACAATCCTGAAAGGGCAATGATCAGTCGCTTTCAAGCTCCACGGTTAATTGTATGGATGGCATGATGTTGTTCAGATGATGCCAACAACTCCTCTTCTCTTATATGCAGTGTCATCCACATCTCTTCAAGTTTCTAAGTCCTCAATGATGACTAATGCAAGCACCCAAGGAGGTAAAACAAGGTCAAATAGGGTGGATGTCCGCGGCAATGAAAAGGCCCCATTTTCCTCAAATAAAATATTTGTGTGTGTCTATAGTAGGATGATAAAATTATGAAGTGACTTGCAAGCAAGTACCTTAAAATAATTCTCAGTTTCTCATTGACGACTAGTCACCACAAACACAAGAGGCATGTTGGTTTTAGTTGATGGCAAAATAATTTAGAGATTGCATGCACATGCGCTGAAGCTTAGTCTACAAGGTTACCACCAACACACAAGGCATGTGTGAAATTTGACAGCTGACAATGTTTGCAAAAGATCAGAGAGGGAAGCACACACATTGAGTTACAGTTCTTAGATACAGTCTAGTTTTCTGAATTCTTACTCTGAGAAAACTATAAATAGGAAAATCCTATAGCTGCAATTTAATAACCACACTGTTGCTACTACTTACAAAGATGCTTACAGCTGTTGCACTAGTATTTCTGGCTGTAGCAAGATACAGCCATGCAAGTCTACCAGTCACTGCTCCTTCTGCAGTAATTGGCCAGCAGTCTTCAAGATCATGTCCATCTCAGGATGACCTAGAAGTTGCCAGACGTTCCCTGACACAAAATGTCTCGGATGTTATCCTTGACTCAGTCCTCCCAGTATTGCAAGGATTACCACCTTGCCGATGCGATCCGCAAGGTTCTTGGCGGAATGTGGCCTTCCTGGATGTGAACTTAACTGAATCCTGTCCTAGTTCTTGGAAACTAACCACGACTCCAGTTATAGGATGTGGTCGCCGCAACGGAGCTGGAAGTAGCTGTGACTCTGTCATTTATCGTTCAAATGGGGTCTTCTCAAAGGTGTGTGGACGTATCATTGCTGTTCAAAAAGGAAATACTAATGCCTTTTGGAACTATTTAGGAAATAACCTAGAAGGTCCATATATTGATGGCATCTCCTTGACTCATGGACAGCCTGGCAACCGAGAGCATGTGTGGTCCTTTGCAAATGCGTATTATGACCAATCTGTCATACCAAGTTATGTAGAGGATGTGTGTCCCTGCATGTACCCCAACTGGCCAAATATAGTTCCTTCATTTGTTGGAAACAACTATTTCTGTGCAACTGGAAGTCGTTCTGCTCCTACCCCTAGCCGATATTACACAGATGATCCTCTGTGGGATGGTGTTGGGTGTCCGGCCACCAGCACTTGCTGCACGTTCAACCAACCCCCATGGTTCTGCACGACACTGGCTAATCCTACTGATAACCTTGAAGTAAGAATCTGTGGAGACGAGTCTACAGCCAATGAGGATACCCTTGTCACCAATATGGAGATTTATGTCAAGTGACACTGTCGTCTAATTTTAACTTGTAACATAAACGTAACTTAGCCAGAGTAGTATTCCTAGTGGAAGTGTTATTATTGCATATTTCTATCCTAAATGTAGATTGTATACGTATATAGTCTTCTTTTATTATTATTCTTCCTTTATGTGAAGATATGTAGTGATGAAATTAATGAAAAAGGAGCATTATCATTAATCCTATGATACACCAGAAATGGCTTCACAGAGGCAGCAGGTCAAGCAATTGTCAGTCCACTGTGGAATTAATTTGGATGGGTACAAAGTATTAGTGAAAAGTTATAGCCTACAATATGTCATGCTTTAATTAACTTTAATTAACTTTGAAGACTGCAAATTGTCGTGTATAATTAAAGTCACCGGACTACTTAACAAAATATGAAGCCACTTCTGTAGACTAATATTTCGCTCGATCTTTCTATCTATCGCTCTGACTGTTTGTCTGTCTTTCTGACTTAGTCCTGGGGGAAAAGCACATACCAAGTTTGCAACTCATATCCACTCCTTCTGGCAATGCCATGCCCCTTAAACATAATTACCAAACTAGGCCCTGTATTATTTCTTTTGGCCCTTTCTCTCTGTCCGTGTTTCCTTGTCCTCAATGGGTGCTCTCACAGAGGATCCAGAGAGGTGGGCCAGTGATAGCTATAAGAGTAGTGCCTGTAGCTCAGCCTTTCAGCTAGTTATTAATGAGTATAGCAAAGCCTGTAGCACTGTTAAAATGGATGTATGAAAACATACTTTGAGTTGTCTGTTTAAAAATTTAACTCAAGTCATCATGACTGTCAAGCAATGCCCAATGAATAAAATTCATTTTTAGCTGCTCCTGAACATGTAGTAATGCCCCCACACTATTTGAGGGGGTGAGCCAGACCCCCTCTCAGCTAATAAGTTGAGCTCTATTTGTTTTCTCAAGGAATACTACATACTTAGGTGGTTTGACAAGTGGTGAAATTCTTACTTCAGTTGCTGGACTGGAATATCAACATAGGAAGCCACTTTACATCCAGCAACTTCCCACAGTGTAGATTCTAACCACGTGAAAGCTGAAAGTGCCAAAGAAACAGAGAGCACCTTTGGTTTTGTCATACTAGTATCTTGAGTCACGTGGTCAAGTGACCTCTATTGTTTTGCTAGTTTGTAAACTTAATTCTGCTGTCAAAAAAGACTCGAGCAAATAGAGATTAGTATTATCGTGGGCATGTTATGATGTATGTGCAACTTTCCTTCCATTCTTAAATATTTCTTTGTTATAAACTTATGTTTACATGTAACAGTAAAACTGAAGACACAATAATGTTTGACATCTGGCAATGTTGAAAATCACTGAACTGCTGTAGCGTTACAGAATAATATTTTTGACTGTTCAATAAGTATGACTAAGATTATGTGTGCAATATTCTATTATACCCATGCAGGTTCACAATTAATAATGATACTATTTTTGCTATCCTGTTGATGAATAATTTATAATGAATATGCAAACAGAGTTGGTCTATACGTTGATGATATTGGTCAATATATAGATCACGGTGTTGGATGATTTCGGGAAAATTGGTAATAATTATCTATGCTTGCAGCCATCCAACATGTGATGATAAAAGGATAATGGCAACAAAGAATAAATTGATCCTGTCATGAGGAAAGTGACAATTAATGTGACTCCTAAGTGCATCTTTAGATTAAGAGTACACGTTTAATTAGGGTAAAATTAATATTTAGAAACCTTCACAATAAGAATGAGATGGCCTTCATTAACAATGCACTAATATAATCCTCCTGCAATCACGATAATGTTTGATTATGCAATACTGGTATTGTCCAATATAATATTGTGTCTTCATAATTGTCACTTAAAACAATTGTGAGATGCAGTGCAAGTACGAGTTATGAATGTTCAGTTTGATTTTGTATACTGAGATAACCCTAACTCAGAAAGCATTTAGTGAGCAAAAACTGTTTGGAGAAGAACAGCAGGGCAACTACATGCCATGGATGCTCAGTTTATCCTTGATTCTTGGCACTGGAGCACATTGTATGTTTTATTGTTGACAAGTAAACTGTTTGGAGATCACAGAGGGCAGTAGTGCTGGGAATGTCATGTTATCTTTAACAACTGGGATGCCTCTAACACAAGAAGTATTTGTATGTTTTATGGTTATGAATTTGGAGAAGATTAGCAAGGACAAACATATGGAATGGACACTCAGTTTATCTTCAACTACAGGGACACAATTTGCACAAGAGGGTTTTGTGTATTTTATACTCGACAAGCAGGTCAAGTACCTGCCATGAGTGCTCAGTTAGTCTTTAACCACAGGAATAATACTAACACAAGAGGCATGTGTGAATATTTCATAGTTGTCAAATTTGGAGAAGATCAGAGAGAAGGGAATCATATGTTGTGAATACTAAGTTCGGTATTGTAATACCAGAAATTCTCTCTGGTCTGATCCAGAGATATTGTTTGCTTGACTAAGCAATCTTTAGATGTTTTATATCAGCATTAAAAGTCCTGGCTCTAGCTTGAGGGAAGAGAGGTTGAACTCAAGAGTTTAACTCCTCTTAAAGTTTAAATAATGATTTGACATTACACTTATCAGCCGTTACATGCAGGGTGGGTGTGTGTGGGGGGAGGGGGAGGGGATATGTGGAAAGCATGGCAGGACACAAATTCAATATGGCAATTATTCCTGATGAGGCTTGAGCATTTAGTCGAAAACCAATCCAATTTCCCTACTCAGGCAATATACATTAGTATGGCATATCTAGTTAACCATAGACATATTAGCTTGGGTTTAAATGCAACCATGAAATATATATAACCTAGCTTATATAGAGCTAATGTCCGAGAAATTACTGCGACCCCAAAAAGCATAAAATTAGCATGTCAATGGCCATCTAAGCCATCGAACTCGATCTAGTTGTTATACATTAAAAGTTTCACTTTCAAAATAAGTCGATAACATCTATCTGTTCCATATGTTAAGGTAAGGCTCTAGATAACACCACATATAACTTTTGGATTTCCCCCCCAAAAATTGTGACTACTTCAGAATGTTGGGATTCAATAGGTTGTGCTGTCATGTACTTATATGAGTTTACAGCAACTGGTGTGCAGCCAAAGTCAAGCATGAGATGTTGTCTCTTTAGGAAATCAATATCTACTATTACTGGAGCTAACATTTGTTGGGTACAACAAACTTTTGTTGCAATTGGAGTTGTCCCACCTGTATTGGTACGCTGAAATGGTCGAGCATGGGTAGTGATTCACCTTAAAGTTCAGTTGGCTTGTTACGGATTGTCGCACTAAAGGTAAAGTAGATCCTGAATCCAACATCGTTTCACTCATTTATCTGCCCATTTTACCTTTAGAAATAATAGTACCTTGAAATTTATAAGATGGGGGGAAGTTGTAGGTGCTAAATTCCTCTAAGAATTTCATATCACCATTGCCTACCACTGAAATATTGGAGAGCACATGGTTGGCCTCTTTTTCTACTTGTTGTATTTTCCTTCATACTAGAAGTACCCAGTGAATCATTTTGGCATAATTCCAAATTTTAGATATTAAGTCAGCATCCAGTGCAATTATCTTAGGCAAGCTCATATATAATTAACTTGACTTACTAAAAATGACTTTCGCCACCTCAGTGAGTGGAGCATTTGGGTGAATAGGGAGGAAGCATCCAACTTACAAAGCACTCATCCAATGCCAAACATTGATCCTGAATAAGCTCAATAAAATCCCCAGATTCCTTGAAATATGTACTTGCATTGCCAGCTAGGTTGATATTAACTGCGCTATGAACTTGGAAACATTATATGAAGTGAACCTACACAAGTTATATTGGCTGAAGGAGACCTTCACGTTTGTGGATTTCAGGAAGTTCATAAATCCAATGGTGGTCTACTTCTAGTTGGCTGAATTATATTGTAGAAGCAAATATTATCTCCGGCAGTCCTCCACAAATACTTTAGTACACAACAACATTGTATTCCTGAGTCTTGGCTGTCTTTCTATAGTATTTGATATGCCGGAAACTTCAGCATTCTTTTAAGCTTTGCATTGATTTGTAACTCGCTTTTGTCATAATTTTCTTGCCTTATTCTGCTGGTAAGATCATGATTTCCTCCATCACACTCTCCGAGGGTCTTTCTTTGTTCCTTCATCAAGTTGTCCCTTAGCTTCACTTTTCTCGAAATTAGAGAAATTCTTCCTCGAAGATTTTGTGCCTTATAATCAGTTCCTGGGCATATTCATCCACAGCAGTTATGTGGTTGGTATTAACTTTCCTTTTGAAGTAGACTAGAGTGCTTATCAAATAAGGGCATTTATTATCACGTGTCTGTGTCATTAGTAATTATTATTCATGGGCCACTCATGAGCTTGTCCAATCTCGCATATATAATAGCCATATAGGATAAACTATTTAATAAAATCGAGCTGACTGGTTTATATGCATTAACTGATATATTACTACTGATCTGTATGTGCATCATTGTCTTAAAGGTTATGACTGATGTATGACTTAGTCATTTTATTTGGTACTCTGTAATATGTAAACACTGTTATGATCTATCTAGTACCCTCTAAGTTATGATTTTGGTGTGACTGTTGTGTGTTTATTGCTATCTTGTAATGTATGTTGAGGTTATATGTTTCATTGTGATCTTATAGTTTAAACTGGTATGTGTGCAATTATCATGTCTTTCCTAACACTCAAACTTGAAATTTTCTCTCTCAAAATTTTGGTTAGATGCTCTAGACTTCGTCAACAATATTGAGTGTCAGAACTTCCATGAGCTTGATATCTTGCTATCCACCATATGATATTATAGCCAAAAGATCAAAGAAAGTAATTTCTAGTTGATTATGGAGAAAGTCATTGTAATCGTAGAGATATGACTGTCACCCCCGATCAATTGACTAAGTCGATGGATTAGTTAAAGAACCATGAATGTGAAGGTTATTCATATTTGCTACAGTGTATCTGGAGGATGGTCAAAGAGGGAATGTGATGTCCACACTTGCATTGGGATACCACTGTGGTCAGAGTTTGTTGTGTGTGTAATGGGTTTCCCATTTGTTAGATTTTGTAATGCCAATATTCTTACTACTATTGCTCCTACTACCTTTACTACCACATTTAGTCCTACTAAATAATTTGTTTTCCCAATATAATGTGTGAGCAATTATTGTGGTACACAAAAATATATTAAAGTGCAATGTTATACAAAGTTGGTCCATAAAAAAAGTATTAATAATGATCTCTACCGAGTTGTGTATCTATAATGATACGAAATGTCAGGACAAAGTGCTGAAAATATAGTCTCTTACATTACTGCATACACTGGATGTTTGCATAAGTTAATTTCCATTGCACAGTTGAATATTAGCATGAGTGGCCAAGGAGTACACTTTGTTATATTTATGGAACTCATGCTGCTAAAGTGCCTCTACCATATTGTATACCACCTTCAGAGCAACAACATTCTATACTAATATATATAATATATATAATAGATTAATAACTTTACTGCTCAATAACATATAATGGAGCTCACAATAAGATGTTGTTTCAGTATAAACGACTTTTTTTCCTAATGCCTAACAGAATGTCCCCCAACTTCATCAATTTATCATCGTATAATGTTCAGAACAAGATGTAAATTGTGACGTAGCCATGCTTTAGATTTACCATTCAATATGGTCACCTGATAAGAGACTTATTTGAATGTTGAGATTATTATTTCTTTACTTCTATGAAGCTCCAAATAAAGCCCACTCTTTGCAAATACTAAAGCGTTTCCAGATGAGTTTATTTAAATTTTCGTTGTGCCTACACATTTATTGCTGTTGAAATTTCACGGATGATGTAGAGAAAATGGTGCTCAATCCCTCTCAAGATATTCAATAGACATCATAATTCCATATACACATTATTTTTAGGTAAACTAGTTAGGAAATCATCTGTATTTCTATACGTTCTGGAAATCCCAAAGTTATATGAAAACTTTTCTGGTGATACTTAAAGGGTTATCTTTAATATATAGTGCAGATAATAGGTGAAAAAAATCATTCATGTTTTTTACTTATTTTGAACAAGAAACTTTTAATGTGAGACTATTGAGATAGGCTTAGATGATGGCCATTCCTATGCTTATTTTATGCTTTTTGATTAAAATAATTTCTCTGAGATTAAGCCAAGTTATATCTGTTAATTTAACTTAATAGTTGCTTCTAAAGATTTTAAAGCTAATATCCCTGTTTGTAGTATTTGATAACTAGATATGCAAAACTAATATCTATTGGCAGAGTAGAAACTTTGGAAATAAGGATTGGTTGTACTTAAACTATGCATATTGAATTTGTGTCCTGCCATAATTTCTGTGTATCCCCTCCCCTCATATAATGGCTGATGAATGTAATGTCAAATCATTATTTAGAACTCTTTGAGTCCAACCTCTTTTATCAAGCTAGAGCCTGGACTTTTATTGCTGATATAAAACATCCAGAGATTGATTAGTCAAGAAAACCTATCCTTTATTTTAACAATATATCTCTGTATCAGACAAGAGAGCAATCAGCATAATTTCTGGTGTGAATATACCAAACTTAGCATTCAAAACATATCATTCCCCTCCTCTGATCTTCTCCATACTTGACAACTATGAAATATTCAAGCATGCCTCTTGTGTTAGTATTATTCCGACTAAGCACTCATGGCAGGTACTTGACCTCTCTCATCTCCAAATAGTTTTGCTTATCGAGTATAAAATCTACAAAAGCCTCTTGTGCACATTGTGTCCCAGTAGTTGAAGATAAACTGAGTATCTATTCCATGTGTTTGTCCTTGCTAATCTTCTCCGAATTGTTTAACTTGATAACCATAAAACATACAAATACTTCTTGTGTTAGAGGCATCCCAGTAGACAACATGACATTCTCAGCAATGCTGATCTCCAAACAGTTTACTTGTCAACTATAAAACATCAAACGTGCTCCAGTATAAGTGGTATCCAAGAAGTCAAAGATAAACAGAGTATCTAAGGCATGTGTTTTCCCTGCTGTTCTTCTCTAAACAGTTTCTTTGTCACTACAAAACACAAAACATAATTCCTGTGGTAGTCTTATCTCAGTAAGCAAAATTAAACTGAACCTTCACAGCTCAAGCTTGCGCAGTTATCTTGCTATTGTAATTATGAAGCCCCACAAATATATGGTAAACCTTATTACTTTTTTTAATTAACAATACCAGTATTGCATAATCAAACAAAAGAGTGACTGCAGGAGGATTATGTGTGTGCATTGTGAATGATGGGCAGCTCATTCTTATTGTGAAGGACTCTGAGTATTTAATTTTAACTTAATTGAAAGTGTATTCTTAATCTAAAGATCCTCTTTGGGGTCACATTGTTGCCACTTTCCTTCCACGACCTGATCAATTTATTGTTTGGTTCCACTATCATTTTATCATCACATGTTGGATGGCTACAAGCATAGAAATTTGCTAAAGATCATATATTCTATGATCCAACACTGGTTTTTGCATGATCTCTATATTGGCAACACACATACAAAAGATGTTTGCATATTCATTAGAATAATGAATAATATTTAATTATTCATCACCATGACAAAAGTAAAATTCAAAAATGATATCATTATTAATTGTGAACCTGCATGGGTATAATACAGTAGTATTGCATGCATAATTGTAGTCATACTTCTTGAACAGGCAAAAAATATAAATGAGCATGATGCATATATAGCAGTTCAGTGATTCTCAAGATTGACAGATGTCAAACATTATTGTGCCTTCAATTTTACTGTTACATGTAAACAGGGGAACAGTAGTATATAATAAAGAAATCTTCAAGAATGGAAGGAAGATTGCGCATATATCATAACATGCCCACGATAATACTAATCTCTATTTGCTTGAGATTTTTTGGCAGCAGAATTGAGATTCTCTCTATTTACAAATGTACTACAGTTCATGTGTAGCAAAACAATAGAGGTCACATGGCCATGTGATTCAATAATACCAACTCATTTGAGATGGTAAAACTAAAGGTGCTCTCTGTTTCTTTGGCACTTTCACCTTGCAAGTGGTTAGAATCTACACTGTTATGTGGGAAGTTGCTTTTGATATACCAGTCCAGCAACTGAAGTAAGAATTACACAACCTATCACAACTAAACATGTAGCAATCCTAGAGAAAACGAACAGAGCTCAACTTATTAGCTGAGATGGGGTCTGGCCCATCCTCTCAAATATTGTGAGGGCATTACTACATGTTCAGGAGCAGCTAAAAATAAATATCATGAAAATCATTTGAGTGTTTTGAATTTTGTTCATTGGGCAATGCTTAAAGAGTCATGATGATTTGAGTTAAGTTTCAAACAGACACATCAAAGTGTGTTTTCATACATCCATGTTCATTGGGCAATGCTTAAAGAGTCATGATGATTTGAGTTAAGTTTCAAACAGACACATCAAAGTGTGTTTTCATACATCCATTTTAACACTGCTACAGGCTTTGCTACACTCATTAATAACTAGCTGAAAGGTTTGGCTCCAGGCATTATCCTATAGCTACCACTGGCCCACCTCTCTGTATCCTCTGTGTGAGCACCCATTGGGGATAAGGGGAAGAGAAAGGGCCAAAATAAATATTCGAGTGCCAAACCTATATCTGCCCTAGTTTGGTAGTTATTTTTAATGGACATGGAATTTCCAGAAGTAGCGGATATGAGCCCTAAACTTGCCAAATTCTATTCCTGCAGGAGACAGAAAGATCAAGATAAATATTCCACAGAAGTAGCTCCATCTTTTCCAAAGTGGTCCGGATGTTTGTAATTAACATATTGTAGGTTATAACCTTTCACTATCTATCTAAATTAATTCCACAGTGGAGTGACAATTACCGGACTTGCTGCAACTGTGAAGCTATTTCTGGTGTAGGATTAATCTTGATGCTACTTTTTCTTTAATTTTATCACTACATATCTTCATATAAGGAAGGGAAAAGTATATATAAACTATAAAATCTACTTAATATATTATAAAGGATAGCAATAACAAATGAAGAACTCACTTACACTAGGAATATATAGTACCATGGCTAAGTTATGTTTATGTTACAAGTTTTAAAAATGGGGTACAGTGTCACTTGCCGTAAATCTCCATATTGGTGACAAGAGTATCCTCGTTGTTTGTAGACTCGTCTCCACAGATTCTCACTTCAAGGTCATCAGTAGTAGTACCAGCCAGTGTCATGCAGAACCATGGGGGTTGGTTAAATGGGCAGCAAGTGCTGGCGCCTGAACACCCAACTCCATCCCACAGAAGATCATCTGTGTAATATTGGTCAGGGCTAGGACGAGAATGACTTCTAGTTGCACAGAAATAGTTGTTTCCAAAAAATGAAGGAGCTGTATCTTGCCAATGACCACACATGTTCTTGGGTGCGAGGCTGGCCATGGGTAAAGGAGATGCCATCAATACAGCAATGATGCATCCACACACCCTAGAAGACCCCTTTTGAAGGATAAATGACAGAATCACAGCTACTTCCATCTCCCTTGTGGCGACCACATCCTCTAACTGGAGATGTGGTTAGTCTTGGAGAGGATTGAGGTAAATTCAGGCTACATTCTGCCAAGAACTTTCCGGATCGCATGGGCAAGGTAGATTTCCTTGAAAGCCTGGGAGGACTGCATGAATCAAACATCATTTCTATCATTTATCTGTCCATTTTACCTTTGGCTTTAGATTTATCAGTTTGGGTGGGAAGTTGTAGGTGCTAATTCGTCTAAGAATTTCATATAAACAATGGCTACCACTGAAACATTGGAGAGCACGTGGTTGGCTCTCTTTTTCTGTTAATAATATTTCCCTTCGTACAGGAAGTACCCAGGCAATTTTTTGGCCAAATTTCAGATATTCTAGTGCAATGCTCTCATAAATTTTCATATTATAATGGACTAACTAAAAATGGCTTACACCACCTCAGTGATTGGAAAATTGGTGAATAGGGAGGAAACATCCAACTTACTAGACAGTCATTCCATGCCAAACATTGGCCCTGAATAAGCTCAATAGAATCCCCAGATATTTGAAATATGTACTTGCATTGCCAGCTAGATTGATATTAACTCTGCTATGAATTTGGAAACATTATATGAAGTGAGCCTATACAAGTTATATTGACTTGAGGAGAACTTCATGTTCATGGATTTCAGGTAGTTCATAAATCCAGTGGTGGCCTTCTTCTAGTTGGCAGAATTATAATATTGTATAAGGCAAATATTATGTCCACCGTTATCCAAAAATCCTTTAAGGGGGGACTATGTGTCAATAAATAGTTGTACCTATTTCTAATTGCCATCACTTTTTTTCTCTTTCGTCTACACAAGTATTTATATACCAAAGTCTTCGTTATTCTGTGTTTGTTTTTATAAAGTGTTAAATATCTCTATATACAAAGTTTCTCAGAAGATACATGCAGAAACATCGAGGTGACTCCAAGATATCTGTGGCAGACCTAGCTGCCTAACAATTTGAAGTCATTTACTCATAATTGGTGTGTGGCTTGCTAAGGAGTGTCTCACCATGGACCAAAGTTACCATTTATGTTGTCATGTTGATTAGTTACACACTAAAGAGTCTAAAAAACTGATAAAAACTAGAGGCCACCTCTTCTAACCACCATCTCTTGGCAATCCTTGCAGTAAACAAAAATCTGGTTCATGGATATCAAAGAGTACTAAAAGAGCTCATACATAGCCCCAAAAATGAGCCAACAGTTTTAAAGTTATTCTCACCACAAGAAATATTTCCATTAATTGTGGGAATATAAGCAATCCAAGTTTGGAAAACGAAATGTTTGAGTTAGCACTGAAATAACTTGACAAAATATTTTCTTTTACAAGTTTTAGCAATTCCTTGATCATTTTTTTTTTTTTACTTTCCGTGACTGTTAAGTTTTTCTGTGCCATGTAAGAAAGAAAAATATGATGAAAATTGTTATGGAATTTTCCTTTACAGCTGAATGTTTGTGCATGTCAAAGAAATGTATGATGAAGTAGATCCGCCATAACTTTGAAAAGAAGCATCCTATGTCTCTAAAACCTTGGAAATAGCAAGTAGATAGATGCAACAACAGTTTGAACTTAAAGTATAATAATCATAAAATAAAATAAAATTTCATGTGTAGTGCCCCGGTGTGTGTGTGTGGGGGGGGGGGGGGGGGGGGGGGGAGGAGGAGGAGGGACTGTATGTCAGCACCACCAAAGTATTATAAATCGCCATAACTTTTGTTGTATATGCAGGTTATTTTATTCCCTATTTCCTTATGCTTTGTTCCTAATGATATGTTGAATGTCTCTGCAGACATATTTTCTCGGAAGATACATCAAGATCCCTAAATAAGTTGATCTATCTTGCAGTACAATTCATAACTGCCCTAATTCACAAGACCAAAGTCCCAGATTTGGTCAACAGATAGAGAAGGCCCTAATCTGCAACATGTGAACAGATTATCAATAAATGTAGTGGTTTTTGAGTGGCAGGCCACCGCTTTGGCAACTGGAAAACACCAGGAAAAATCCCAAACCTCACCACTTCAAATCATCATAACTTGCTAATACTTATAGTACTTAAACATTTCGCAGTACAAAAGACAGATAATAAGAAGGGCTATCCAGTGATATAAAAATTATCATTGTTTGGTGAAGTGTAGAAAAGTTATGAGCTTTATGGCAAAAAAAAAAGATATTTTGGAAAAAATGAGAAACATATAGACCAAATTAGGGCAAATATCATGCAAGATGTGTTCTCTTTGTAGTTTCTTGATCTGTTACATGGACAAAAAAATTGTTTGCAAAAAGAAGGAAAAAAAGAAGGGAAAAAAAGAAATCTCTAATTTTGGACGCATAGCCCCCCCTTAAGGGGGGAATAATGTCAAAATGCTAATTTTCACTTTTATACTATTTTAAATGGTGTATCTGCTCATATTGAAGCCATATTCCAAGTTTCAGAACATTTGAAGATTCTATGATGCAGTTACGACAGCTTTTGCACTCACTATTTACATTAGAAACCCAGCAAGTGTGTAGAAGAATTGCGTCGCATTAGATTAGAAGAATTTCCACATATTTCCACAAATTCCCAAACTCCATAATTTATATATCACCAGAACGCTTATTGTGTGCTCTTTAACCTAAAGTAATTTGGTTTTACTGTTATGAGAATGTGTTGGGTATAGACCAGCATATCTGCATGACGTTTGTATGGGATTTTCCCCCACTCTCCTGTGGTGCATTATCATACCGATTCAAATAGTTTAGGTGAAATTACTACATGTACTTTTACCATAAACCACCTAGCAGACACTTAGGATTATTAATGGATTTTTAATTTGAGGATTGGATTTCCTGGCTGACACTTTGGCATAAAATATATCTATTACAAAAGTCTTATCTTCTAAGCTACATTTTGGTACAAAAATTATGTTGATAAAGTGTAGTAGGTGGAAGTTATGATTGGTATTGTCGAGGTGTATTTTTTTGACATTATTCCCCCCTTAAACAATGTTGTTTTCCTGAGTCTGGTAGATTTTTCTACAGTATTTTATATGCCAGAAACTCCAGCATTCTTTTAAGATTTGTATTGATTTGTAACTCACTTTTCTTATCATTTTCTTGCCTTTTTCTGCTAGTAAGATCATGATTTCCTCCATCACACTCTCCCAGGGTCTTCCTTTGTTCCTTCATCAAGTTGTCCTATAGCTACTTCACTTTTTTCTCAAAATTACAAATCTTATTCCTCGACGCTTTTGTGCCTTATATTCAATTTTGTGGCAAATTCTTCCCCACAGCAGTTATGTGGTTGGTATTAGCTTTCCTTTTAAAGTAGTGCTTATCAAAGAGGGCATATTATCATGTGTCTGTGTCATTAGTGATTATTATTCATGGGCCACCCATGAGCTTGTTCCAACCTCGCATATATAACAGCCATACATATTAAAAAATTTGAGCTGATTGGTTTATATACATCAACTAATATATCACTACAGATGTGTGTGGATCATTGTCTTAAAGGTTATGACTGGTGTATGTACTTAGTCATTTTATTTTGTACTCTGTAATATGTAAATACTGTTATCCTATAGGTAAGAATCTACTGCCCTCTAAGTTATGATTTAGGTGTGACTTTGTGCTATCTTGTAATGTATGCTGAGGATATATGTATCGTTATGTTAAAACTGTGGTTGTGTGCAATTATCCTCTTAATGTATAATTAGTTGTCATAATGAATTACAATGACTACTAACAGAGAGGAAGAAATATGACTATCACCCCCGATCGATTGACTAAGTCGATGGATAAGTTAAAGATCCGTGAATGTGAAGGTCAATGCAGCAATGTATCTGGAGGATGGTCAAAGAGGGAATGTGATGTCCACTCTTGCAGAGGTGGGATACCACTGTGGGTCAGAGTTTGTTGTGTTTGTAATGGGTTTCCCCTTTGTTAGATTTTGTAATGCCAATATTCTTACTACTATTGCTCCTACTATTTTTACTACCACATTTGGTCGTACTAAATAATTTGTTTTCCTAATATAATGTGTGAGCAATTATTGTGTTACACAAAAATAGTAACAAAAATATATTAAAGTGTGCAATGTTATGCAAAGTTGGTGCATAAAAATGTATTAATAATGATCTCTGCCAAGTTGTGTATCTACAATGATACGTAATTAATGACAGGACAAAGTGCTGAAAATATAGACTTTTACATTACTGCATGCACTGGCTGTTTGCATGAATTAATTTCCATTACACAGCTGAATATTAGCGTGAGTGGCCAAGGAGTACACTTTGTTATATTTTATATATTGGAACTCATGCTGCTAAAGTGCCTGTCCCATATTGTATACCAGCACTATCCTAACATGCTAGATTGATAACTTGACAATATTTCTGCTCAATAACGTATAATGGAGCTCACAATAAGATGTTGTTTCAGTATAAACTGCTTATTTTCCTAGTGCCTAACAGAATGTCCCACTACTTCATCAATTTATCATCTTATTTAATTTTTCGTTGTACCTTCACATGTATTGCTGATGAAATGTCAAGGATGATGAAGAGGAAATGGTGCTCTCAATCCTTCTAGAGATATTCAGACATCATAATTCCATAACACATTGTTTAAATCTACTCTATAGCTAGATGGGAAATCATCTGTATTTCTTTTCATTCTGGAAATCCAAAAGTTATATGAAAGTTTTTCTGGTTATACTTACAGGGTTATCTTTAACATAATGGTGCAGATAGGTGACAAACATCATCCATGATTTTTACTTATTTTGAACATAAAACTGTTAATGTGTGACTATCTAGATAGGCTTAGGCATTATAGCAATTCTCATGCTTATTTTATACGTTTTTGGTCACAATAATTTCTCTGAGATTAGCTGTATATATGCCAAGTTTTATCTGTTAATTTAACTTAATAGTTGCTTCTAAAGATTTTGAAGCTAATATCTCTGTATGTAGTATTTGGTAACTAGATATGCAAAACTAATGTCTATTGGCAGAGTAGAAACTTTGAAAAAAAGAATTGGTTGTACTTAAAGTAAGCATATTGAATTTGTGTCCTGCCATGATGTCTGCATATCCACTCCCCTCATGTAATGGCTGATGAGTGTAAATGTCAAATCATTATTTAAACTTTAAGAAGAATTAAACTCTTGTCTTTTCCCTCAAGCTAGAGTCAGGACATTTATTGCTGATTTAAAGCATCCAAAGATGCTTAGTCAAGAAAACCTATCTTTTATTTTAACAATATCTCTGTATCAGCTATCAGCATAATTTCTGGTGTCTACAAAAGCTTCTTGCACATTGTGTCCCAGTGGCACTGAGTATCCCAGAAGTCAAAGATAAACCGAGCATCCATGGCATGTGTTTGCCCTGCTGCTCTTTTCCAAACAGTTTGTTTGTCACTACAAATGATAACACATGCTTCCTGTGTTAGTGTTACCTCAGTTTTCAAAATCAAACTGAACATCATGGCTCTTGCTTGCACTGCCATCTCTCAATTGAGAAACAGAAATATTTCTAAACACTATACTTTTTTAATTTGCCAATACCAGTATTGCACAATCAAACATGATAGTGATTGCAGGAGGATTGTGTCAGTGCATTGTGAACAGTAGCCAGCTCATTTTTATTCTGAATGATTCATCAGCTAAGTTTTAGACTAGACAACATAAATGGTGTTTCCATACACACATTTTTATTTAGTCTGTTGTTCCTTTTTCATTACTTTACTTCATATTCTCTTACAGTGTTCCAAACATAATGATAATGCTTACAAATTCCACACTTTATTTTCACTTTACACAGAACAAAAAATAAATGAAGCACTCTGTTACACTAAGTCACAATCCTCTTGCTAAATTATGTTTAAGATATATATATTAAAATGAGGATGTGTTGCTTGATATAAATCTCGGTATTGGTGCAGATTCTCACTTCAAGGTCACCAGTAGTAGTGTCAGCCATTGTCCTGCAGAAGCATGGGGGTTGGTTGAACTTGCAGTAAGTGCTGGTGGATGAACACCCAACACCATCCCACTGGTACATCTGGATAATATTTTCCATGTACAGCAAGTGAATGAGTTCCATGTACAGCAAGTGAATGAGTTCCAGTTTCAAGGAAGTAATCATTTCCAACAAATGAAGGAATTATATGTGGCCAGTTGGGGTACATTCAAAGGCTATGGCGAATGTGATGATCTGATAGGTTGGTCATAGTTAGCATTCACAAAGGAACATACATGCTCTCCAGTGTCAAGCTGTCCATGAGTTAAATAGATGCCATCAATGTTTTCAATCTATTCAAAAAGGCATGGACACAACACTTTGCATGCATTGATGCATTTGCAATAATATTTCACCTCTAGTGAATGACCACCTCCAATTATTCAATTTTATACCACCAAAGTGTAGACTAAAAACGAAATGGCATGACCTGCCAGCTCAAAGGCGTACTATTTTGAGATTAATGCATCTTTAAATTATTAATACATGTATACATCATGAAATGACTTGCAGCATATTATGATTAATTACATAAGATGCCTAGAAATAGGAGGAAATGAAGTTGGAAGAATGAAGAGCTGTTTTAGCTAAAGTTGATAGTGGCACATCATGTCCTAGTTTAATAGAAGAACATTATTATGAACAAGGCTCAAATATAGAAGATTGTTAAGGACAGGGAGAACATAAAGAAAAGAATGGAAACTGGTAAGTATGAGGAGATAAATTATGCAAAGGTTAGAAAGACAGGTTATGATGAATTGGATGTAATAGTGTGGAAACGATTTACTAGAGCTAGGAATTTCTCAGTAACTGGATAACTTATCCAAGAGCATGCCACTATGTATGCAGCAGAGATGTGTCTTATTGGCTCTTATGGATGGATACAAAAGTAGCATAAGTGTCACAATGTGCACATGCCTATTTTATCAGGAAAAGCAGGAGATGGCAAGGTGGTGAGGGATTAGAATGAAATATTTCAGATTCTATGTGAAGTATATGCCTCCAAGGATATTTTAAATGCTGAAAAAACTCTCCTATTTTTGAGACTCTGCCCACAAGATCATTAGTTATCAAAGATAATGAAGCTAAAGGGAAAGAAATCTAAAGATAGAATCACCATTTTCTTTGCCATTGGAGAAAAACTTGCTCCACTGGTGGTAGAACACAGTGCAAACCATCATTGTTACATGAAATTTTCTGTCTTCAAGGCACCTATGCTTCAAACAGAAAAGCATGGATGACAAGTGACCAGTTAAAAACAATTGGCTAGACAAGCTTAATTATAAAACGATAGTGGAGAGAAGGTCGATCGTACTCTTTATAGACAACTGTACTTCCTTCCCACCCAGATGTTATGGGATTGAGCATTAAACTAGTTTTTTTCCCCTCCCATACTTCATTATTATTTGGGCCTCCCAACACTGCCTCTAGTTGCAGCTTTGCAATGCTGGAATTATTCAAAATATCATAACACATGAAAAGAAGGAGCTTCTTTGACATGTGCATCCAAGCTGGCAAAGAGTGTTTTGATATGATCATGTGATTAAAAAATGTAGTGCTTTCAATGTCTATTGAGAGATGCTTGCCAACTGTGAATTTCTGAACACCTTAGTTGATCGCATGATTAATGAAGATGATGAGTCTAAGTCCAAGTTACAAACAATCTTGCATAAAATTGGCATTACCAGGCAGCAGTATGTGAATTTTTATTAAATTGGCCATAATTGAAACCCTTGAAAAGGATATTGGAGGAAAACTTGCTGGCTAACATCTGGGAGTAAGAAGGAATCAGATGAAAATGATGATAAATTAGAGAGCACACCAGATGTGGACATCAACGCTGCAACAAGATATCTCTACAAATTGCAAGATTTTGTTATTGCTCATGAGAAGAGGATTGATACGAGAGTTAAACTATTGTAGAGTGGAATGGACTTGAAATGACAAAAAGGCAACACTAACCCTCTAATAACAATCTTTCCTGCACATTTTATTGTATTCATACTTCATGCATATGTTTTATTATTTTGGCCCATCCACCAACCTAACAACCTCTAGTTGAGTGGAAGACAACCTCTTTTGGAAGAATGTTTACTAAAGGTGTTCTCTAAAAAGTGGGACTACTCTATGCATACGTTTGTGATTGCAAATTGCATACAAAACTATGTTGCAGGTATAACTACACAAAGGTTACTGCAGCTATAAGTGAAGGTACCTCAAAATCTGAGTGCCCAATTTTGCTACTCTTGATAGGAAAGTGCCAGACAAGTGAAATTAGTACCTGTGGCAAAATGAAGCCCTACTCCAGCTAAACTGAGGATAATTGGTCAAGGATGTGGAATTGCAGTGCAACCCAAGTCTATCAGTTCCTGGACTCCTTTACATGTGGGGTTTGTGTCCAGGCTGGATGTGAGGCTATCGTGCATGCTTTGTCCCTGGTACAAGATAATGTTAACATCCAGCCGGATCAAAGATGGACTCTGGTGTTGATGACTGGATAGTAGTGGTATGTTTCAGGAAGTGAGGAATGGTCTGTGGGTCTCCTTTGCTTGGGTAACAGGTCCATCCTTAGTTGTTCTGGAGTAGAGCAAGAAGACACACTGGGTCCAGTGGGTTCTGCTCTTTACCTTCAGATCGTCAGGATCACGGGAGAACTTCCCAATCTGCTTATCAGTGTTTGGTACAGATGATGGAACACTTCATTTGGTTCTGCCGACAACATTCATTCCACCCATGGCTATCATTGTGGAGAATGGGCCTACCTAGGGTCACAATCTGAACAGGGCCAAGTCACTGCTCTTCATCCCACCTGAAGTGCCTTTGACCCCCAATCACTTGTCAATCGACATGTCCCATTGCCTGTGGTAGTTTCAACCACATAGACTCCACAATCTGTAACCCTACTTTTTCTGAGTTCTCCTTGATCCATCATGTAAAGAACGTGCAGGTGAGCTTAGCCAATTTGATGACTTGCAAGATTTACAAATGGTAACTACGCTCTTCCAATGCTGCCTTACCCTCCACAAGAGATTAAGCTCTGCTGATTTTAGGTGCACCAACCATGTATTGGGCTTGCAGCTGATCTTGAATGTTCTTTGGAGTCAAATGGTCTATCATATGAGTACTGAAGTGGCATGTAATGGGCATGAGAAAATGTATTCACAGCTCTGAAGGTCAGATAAAACTGAGGGCCTATGGACCAACATAGCAAGAGATGATGACAACTGCAAACTTGCTGTTAGTTTTACAGAGTTAGAGAGCAACTTGGTGACTGTGTCAGGTTAACCCTGTGAAATTGGAATGAATTTACCAAGGACTATGAGAGGGACTCCATATAGCTATTAATTCTGCTGAAGAGCAAATCTGCAAATGGAGGCTAAATAGACTCATGGCAGTTCTTTCTGCCAGTTCTGGCTCATTAGTCATGTTAGTAGGGCACACTTCTTATATAATCTACAAGGAAATATGTCTGCCGATTGTTGGAGATTGTGTTGATGAAGTCTAGGTCATGTGTCAAGGAGATTAGGAATTGCTGCCCACATATTCGATGTGAACGGCAAGACCCTGCTTGAAACATCCAATGCCCTGCCAAAGTGGGAAATCTATTGAAAAATGTATCTCATGCACATGGTTCTGTGCCATTCTCACTTAGCAGAATGTATGACACACTTTGTTTAGTCTGTCTAAAACTTAACTCAAATCATCATGACTGTCAATCAATGCCAAATAAACAAATTTCATACACTCAAATGTTTTCCATGATATTTATTTTTTAGTTGCTCCTGAACATGTAGTAATGCCCACACTATTTGAGGGGGTGGGGCAGACCCCCTCTCAGCTAATAAGTTGAGCAATTCATTTTCTCTTGGGATGCTACATACTTAGGTGGTTGATTCCTGACAGGTGGTGAAATTCTTACTTCAGTTGCTGGACTGGTATATTGTCAGGAGAAGCTCACTCTCTTGCAGCTCCTGCAACGCCAACCTCTTGTTTACTGACCTTGCTCCGCAACTCTTATCAATAAACCTAGCTTGACCAATTCAATCTCCACCCATCGGATCAGTCAGAATAATAATAGCATAGAATCACAATTGTCTCATAGACCAATTGTATCATACACCAACTGTCTTATACAGTTCCTTTAGTTCTCTTGTCTTTTCTCTTCTCTCTCTCTGTCTCTCTCTCTCTCTGTCTCTCTTTGTTGTTCTTCTCTTTTATATATTCTATCACAGTTCACATAGTGGTTTGTGGGTAGTCTGTTTTCTCTGATCTCTGTGGTTTTACACCTTCTGATGTAGGTGAGTAATCAGGTGATTGATTCCCACAGGTTGTTCCTCCTTTCCCAGAGGTGTCAGAGGCAGTTGTCAGGATGCTTCTTGACATATATCAACATAGGAAGCCACTTTACATCCAGCAATTTCCCACTGTGTAGATTCTAACAATCTGCAAGCTGAAAGTGCCAAAGAAACAGAGAGCAACTTTAGTTAGTTTTGTCACTGCAAATGAGTTAGTATTCTTGAATCACATGGTCATGTGACCTCTATTGTTTTGCTACACTTGAACTGTAGTACATTTGTAAATTGAGAGAACCTCAACAATGAAATATTCAAGCAAATGGAGATTAGTATTATCGTGGGCATTTTATGATAAATTATACGTGCAACCTTCCTTCCAGATTTCTTTATTATGTTTACCTATCTTTACATGTAACAGTAAAATTGAAGGCACAATAAAGTTTAACTTCTGGCAATCTTGACATGAATGCTGTAGCGCATTACAGCATGACATTCATTCATATTTTTTTAATGTTCAAAAAGTGTGAGTACAATTATGCATACTCTATTATACCATGCAGGTTCACAATTAATAATGATTGCTATCCTCTTTAGTCATGATGATAATGAATATGCAAACAGATTTGGTCTATTAGCTCTATAATGTTGATGATATTGCTCAATATCTAGATCATGCAAAAACCAGTGTTGGATCTATGCTTGCAGCCATCCAACATGTGATGATAAAAGGATAATGGCAACAAACAATAAATTGATCCTGTCATAGGAAGGAAAGTGGCAATTACTGTGACCCCTAAGTGCATCTTTAAATTAACATTAGGATAAAACCCATACTAAGAAACCTTCACAATAAGAATGAGATGGCCTCCATAAATGTGGCATGTGAAAACTGACCATGTATAATAACTGTTAGAGTGATAGCTAATGTGATAGATCTAGATTGTTCCCTACTAGGACTGGGTATATAAGCTACAGGAAACATTCTGAATCTTTCATTGCAATGATTAGTTCAAATAATGAATGACCAGGAAGCATCAAAGCCGCTCTTGACGCCACTATCAGTGGAGGGAAGCCGCAAGAGGAAACACCGAACTGTTTGTATTCTGTGTGAGCAAGAGGACAGAGAAGATGATTTGCTCGAAATAAAAGATTCGGTATCTTGGGATAATTTGAGAGTGACTGCCAAAGCCTGGGTGAATTTGGATACATTTGGGAGTATATTTAATGTAGTAAATGGGATTGCTGGTCCAAGCAAGCAGTTCATGCACAAAGCATGAAAGATAAAAATTGCAGATAAACGGAGGAATCATCAGGCCATTTGGCGCTAAGACAAGACAAGGCAGAAAGAGGAGCAGCAAGACTCAACCAGAGCCCAAGATGTGCCATGTAGCCTGACAACACGTGCAATAACGGGGCCAATACATGAATGCATTTGTTGTTTCAAATCCGGCGACACTCGTCACCCAGATCGTGCCTGTGCTTGATGACTCAGTTGTGTTAAATGTGTAGGTAAATATATTTCTAGTTTATAATGTCTAACCAAATTAGATGACACCATGAAATTGCATATTGTCTTTTTTTATATTCTCATTCTCTCACAGAAACGTGCCTGGAGAATCAGTTTAAGGCAGACACTGTGCATCTACAAGATGAAGTCATGCGAACCAGAATTCTGGCATTCATTGGTGAAAGTGATGACTTTTGTGCCAAGGAGGTACGTTATCACCAATCGTGCTGGGACAAATATATCACGAAGTCCTACCAAGAGGTTAAAGACATTCATATCCATAATATTCGAAAACAGGAAGTTGATGAAATGCTTTTTTCCCATGTGGAATCCTGCATTTTTGACGATTGTGAGCCAAGAACGCTGTCATGCCTTCTCTCTGATTATGACAGAATGCTTGACAATTTTAATTTTCTGAAATGTGGAAATGGGTCTAACTTGAAAAGATTGCTCGAAGGACATTTCAAGGATCATCTTGGATTCCATACTCATTTCCATCGGAACCAATCACTCATTGTCTATGATAAATCGTCGGCAGGCACATATATTGAAGCTGCCATTAACCAGTGGGGCATACCAGACGACAAGTTAGTCCAAATAGTTGCAAAGTGATTGTGAGACAAAGCAGCAGAGATGTCATTGCCTGCATGGCCCCCTCATCCAGACCATATGAATGAGTGCGGTGAACCTTCAATGGAACTCAGAAAATTTCTAACTTGGCTACAAGACCCAAATCAGCACGATTTCACAGGAAGCTGTAACGATCCTCAAATCTGCATGCTGAGTGATTTACTACTCTCACACATTACCAGAAAACGAACACACCTACAGGTATATGTGCATTTATTTTCCCAAGTGCTTAACTTTTAAAAGTTGTGTTTGCATTTATATAGGTGCTTACAGCAATCACTATCCATAGAATGACCAGAAGTAAGGAGCTAATAAAAAACTCGGTGTTACAAGGACACCCTGGACTTATACGATGCATGGACGGATCACAACACAAAAGAGGTAGCTATGTCTCACTTTCCGAACAAAACAAAGACATTTCGCTTATAGAGACTAATTGTTTTTGATATTTTCTCCTACAGAATCCAGTCTGCCCAGCAGAAATAGCAGATGGGTTTCCAGGAGCTGCACAGATAGATAACGATGACTTCAGAGAAGACACTCTGACAGGTAGGATTCTAACTAACTGGAATCAGTATTAATTAACATGCCCTAAAAGTATTACCATGTGTGAAGTACCATGTGTGTTATTTACTATTTCCAGGTGGAAAAACTACTCATGTTAGCAACTTTGCAGTTACTCCAACCAGAGGATATAATTCGACGGATAGATGATGATACCTGTCTTAGGAACAAGCTAACCATACCTGATGCTGCAATCCGGCATTCTCTTCACATAGAGAAGACGAGGGTACTGCCATACAAAACCATAAAGCGTGGCAACCCTAAGCCAATGGATATAAATTTTTTGCTAACAGGAGACACCTTAATGCAAAGAAATAGATGTTTTCTCCATGCAATGGTGAGAATTTATAAATCTGGCAACGATCAACCAGTTGGAAGTCAGAAGACTGGTGCCTATTCAGGTTTCTATTCAAGAATCGGTGATCCCATGATGAATATTATCATCCATCACCACCCAACAAATCCACGGTCAAAGAATCAATAGATAGATGTGTTGACATCATTCAGCTTAAAGCAATGCCTTTCATGAGCCTTACTGGGGACCAGCCAGTATAATCATGGAAATCAAGAATAAACATCCATAGCGATACCAGAAGGTACAGTAGAACTCCAGTTATCCAAACACGTTGGGACCAGAGGTCTTCAGATAACTGAAATGTTCGGATAACTGGAGTCACGCCCACACATTAATTAACTCCAATAATTATATGTTTTTGGCCCTAAAAGAGGTCAATTGCAAAAACTTAAAAAATATACCATATTCACTCGAATATATATATATATATGTATTTATTTCAGCCAAATCAAGTTGCGATCTTAAAGCAATGCACTTGCACAGTGCCAAGCCAGTCTTGCGCTATTGTGCTGATGCAATTTTTTGGTGCATCATTGTGCTTGTGATTGTTTCATTTCAAACATTGAGCTAGGTAGTAGTTGGCTGGCAAGAGTTCCTAATCGCTATCGTAATCGACAATGAGTTCGTTATGTTCTTCATCCTCTTCGTCCAAGGAAGCAAATGGATCTTCTCCACTGCTGTCACTTCCTTCAACAGCTGGCGAGTAGCTTGTTAATGGCTGGGATAGCTAAAGCTACTACTTTATCGACTTGAGGCAGTGAATTTCTCCAAGATCTTCAGCTTGTCCTTGTTCTTCACTATGTCATGGACGGTTGACTTTCCAACATTAAACTCGATCGCTATTCCGCCTAAAGTTCTTCCCTGCTCCACTAGCTTACAAATCTTGAGTTTCTCGTCAATGGTAAGGACAACTCTTTTCCTCTTCTTAGAATTCGAAGCCATGAAGAGAAGAATGGACAGGTTGGTTGATCGGTCGGTCAAAATAACGTTTGGTGATTGGAAAGCGAGACGATTTGTGTGCATTCGCAATGAAGTATTGTACCCTGCGATGCTGGTAATGAAGTGGGTGTAATGAAGTGGGTGTAGTTTCATAATTCATTTTAGGGGTGTGGTTTCATATTTCGGTGTTCGGTTGACTGGAGTGTTCGAATATCTGGAGTTCGGATAACTGGCATTCTCTACTGTAATACCTTTCCTTGGTGCATTCCATATCAAATGTACATACATGGGAACAATCTAGAAACGATTTCAGGGATCAGGATTAGATGATCTGTTTGTAGCTGCTGGTGTGATAGAAGCTGGATCAGTGGATCAAGCTTTGAAGGGGAAACATTATGTACAGTGTTTACGGATCCACAAACTGACATATGAGATGTTTGCCAGGCACTTAGTCCGACGCTGTTTGGAGACTGTCACAATGAGCTCTAACCTCATGGACAAGATTGGGATCTTGAGGAAATCTGAAGGAGATCAAGTGGAATGGAAGCGTGTTGCTAGAGAAATTCTTGTCAACCTAGAATTCCATAACTTGGTACAGTCCATCTGTAGAGAGAGCACTGACTCCAAGTCTGACATGGGTATGTACTGGATGTCCTACATGGAAATGGTGGAGATCCTTCTTCTCAACTACCATTCAATACGCTGTCAAGACTGGGTTGGTTATCTCCATTCACTGAGATTAATGCAGCCATGGGTGACTATTTATGATAACACCCACTATTCCCCCTACTTACCTCTTTACTGGAGTAGTATGAAGAGCTTGGGAGAGGAAGAGACTGCTCATATGTCAGCTGGCTATTTCACCTTTTCTTTGACTGGGAAACCTTTCTCTGGCCTTCCCCCAGACCAAACAATTGAGATTAAGATGAATAGAGGGAGCAAGTTGAAATCCGGTTGGAAAAAATTCACGCAGAATGCCGCAATGGTTAATACTCACAACCAGACTGCCAACTACATTTCTGCTGCACACAGCACACTGACTTCAATCACCAATTGCCAGGAATGGGAAGTTCACCATGAAAATGCGAAGGATCGGATATCTAAGGACGAGAAAGCTGTCTAAGATATGAACACATGCATTGACGAGTGGAGCTGTGACCTATTTGATCCTTCCAACAACACCCTACAGTCTCTCCAATCTGGAAAAGTTGCCTCTCAGGACATGGTGCATGATTTTATGTCCACCACAGCTGATGGTGAAAAGATTGCTTGTGATTTCTACAAGCAGTGCATTCTGTCAAATGAAAAGCCTTTGATGGATCCGATCAAGAAGAACAAACGACTTACCTTCTTACATTCCCCGTCCACAACAACATCCTCGAATAACATGGGCATGGAGATGGACAATTAGGCTATGGCAAATTTGATTAAAGTCGCTCAGCATTCAAAACTGGAACTGGGAACAGTTATGGAGTACTGTTTGACAAATATGCCATTGGCTATTTCCAATCCAAATGGAACCATGAGAAAGGTTGTAAAAGCAAAGCTTCAGGACAAGATGTCTTTCATGGAAGTCCAGAATACTTCTCGATGGGCTCAAAGGGTTATCATTGACATGGGTTGTATATGGTGCTCAGCAACTCCATCGAAGGAAGACAGAGAAACGTGTGATGGTAGGCAATACACATGGCGCAACTATGCTGAGAAGATATCCAACATGGCAGTTAATAGACACAAAGAAGCTAGAGAGTTTCATTTCATAAACGACCATTATGATCTCATCAAACCATAAAGGATAGTGAACACCAGAGAAGAGTTGTGCATTTATTGGTGGCAGTAAGAATGTCTTAATCAAAGCTGACAATGAGCTCCTTTCTACACGAGAGCTTAGTAAATTTTTCACCAGTAAACAAAACAAAATTCGCCTACAAGAATTCCTTTTTCAGGAATTCAAACATCTCATCCTCAAACATGGAGATACAAATTTCGTGTACAACATGAAGGAAAAGAGCTACAATTTGAGAACCAACGCAGAGTTGTTAGAGTTAGAATGCTATTAACATGAGGCTGATTCCAGGATTTTTTTCCATGCACACTTTTTCAGTGAAAATACTCTGATGCGGCTATTATAATCAATGCTGAAGATACTGATGTGGTAGTATACTGGCTGCCTGTGTTTCCCATGAATAGGCAGCTCCATTATATTTGTACAAGAAGGGAAAAGTTTATGAGTGCAGCAAGCTTTGCACACAAGAGGTATCTTCAGTTACTCTTCTGTTGCATATCTTCACAGGAGCGGATAGTGTGTCTGAATTTTATGGCCATGGGAAAACCTCACTATTCTCCGCAGGAGCAAGCTCTTCTGAAGCCTGATCTCTCTTGTCCCAGATAGGCAGTCACCTTCCTGCTAATAATGCACTAGTTCAGAAGCTGCAATCCTTCACCTTGCATTATATCTATGGTGAAAAGCAGGCACAGTAGTGTCTTGGAGAGGCACGAGCTAATAAATGGAATGTGTCAGGGAAATACTCTCACCTGACAGTGGCAGAACCAGCAGGTGGTGTTGACAGCAGAACATCACTATCTGTGGGATTAACAAAGGGAAATATACATGTGAAAGAACAAGCCTCTCATGTGAATGAACAAGCCACTGATGTGAGCAAACAAGCCACAACCACACCACAGACAACTAGCAAGAACACTCACCTGACTGAGGAGCCTGTGGCATGGGGTGACCCAGGTGAAGCTGATTGGTCCAATCCAGAGGTTGGCAAGGAGACCAGTGACCACTGATAGAAAGAGTATAAAAGGAGACTATGGATAAGATAAAAACACGCTATGGCCTATGCCCAAAAGAACTGATACCTGATTGTTGAACTTTAACCCACTCACCGTCATAAGCGTATATATACGTCCAAACCACATAATTATCGGTGAAAAATCATTAAAAAATCAATCGTTCGGTTGTAAATTAAGATATGAATATAAAAAAATAGCTCAATTCTTGCTCTACGTACGTGCCGAATATAAGAGCCGTACGGATTCGGTAACTAAGGTAAAGTAAAATTGAAATCGCTGACCGTTCATAAGTTGGAAATGACGGTCAGACTAACTTTAGACCAAGTTCTTTCTAGGATTCAAGACGACGACTACGTCCTATCAGAGGACGAAAGTAGCAGCGAGGAAGGTGAAGTAATCTATTCCTAACTTGGGAAGAGTAGCATTGATCCTGAAATTGTGCTATCGATGGGTGGGAGATACTTTTTGGACAATTTTCTGGCGAGAGCGGTGCCGCTCGATAGTCTGTTTGGGCGGAGGAGAGTCTAGCAGTGACGAAGAAGACTATGCCAGTGAGTTTTGTTTACTTGCTAGCTAAGTAGCTAGCAAGTAAAGCATGTTCTGGATAGAATTGTTTAGCAGTTCTTTCGTCATATATAAATTCATTAGGTCGAGGAGGCAATACTTTTTGTTTATGTTGACATTATTCTTTTTAGGTATGGTGCAACCAACCCCTTCACTGTCACCCTTCCTCAAAGCCACTTCTTGTGGAGTTCTTATTCCTTCGGTTCATACTCATTCAAGGCCTGTTGGTCAGCGTAGTCGCAGAACTAGAGGCAGTAGTAAAGCTAGGAGTAGTCAACTTGGACGTCTGAGTACACGTAGTCAAATAACTTCCAGTATATTCATTTGGATACCTCAATGGCTTCTTGTACCAGTCATGTTTGATGATACATACATTGTGTACCAAGTGTTATAAGAGTATTATAAGAGTAAATGAAATGTGAAAATATATATTCCTAGATGGTGTCTATACATTACATTGTGGTAGTGTGTGTAGTGTATAGTGTATGGTAGTGTGGCACAATGATGTCTTCTTGTATGCTGGCCAGTATCTTATCAAGCCTCCTTCACTGTCTGAGTGGCTGAAAACAACTTGATTATATACCATACTAGAGGGGGAAATGAAATAATGCCATATACGTGTGTGCACGTACATAGATCATATTACTACAATTGTTAATTATCTGTGAAACCAGAACTCAAAACTTCTAATTAGATTCATGACATTGTGGTTTGTTTCTATGGCAACTGTAGGTTACCACAATGTTGGTCATTATAAGGGCTTTCATGTGAACTATGGTTGCTAAGGACTTTAGTCAACCTTTGCTGAAATAGCATTGCATATGTCTATGCAAGTCAATTTTTTGTAATTTTTCAAAATAAAGTCAACGGTGAAAGGGTTAAGAACTGTTGTAAGAACTTTGTTGATAGTGTTGATTGACACGGTGTATGTGTGAGTCTCTATCTGTATTTAATATCTAACATACTTGTTTCAAGTGGGTAGCCAGTATCTCGGGGAGAGATACTGAGTTTGGCTTGGGATAGGATTTCTAGCAGGTGGCTAGGAATAGGTCCCAGGCGTCGGACGAAAGAGTGGATCTGACTGAGCAGTTAAAGTGTCTGTTTCAGCAGAAGGACGACTTTCCGTCACATTGGTGGCAGCGGTGGGATTTCTAGAGAAGGATCAGAAGAGAAGGATCTCTAGAGAAGGATCAGAAGAGAAGGATCTCTAGAGAAGGATCAGAAGAGAAGGATCTCTAGAGAAGGATCAGAAGAGAAGGATCTCTAGAGAAGGATCAGAAGAGAAGGATCTCTAGAGAAGGATCAGAAGAGAAGGATTTCTAGAGAAGGATCAGAAGAGAAGGATTTCTAAAGGATCAGAAGAGAAGGATCTCTAGAGAAGGAGTTCTAGAGAAGGATATCCCGGAGTCAAATAGCTAAGGACTCGAGGTAGAGTTGAGAAAGCTGACGGATTACATAGGGGAAAGTGTTCTCTTGTGTTGGGGTTAATTACTACAACCCGAGGTGAGAGGTTGAAGTAGTTGTATCTTTTGGAAGATTGATTGTCAAGGACATTTTGAGTGTTTTATTAGTCCCTCGGGACAGGTGCATATCTCTTTTACTTATCAGTTTAGTAGTTTTGGTGCTACTAATATCCTTATAATATTCGTATTGTGCATATTTTTGGTGGTTTTTGTGCCACTAACGTTTTCTTTTCAGCTCTCTCATCTCTTTGGAAGATATGTCGTATCCAGGTGAGGACCGGCAGACAAGAAGCCAGACGGCAATGAGCTTCGCTACACCAAGGGAAATCCGCGAAGGCGGCCCTCCTGAAGATTTATCTGTTGTAACGCCGCTACCCTCTGAAGAAGGAGGAGTTGCAGGAACGCAAATGATGACAACATGGCTTCGAGCGGATGAAGCCAGGGCACAGAGAGAGGAGGAGAGGATGCAGCGCGATGAACAGAATCGGCGCGAAGACCGCGATCGACAAGAACGGCGGGAACGAGAGGAAAGGGACAGACAATGCAATCAAGAAGAGCGATGGGCAACGTTGGTGGAGATGATGCGAAGGTCACCTGTCGAGGCAGCAAGATCACCTCCACCGTGTCTACCCCAATTGTCATTACAAAAATTTGACGAGACAAGGGATGACATGGGAGCGTTTCTGGACACATTTGAAGTGACAGCCAGGACAAATAGATGGCAGGAAAATCTCTGGGCAACCTATCTACGGAGTGTATTGTCAGGCCAGGGAATGGTTGCCATTTCTTCACTCACTACCGAAGACCAGACATCCTACGAGGTCGTGAAGCAGACTCTGCTGTCTGTGTACCAGGTCACTGAGGAAGCTTATAGGAAAAAATTGTTTGATACGCCGTTCGACTCCGCTAACTCAGACGCGTGGTTCCGCGGCCGCAGCCAGACTTTTGACCGTTGGTTGCAAACCAGTAAGAAAAATATTCATGATTCTATTTTATTCGAACTTACCTTGCAGAAATTACCTCGGTGGCTAGAGGTGAAAATGCGCCAGCAAAACCCTCCCACATATAAAGATCTCCAGGAGATGGTGGCTAGGCATATCAACACATCGGGCCCTGAGCGCAGACTTGAACAAAAAAAGGCATCAGCAAAGTCCACCCCGAGACTTCAGACAATTCCGAGAAACCAGTGGGAGACCCACCTACAACAAACAAATGGAGAAAGGTGGTAGTAATACTCAGGTTTTTGGTCCAGCAAAAGATTTAAGACAACTGACGTGTTTTAAATGTGGGAAACCAGGTCATTTTAAAAAAGACTGTAGGGTCAAGTTAGAAAGTGGGAATTGTGCAATCTCTATGGAGAAAAACATACCTGCATGGTCTAGACCCGTAGAAATAAATGGGAAGCCTGTGATTGCGTTGTTGGACACAGGTTGTTCAAAGTCCATAGTTCACCCTAGGTGTGTGAGGCAAGAGGATTACTTGCCCTGGACTATCCCATACAATACAGCCAGTTCCAAGATAGCGTGCTTTCCAGCCGCCAAAGTAACCCTACGAGTAGATGGGGGGAAGAAAGTAAATATGGCAGTGGGAGTAAGCAGTCACCTAACATCTGACATGCTCTTAGGCCATGACATTCCTTTTTTTCACCGTTACCTCAGACAAGCACTGAAAGAAGAGATCCAGAAATAAGAACAACCATCTTCACCCACTTTCACGACCACTGAGCAGAGCATGGTGACGACCAGAGCCCAGGAGAAGGCTCAGAAGCAGCAGGAGTGTGCTGAAGCTCTCCAACAAGATCTGGAGGAAGCTGTCGTCGATCCAGTGGCACTCAGTGACAGTGAATGTGAGGTGGAGGAGGAAGAGGATGAACAGGAATGTGAGGTGGAGGAGGAAGAGGATGAACAGGAGCTAGATCCAGTCATAGGGGACGGTGCGAGGGATGAATTCAGCCCAGCTGACTCTCTCTCTTTGGAACTGCCAAATGACGCTAGGACTGATGATCACCCTACACCAGAGGAGGAGATTCAAGTTGATAGCATCTCTTCAGAACAGCCTAAACAAGAACAGTGTACCGACCCAACTCTAGAGCGAGTGCAGGAGAAGGCAAACAAAGGAGGAAGTCCCTATTTCAGGAAAAACGGTATGCTAATGAGACAACCTTATTCAATACAGGGAAAGGATCTCCTGGTACTACCTGAGATGGCCAGAGAGAACGAGGAGAGAGCAAAGACGCTGCATGATCGAAAGGCGACAGCCCGGACATTCGAGGTGGGAGATTTTGTTTTAGTCTACAGACCCACTGTTAAGAATAAGATCCTTAATGAATGGCAAGGTCCCTTTATGATTAGTGAAAAGGTCACTGAAGTTACTTATAGAGTGGACACAGGTGCATGTGGGAAGAGAGTTAAGACTTACCACATCAATGCCATAAAGAGGTGGTCTTCCCCAGCCCCCGCAGTGTTCGCAGTGTTCGTGGCAGATGAGCAAGAGATGGACAGCATGCCTAACCCTGAGCTAGACCCAAAACCCAAACTACTCTCACTAGAGCAGAGTAGGCAGTTAGCTCAGCTGAAGGAGAAGTTTTGTGAGGTGATACAAGATGTGCCAGGTCTGACCTCATTAGTGGAGCATGAGATTAGAACGGGAAATGCACCACCTGTTAGGTTGCCTCCTTACCGATTAGCACACAAGGCTCAAGAGTTTTTAAGGGATGAAATACAAACCCTACTCTCCCAGTCTATCATAGAGCCTTCGAAGAGCCCTTGGGCAGCCCCCATAGTGTTGGTCCCCAAAAAGGATGGAGGTACCCGGATGTGCGTGGACTACCGTAAGCTAAATGCGGTAACCACAGGAGACCCCTATCCCATACCTCATATAGAGGACTTGATAAATGAAATTGGCAAAGCTAGGTTCATCACAACATTGGATCTTACCAAAGGCTACCATCAAGTACCTGTAAACAAAAGTAGCCGAGAAAAGACGGCGTTTATCACACCATATGGTAAATACCAGTTTAGAACCATGCCCTTTGGGTTAGTGTCCGCCCCTAGTACCTTCCAAAGGCTGATGGATCACATATTACATGGCATCCATACCTTTGCCACAGCTTACCTGGACGATATCTTGATCAGAAGTGATACCTGGCCAGAACATCTCGACCACTTGGACGAGGTATTCAGAAGACTTCAGAAGGCAGGTTTACATGTAAAGGAATCGAAGTGTGACTTTGCAGTCAATGAATGTGAATATCTGGGGTACATGGTTGGGAATGGACAGCTTAAACCAGTAGAGGGGAAAGTACGAGCAGTCAAGGAATATGCTAGACCTAGTAATAAGAAACAAGTACGTGCCTTCCTGGGTCTCTGCGGGTATTACCGTCGGTTTATACCCTCATTCTCTACTATAGCTACCCCCCTGACTAATTTAACCCGTAAAAACAAAGAAAACATTGTTAAATGGTCAGAGGAATGTGAACAAGCCTTTACCCTTTTAAAGGAAGCCCTAGTGAGTAAACCAGTATTAGTAACCCCTGACTGGTCTAGTGAGTTTATTTTGCAAACTGATGCCTCTGACTCAGGCCTAGGCTACGTGTTAAGCCAAATAGACAGTGATGGGGCCGAGCATCCGGTGGCTTATGGGTCAAAGAAACTGTTACCCAGAGAGACCAAATACTCTGCTATAGAGCGTGAGGCACTAGCCATAGTGCAGGGTATTCACCATTTCAGAACCTATCTGCAGGGTACGAAGTTCACGGTCGAGACGGACCACAACCCACTCACCCGACTTGGACACCTAAGAGACTCGCACGGGAGATTAGCAAGATGGGCTCTGGCTCTACAACAGTACGAATTCGCCGTTAAGCATCGAGCCGGAACCGCCAATGGCGACGGGTCGCGAGGAAAGGAAAGGGGAGTGTCAGGGAAATACTCTCACCTGACAGTGGCAGAACCAGCAGGTGGTGTTGACAGCAGAACATCACTATCTGTGGGATTAACAAAGGGAAATATACATGTGAAAGAACAAGCCTCTCATGTGAATGAACAAGCCACTGATGTGAGCAAACAAGCCACAACCACACCACAGACAACTAGCAAGAACACTCACCTGACTGAGGAGCCTGTGGCATGGGGTGACCCAGGTGAAGCTGATTGGTCCAATCCAGAGGTTGGCAAGGAGACCAGTGACCACTGATAGAAAGAGTATAAAAGGAGACTATGGATAAGATAAAAACACGCTATGGCCTATGCCCAAAAGAACTGATACCTGATTGTTGAACTTTAAGAACTGTTGTAAGAACTTTGTTGATAGTGTTGATTGACACGGTGTATGTGTGAGTCTCTATCTGTATTTAATATCTAACATACTTGTTTCAAGTGGGTAGCCAGTATCTCGGGGAGAGATACTGAGTTTGGCTTGGGATAGGATTTCTAGCAGGTGGCTAGGAATAGGTCCCAGGCGTCGGACGAAAGAGTGGATCTGACTGAGCAGTTAAAGTGTCTGTTTCAGCAGAAGGACGACTTTCCGTCACAGAATGCATTGAAGGAAAAGCATACATCAAGACTTCCACCAGATTCCGACTCCCTATCCTTTCATATTTCAAGAGCCATTTATCAAGTTTGGGATTATATGGACCCTGACCCGCCTCCTTCGCCATTGGAACATGGGTGGAAGAAGACATGTTAGAAACCATTGTTCCTGTAATTCACTCTAAACCCATGATGCCTGAAGATCTCTCAGTTCTATACCATACCGAACAAGATGTAACGCGAAACTACGAACAAGATGTACCAGTGCAAGACAATGAAACAGATTCTGATTCTGATTCTGATTATTCGGCAGATTCCGATGACAGTGATGAAGCATAGGATAACAACTGAGGAGTGACATGTGTGCATATGTGAATAGACATTAACATTGTAATTATGTGACATCTCATATTTGCGTAAGAAGATTGTAATGAAGCTGTAGAAATCTGTAGTACCATTTGTAGCACTGTATGTTAATTATGCATCATTGTAATTCACTCAATTTTATCTTAATTACATAATTTGGGCATTTTCTGGGATTCGGTTATCTCAGAAGTGTGACAGGTAAGTTGAGATGCTCAAAAAACCCTCATAATAAATGCTTTAGGTGAATTTTAGGATGAAAAATGGCAAAAACCACAAAAAATTCTGTTTCCATGGTGGCCATCTTGAAAAACGCCCTCTAGCGAGAGTTCCCCATCATTTCTGAAAGTGTATAGAAGCTTATTTTGAAGATAATGTCCTAAGGAATGTAAATCAACAGTCCAACTTAGTTCTCCGCAAATTATTTTCGGGACACCAATATGGTAACCCCACTAATATTTGTGTGTCTTCATAATTGTCATTTAAAACAATTGTGTATGCAGTGCAAGTACGAGTGATGAATGTTCAGTTTGATTTTGCAACTGAGATAACACTACCACAGGAGGCATATTTTATGTCTTGTAGTGACAAACAAACTGTTTGGAGAAGAACAGCAGGGCAAACACATGCCATGGATGCTCAGTTTATTCTGATTCTGGGATATCACTGACACTGGAGCACATTGTATGTTTTATAGTTGACAAGTAAACTGTTTGGAGATCAGAGAGGGAAAGTGCAATGCTGGGAATGTTCTTGTGTCTTTAACTACTGGGATGCTCAGTGCTCCATATAGCGACCACCCTGTGGGTTGTGTTGGTAATGGGCTTCATATTAACAAGCATGACACCATCTGAGATGCAATCCACTGCTTTTGTTCCAAGGAAGGAGTTCCTGTCTTCCTCCCCAACTGGAGGATGGTCACTTCAGACGGTCATGTTATCTCCATTCTCCAATGCCTATATCTGGAAGAGACTGCAGTCTCTCAGGGCTCTGCGACATTGAAAGGAAGATGGCTGCTCATTCTGAGGCATGTCGGGCTGTGGGTGCTATCTTCATCCCTTTTGGTGATTGAGTATATTAGCAGGTGGAGCAATTCTACAGTTAAGAAAATTGGATGCCTCCATGGACAATGTCTGGATATCTCCCTAATGAAGTCACTCACCATATTATCCAAATTTAGCTGTTCGGGAAATTCTACCCTATGGAGCTGTTGCCTCTCAATTCAATCCTGGGGTGGCGCTTTAATTTTAATTTACCATGTTGCAATGTGTTATGTCTCGCCTTGCTAGCCCCTTTACCAACTGCCAAAATATTTATAAATTGTTGATGGGGCATGACAGATCATTTACCACATTTTAACAAATACTAATTTTATAGAGTAGGACTTTCTCTGGCCATAGAAACTATTCAATCATCTATACAGCAATTTCCAGTCAGGAGCCAAATATTTTACAAAATTAGGCACTCATGTTTTCAGGTGCCCACTTTAGCTTCATAACTTTGTTATAGTTATTACCTATGCAGTATCCTAAGAGAGCGACAGAGATATCTATATTTTGAGTTGTTTTGTCAAGTTTGTACAGTGCAGTATGTAGAATCTTTGCAGCTACAAAGTTGACAACAAGTTTTGTTCTATTTTAAGGCCAGTACCTGTAATAGTGCACCTCAACTTCCTCACCCATTGGTGAACTATTAGAGTGGACATACTCTTAACTTAAAGGTGAGTGAATTACCCAAGTTTCGTACATCTGCTCCAGATTCTAACTGAACCATACTTGCTTATCCTCATCAGCCAAAGGCAGGTACATGTGACTACAAAGTGTCTTCTCACAAGAGAAAGACTACTCAGCTTTTGGAAAAGAAATGCTAGAGTTGAACTGTTTCTTAAACATAGGTCAAACTCATTGAAGAGGCACAAAGGAGAGGGTTTAGAAGAGCAGTTTGATGTCATTGCAAAGACAATCAACCAGATACTCTGGAATGCTGTGTCAGATAGCAATTCTTCACTTCACCAAGTGATCTCAAACATAATTGTGCCACTAAGTAGGTGTTATCAAATAAATTTTTATTTGCTTTTGTAGCACTGCTTCGAAAAAGAACTTAGCCACTCCCAGTTTCACTCAGAATCTAATACACTGAAGGGGTGGCCAAGTCCCTTGATAAAATCAACTTCAACAGTGTATCTCTACATGGAGAGTCTAGTGATGTTAATTAATATTTTTGAGAAAATTAGTGAGAAGTTAGAAGTTCATGGAATGTTTTACTATCAATAAATCTACAACTGGAATGAAATGGGTCTCTACTTTAAATTACTATCAACTTCCAAATATGCTGTGTAGGATGAACAAGGACAATATATTTGTGGGGTAATGGTACAAAATGCAAAACATTGTGGACCAATAATTGTACGGGAAATCTGCTGGTTTTAGGTGCACCAACAAAGCATTGGGCTTGCCTTCAAAGTTGATCTTTGGCCTCAAATAGTCCTTGATATGAGTATTGAAGTGGTATGTGATGGGCATCAGGATTAATGAAAATGTATTCACTGTTCTGAAGGTCAGATAAAACTGAGGGCCTATGGCCAAAATAGCAAGAGGTGATGACAACTGCAAAGATGCTGTTAGTTTTACAGAGTTATAGCAACTTGGTGACTGTGTCAGGTTAACCCTGTGAAATTGGAATTAATTCACCAAGGACTATGAGAGGGATTCAATATAGCTAATAATTCTGCTGAAGAGCAAATCGGTAATTCGGTAATATGGACTCATGGCAGTTCGTTCTACCAGTTCTGGCTTATTAGTCATGTTAGAAGGGTAGACTTCATAATTCGTCAATAAGGAAACATGGCTGCCAATTGTTGGTGGTTGTGTGATGAAGTCGTGTCAAGCAGCTTAGGAATTGCTGCTCGCATATTCGATGTGACCTGCAAGACCCTGCTTGTTCAGATGATGCCAACAACTCCTCTTCTCTTATATGCAGTGTCATCCACATCTCTTCAAGTTTCTAAGTCCTCAATGATGACTAATGCAAGCACCCAAGGAGGTAAAACAAGGTCAAATAGGGTGGATGTCCGCGGCAATGAAAAGGACCCATTTTCCTCTAGTAAAATATTTGTGTGTGTCTATAGTAGGATGATAAAATAAATATGAAGTGACTTGCAAGCAAGTACCTTAAATTCTCAGTTTCTCATTGACTACTAGTCACCACAAACACAAGAGGCATGTTGGTTTTAGTTGATGGCAAAATAATTTAGAGATTGCATGCACATGCGCTGAAGCTTAGTCTACAAGGTTACCACCAACACACAAGGCATGTGTGAAATTTGACAGCTGACAATGTTTGCAAAAGATCAGAGAGGGAAGCACACACATTGAGTTACAGTTCTTAGATACAGTCTAGTTTTCTGAATTCTTACTCTGAGAAAACTATAAATAGGAAAATCCTATAGCTGCAATTTAATAACCACACTGTTGCTACTACTTACAAAGATGCTTACAGCTGTTGCACTAGTATTTCTGGCTGTAGCAAGATACAGCCATGCAAGTCTACCAGTCACTGCTCCTTCTGCAGTAATTGGCCGGCAGTCTTCAGGATTATGTCCATCTCAGGATGACCTAGAAGCTGCCAGGCGTTACCTGTCCCAAAATGTCTCGAATATTATCCTTGACTCAGTCCTCCCAGTCTTGCAAGGATATCCACCTTGCCGATGCGATCCGGAAGGTTCTTGGCGGAAGGTGGCCTTCCTGGAAGTGAATCCACCTGAATCCTGTCCTAGTTCTTGGAGACTAACCACATCTCCAGTTAGAGGATGTGGTCGCCGCAACGGAGATGCAGGTAGCTGTGATTCTGTCATTTATCCTTCAGGAGGGATCTTCTCGAAAGTGTGTGGACGTATCATTGGTGTTCAAAAAGGAACTACTAATGCCTTTTGGAACAGTTTAGGATATAACCTAGAAGGTCCATATATTGATGGCATCTCCTTGACTCATGGCCAGCCTGGCAGCCGAGAGCATGTGTGGTCCTTTGCAAATGCGTTTTATGACCAATCTGTCCCATCAACTTATATAGAGGATGTGTGTGGCTGCATGTACCCCAACTGGCAAAATATAGTTCCTTCATTTGTTGGAAACAACTATTTCTGTGCAACTGGAAGTCGTTCTTTTCCTGGACTTGACCAATATTTCCCAGATGATCCTCTGTGGGATGGTGTTGGGTGTCCAGCCACCAGCACTTGCTGCACATTCAACCAACCCCCATGGTTCTGCACGACACTGGCTAATCCTACTACTGATGACCTTGAAGTAAGAATCTGTGGAGACCAGTCTACAACCAATGAGGATACTCTTGTCACCAATATCGAGATATATGTCAAGTGACACTGTCTCCCTTTTTTTAACTTGTAACATAAACATAACTTAGCCAGAGTATTCTTAGTGGAAGTGAGTTCTTCATTTATTATTGCATTATTTCTATCCTATATAATATATAAGTAGATGGTGTAGTTTATATATAGTCTTGTATTTGTCCCTTCCTTATATGAAGATATGTAGTGATAAAATTAATGAAAAAGGAGCATCAAGATTAATCCTAGAAATGGACTCACAGATGCAGCAGGTCCGACAATTGTCAGTCCACTGTGGAATTAATTTAGATGGGTTAAAAGTATTTTTATAATTGGTGGAAGGTTATAACCTACAGTATGTCAGCCCTTAAAAACTACAATGTGGGCGTATAACTAAAGTCCACTGGACCTTGTTGCAAAAGATGGGGTCACTTCTGTAGACCTTCCATACTAATATTTTTCTATCTATTTCTCTGACTGTTTGTCTGTCTTTCTGACTTAGTCCTGGGGAAAGCACATACCGAGTTTGCGACTCATATCCACTCCTTCTGGCAATGTCATGGCCCTTAAACATAACTACCAAACTAGGGCAGATACGGGTTTGGTGCTGTAATATTTCTTTTGGCCCTTTCTGTCTGTCTGTGTTTTCTTGTCCTCAATGGGTGCTCTCACAGAGGATCCAGAGAGGTTGGCCAGTGGTAGCTATAGGAGTAATGCCTGCAACCCAGCCTTTCAAATGAATATAGCAAAGCCTGTAGCTCTGTTGAGTTGTCTGACTAAAACTTATCTCAAATCATCATGACTGTTAAGCAATGCCCAATGAAATATTCAAAACACTCAAATGTTTTCCATGATATTTATTCTTTAGCTGCTCCTGAATATATGTAGTAATGCCCCACACTATTTGAGGGGGGGCAGACCCCCTCCCAGCTAATAAGTTGAGCTCTATTCCTTTTCTCTAGGGATGCTATATACTTTGGTGGTGACAGGTGGTGTAATTCTTACTTCAGTTGCTGAACTGGTATATCAAAAACAACTTCTCACTTAACAGTGTAGATTCTAACCATGTGCAAGCTGAAAGTGCCGAGAGCACCTATTAGTTTTATCATCTCAAATGAGTTAGTATTATTGAATCACATGGTCATGTGACCTCTATTGTTTTGCTACACATGAACTATAGTACATTTGTAAATTGAGAGAACCTGCCAAAAAACTCAAGCAAATAGAGATTAGTATTATCGTTGGCATGTTATGATGTATGTGCAACCTTCCTTCCATCTTAAAGATTTATACCACTCTTCACCTATGTTTATATGTAATAGTAAAATTGAAGGCACGATAATGTTTGACATCTGGCAATCTAGACAATCACTGAACTGCTGTAGCGTTACAGTATCACATTCATTCATATATTTTTTGTTGTTCTGTTGAGTATGACTACAATTATGCATGCAATACTCTATTATTCCCAGGTCCAATTAAAATGATATTATTTTTGCTATCCTCTTAATCTTGATGATAAATAATTGATTTTATAAATACGCAAACAGATTTGGTCTGTTAGTTCTATGTGTGGATGATATTGCCCAATATATATATCATGTAAAAACAAGTGTTGGATGATCATGTGAAAATATCTAGTTACCAATTCTATCAATGGACACATTAGCTTGGATTTAGATGCAACCATGATAACTTAACTAATCTCGGAGGAACTACTGTGACCCCAAAAAATTTTAGCATGTCAATGGCCATCTAAGCCATATAACTTGATCTAGTTAGTTACACATTAAAAGTTTCAGGTTTAAAATAAGTCGATAACTTGATAATCTATCTGTGCCATATGTTAAGGATAAGGCTCTAGTTAACACCAGAAAAAATTTCATATAACTTTTGGATTTCCCCCCAAAAATTGCCTGCACTGCCGACTACTTCAAAATGTTGGGATTCAATGAGTTGTGCTGACATGTACTTATATGAGTTTACAGCAACTGGTGTGTGGCCAAAGTCAAGCACGAGACGATGTCTCTTTAGGAAATCAATATCTAGTATTATTGGAGCTAACATTTGTTGGGTACAACAAAGTCTTGCTGCACTTGGAGTTGTCCCACCTGTATTGGTACACTGATCTGGTTGAGCACGGATAGTGGTTCACCTTAAAGTTCTGTTGGTTTGCTACGGATTGTCACACAAAAGGTAAAGTAGATCCTGAATCCAACATCGTTTCTATCATTTATCTGCCCATTTTAACTTTGGAAATAGCTTAAAATTTATTAGATGGGGGAAGTTGTAGGTGCTAATTCCTCTAAGAATTTCATATAAACAATGGCTACCACTGAAATATTGTAGAGCACGTGGTTGGTTCTCTTTTTCTACTTGTCGTATTTTCCTTCGTACTAGAAGTACCCAGTGAATTCTTTTGGCATAACTCCAAATTTGAGATATTCAGTCAGCATCCAGTGCAACCCTCTCAGGCAAGTTCATATATATCATTGTTATTAAAAATGACTTCCATCACCTCAGTGATTGGAACATTGGAGAATACGGAGGAAACATCCAACTTACAAGACACTCAAATTGACCCTCAATAAAATCCCCAGATTCTTTGAAATATGTACTTGCATTGTCAGCTAGGTTGATATTAACTGTGCTATGAACTTGGAAACATTATATGAAGTGAGCCTATACAAGTTATATTGGCTCGAGCCGAGAACTTCATGTTGATGAATTTCAGGAAGTTCATAAATCCAGTGGTGGCCTACTTCTAGTTGGCTGAATTATAATAATGTATAAGGCAAATATTATTTCCGGCATCCTCCACGAATCCTTAAAGTACACAACAACATTGTATTCCTGAGTCTTTGCTGATCTTTCTACAGTGTTTCATATGCCGGGAATTCCAACATTCTTTAAAGCTTTGCATTGATATTTAATTCGCTTTTGTCATCATTTTCTTGCCTTTACTGCTGGTAAGATCATGATTTCCTCCATCATACTCTCCCAGTTTGTTCCTTCGTCAAGTTGTCCTTTAGCTACTTCACTTTTCTCAAAATTACAGAAATTCTTCCTCGAAGATTTTGTGCCTTGTAATCAGTTCCCTGGCATATTCTACAGCAGTTATGTGGTTGATATTAACTTACCTTTTGAAGTAGTGCTTATCAAATAAGGGCATTTATTATCATGTGTCTGTGTCATTAGTATTACTATTCATGGGCCACTCATGACCTTGTTCCAATCTCAGGTATATAATAACCATATAGGATAAACTATTTAATAAAATGAGCTGACTGGTTTATATGCTTCAACCCAAATATAACTACTGATGTGTATGAGCATCATCTTCTTAAAGGTTATGACCGATGTTAGGCAACTTATTTGGTATTCTGTAATATGTAAACACTGTTAGTTAAGAATCTACTACCCTCTAATTTATGATTTAGGTGTGACTTCGTGTGTTTATTGCTATCTTGTAATGTATGCTGAGGTTATATCCATTGTGATTTTATAGTTTAAAACAATGGTATGTGTGGCTAACTGAATTACTTAACACTCAACTTGAAATTTTCTCTCTCAATATTTTGGTTAGATGCTCTAGACTTCATCAAGAATATTGAGTGCCAGAACTTCCATTAGTTTGCTATATACCGGTAGCTTGCTATCCACCATGTGATGTGATAGCCAAAAGATCAAGAGAGTAAATTTCAAGTTGATTATGGAGAAAGTCATTGTAATTGTCTTCTAATAGGGTCTAACAGAGAGGAAGAAATATGACTATCACCCCCGATCAATTGACTAAGTCGATGGATAAGTTAAACAACCATGAATGTGAAGGTCAATGCATATCTGTTGCAGTGTATCTGGGGATAGTCAAAGAGGGAATGTGATGTCCACTCTTGTATAGGTGAGATGTAACTGTGCAGTGTTTTTGGTGTGTCTGATATGTTTCTCTTTTGTTGGATTTTTCAATGCCAACATGCTTACTGCTACTGCTCCTACTACTTTTACTAGCAGAGTTAATATTACTAAATAATTTGTTTTCCCAATCTAATGTGTGTGCAGTTATTGTGTTACACAAGAATACATTTTAAAGTGCTATGCTATGCAAATTGATTTATAAAAAATGTATTAATAATGATCTGCCAAGTTGTGCGTCTACAGTGATAAGTAATGACAGCACAAAGTGTAGAAAATATAGACTCTTACATTAATGCATACACTGTATGTTTGCATAAGTTAATTTCCAATACAATGCTAAATATCAGGATCAGTGGCCAAGGAGTAGAATATGTAATATTAATAGATCATGCTGCTAAATTGCCTATACCATACTGTATACCACATTTAGAGCAACAACATTCTATATTAACATGCTACATTTGACAACATTTACATGCTCAATTACATATAATTGGGCTCACAATAAAATGTTTCTTTCGGTATAAACTGCTTTTTTTCTAGTGCCTACAGAAATCTCCCCTTCCCTTACCAATTTTTCATCATACAGTATTGAGAACAACGTACTGTACACTGTGGCTCAGCCATGCTCTGGATGTGCCATGCTCTATGTTGATATCCTGACCATCACACATAGTTGAAGGCATCCTGCAAGCTTCCAAGATGTCAGTCTTCAGGACAGCAAGTATTGTTTTGCCAATAAATTCTCACGTCTCACCCACACCAATTACACGCTCCAGGATTTTTATCCAATCCAATCAATCAGCTTGCCAGGAGAGGAGCTATTCCCTCAGGGTCAACAAATTCAGTACACAAACGTTTGGCAACAAGTGCCAAGCTGCTGCACAGTTCATCTGAGGAACTCTCAAAGGTGGTGCAAAGTCTTCTCCAGGCAAATGCATCCATTCCAGAGGGGCCAGCACATCCACTAATACGCAATGATATAGATAAAATGAAGTTGCCATCAACGCAGTTGAATATCACGGGGTGTGGTTCAAGTGAAGCATAGTCAGATGAGGACTGAAGAGTATTGGGGAAGGGTAGTTGATTTTTGACCTGGAAGATGTTTGATTTGATTTTGAGTTCATCCCTGACTGAAACAGGAGGCCCTTGTGGGTTCACTATTTCAGCATCAATCAAAAGAGGACCACCATTTGATTCTCCAGAGATTATCTTAATAGCCTCTTTTACTATGCCTTGTAGATTACTTTGGATAGTAGGCGTGATTCATTCTCATCCTGCTCTGGGGGGTGAACAGGTCGTTTCTTTAAGCGTTGTTGAATCGCTCGTCCCTCTGTGACAAGTTGTTGTATGTCACCCCTCCTCCATGATTCCAATTTACGGTCAAGACAATCTCTGAGATCACGAGATTTTTGTTTCCCAGGGGTTCTCTGAAGGATAAGAGCAGGTAGAACCATGGCAGACTTGATGGCAATGCATTCCATGGAAGATGCCTCCCCGTATGCTTTGAAAGTCCAGCAATTTTCATTGTGAAGTTCTTGCCTGACTTTTCTCGAGGAGGGAGAAAAAGATTAGGCCTCCAATGCACTGTCTCAGAATAGGCATTCATGATCAGCTCTTTGAGAGTAGCTCCAGTCATGTCCACATTTTCTCCCCAGTTGAAGATCGGTGGGGACATCTGTTGGAATGATGGCAGAGAGGGGACAGTCTCTGGTGCTAACTGGCCATCAGCTTCTGATTCTGCAGAACTAATATCTTCATCATAACAGACTCATGTTGTTTGCGGCAGTGTAGTTGGTAGAGCTGTTGTGGGATCTGTTTCGGTCGAGGAAGAAGGTGCTGTCCAATTATAACTAATAACGCGATTTGATGAGTCTTGAATGTGGAAGTTAGAACAATGACCCAGGCGACTGGGAAGCCTTTATACAGTGCCATGTACCGCAGATGAAACATTAAAATTGATGGACAAGGGCTTGTTTCCAAATTTGACAGGACTGTTGAGAAGATGATTTACACTTTGCCAATTACATCATGCGAGTGTGAACGATCAGTGTCTGCACTACTCCGACATTTGAAGATGTATATGCATTCTTCATGGCTCAAGACAGGTTCAATGGTCTTGCACTACTCTATGTGCACTATTCAATGCAAATAGATTTGGATAATGTAATAGATAGTTTTGGTCGAAAACCCCCTCGCCATTTCTAATGTCCTTGATAGTAATTAACCTTGATTGATTTGTAAGTTAATTTTTTTCCAGTTTAAATGGTAGCAAGTTTACATAATTTATACGAGGTGAGCTGCTAGCACTTGATTTGGAAAACTGTCAGTAAAATAGGCTGGATCCGCCCCTGGCAACTGAAGTAAGAATTACACCACATACCAGAACTCAACCGCCTAAGTGTGTAGCATCCCCAGTGAAAACAAATGGAGCTCAACTTATTAGCTGAGAGGGGGTATGCCTCCCCTCAAATAGTGTGGGGCATTACTACATGTTCAGGAGCACATCAAAAATAAATATCATGGAAAACATTTGAGTGTTTTGAAATTTGTTTATTCAGCATTGCTTGACAGTCGTGATGACTTGAGTAAAGTTTTAGACAGACAACTCAAAGTGTGTTTTCATACATGCATTTTAAACAGTGCTACAGGCTTTGCTATACTCATTAATAACTATCTGAAAGGCTGGGCTGCAGGCACTACTCCTATAGCTACATCTGGTACACCTCCCTGGATTCTATGTGAGAGCACCCATTGAGGAGACTAGCAAACACAGACAGACAGAAAGGGCCAAAAGAAATATTACTGTGCCAAACCTATATCTGCCCTTGTTTGGTAGTTATGTTTAAGGGACATGATTTGCCAGAAGGAGTGGATGTGAGATCCAAACTCAGTATAAGCTTTTTCCCCAGGACTAAGTCAGAAAGACAGACAAACATACAGAGCAATAGATATAAAAATTAAGAGAAATATTAGTATGAAGATCTACAGCAGTGGCTCCATCTTTTGCAAAGTGGTCCGGTAGACTTTAGTTATACATTGACGTTTGCAGTCTTCAAAGTTAATTAAGGGATGACATATTGTGGTTTTAACCTTTCACTGTTTATTTAAAAAAATTAACTCATCCAAATTAATTCCACAGTGGCTGAGAATTACTTGACCTGCTGCATCTGTGAAGCCATTTCTAGGATTAATCATGATGCTTCTTATTATTTTATCTCTATTATCTTCATATTATAAGGAAGGAATAAAATAAGACCATTGGTATGACAGATTGGTCATAAATCGCATTTACAAAGGAGCACACATGCTCTCGGGTGCCAGGCTGGCGATGAGCAAGGAGATGCCATCAATATATGGACCTTTTATGTTATTTCCTAATGTGTTCCAAAAGGCTCATTTTTTAACACAGTGATACGTCCACACATCCTCGAGAAGGCAGTCTCATTTGACGAATAGATGACAGAATCACAGCTACCTGCAAGTGTGGTGCAGCGACCACGTCCTCTAACTGGAGACATGGTTAGACTGTACAGGATTGAGGTAAATTCACATCCAGGAAGGCCAAATTCTGCCAAGAACCTTCCAGATTGCATCGGCAAGGTGTGTATCCTTAGACTGGGGTGGCTGAGTCAAGGATAACATCCGAGACATTTTGTGTCAGCTAACATCTGGTAGCTTCTAGGTCATCCTGAGGTGGACATGATCTTGAAGACTGCCGGCCAATTACTGCAGAAGGAGCAGTGACTGGTAGACTTGCATGGCTGTATCTTGCTACAGCCAGAAATACTAGTGCAACAGCTGTAAGCATCTTTGTAAGTAGCACAAGAAAAAAGTCAGTTAATTTGGATTTTCCTACTTATAGTTTTCTCACAGTAGGAATTCATAGAACTAGACTGTACCTAAGAACTGAAACGTGTGTGCTTCCCTCTCTGATCTTTTGCATACAGTTTTATTTGTCAACTATAAGCAAGCAAGTTTTCCTTTTCAAGGGTTTGGATTGTGGACAACTTGATAAAAGTTCACATACTGATGCCTGGTCATGCCAGTTTTATGCAAGATGGTTTGTAACTTGGACTTAGACTGATCATCTTCATTAAGCATGAGATCAACTAAGGTGTTCAGAAATTCAGTTGGCAAGCATTTCTCAATAGTCATTGTAAGCACTACATCCCGTTTTTTAACCACATGTTCGCATCTAAAACAGTCTTTGCCAGCTTAGATGCATGAGTACATGGCGAAGAAACTGCTTCTTTTCATATGTTATGATATTTTGAATAAATGCAGCATTGCAAAGCTGCAAAATAGAGGCAGTGTTGGGAGGGGGAAAAAACTAGTTTAATGCTCAATCATAACCTGTTTCTAACCTTGACATACTTTATCTCCTCGTGTTTACCTGTTTCCCATCTTTTCTTAATGTCCTCCCTGTCCTTAACAATGTTCTATATTTGAGCCTTGTTCATAGTAGGTCCTTCTATTACACTAGGACATGATGTGCCACTATCAACTTTAGCTAAAACAGCTCTCCATTCTTCCAACTTCATTTCCCCCTCTTTCTAAGCATTTTTTAAGTTCTGTAATTAATCATATCCCGCAGGTCATTTCATGAATGTATACATGTTTTCAGCTGCATTAATTACAAAAGGGTATGCCTTTGAGCTGGTATCCCATGCAATTTATTTTGTCGTATATATACTTTGGTGGTATAAAATTGTATAATTTGGATTGTAGAAAAGAGGTAGTCATTCACTAGAGGTGAAATTTTATTGCAAATGATTAACGCACGCAAAGTGTTGTCTCCCGTAAGAGGATGTGTTTATGGGAGGGTTCTGACAAAACAAGTAGGTGCCAATCCCTTTTTAAATATGTTGAAAGCTAACATAGGTGGTCCATACATTGATAGCATCTATTTAACTCATGGACAGCCTGGCACTAAAGAGCATGTATGTTCCTTTTGTGAATGCTAACTATAATCAACCTATCAGATCATCACATTCACCATAGATTGCCCACTGGGCACATATAATTCCTTCATTTGTTGGAAACAATACGTAAACTGGAACTGGTCACTTGCTGTGCATGGAACAGATGATTCTTTATGGGATAGTGTTGGGTGTTCATCCACCAGCACTTGCTGCACATTCAACCAACTCCCATGGGGTTCTGCAGGATACTACTGCTTAATTCTACTACTGATGATCTTCAAGTGGAAATCGGTAGTGATGAGTATATGTCGCCAATATCGAGATTTATATCATCAAGTAACACATCCTCTTTTTAATATATCTCTAAACATAATTTAGCAAGAGGATTGTGAATTAGTAACAGAGTGCTTCATTTTTTCCCATTAGTTTTGTTCTGTGTAAAGTGCAAATAAAGTGTGGAGTTTGTAAGCATTATTATTTTTTTCTTCTTCTTCTTCTTCTCTTTCTGTGGAACACTGTAAGAGAATATGTAGTAAAGTAATAAAAAAGGAACAACAGACTAAATAAAAATGGGTTTATTGAAACACCATTAAAAGTTGTCTAGTCTAAAACTTAGCTGATAAATCCTTCAGAATAAAAATGAGCTGGCTACTATTCACAATGCACTGACACAATCCTCCTGCAATCACTATCATGTTTGATTGTGCAATACTGGTATTGGCAAATTCAGGTTTACCATAATTATATTAGAAATATTTCTGTTTCTTCATAATTATCATTTAAAAAATTGTGAGAGATGACAATGCAAGTATGAGCCATTGAATGTTCAGTTTGATTTTGCATACTGAGATAACAATAATACAGGAAGAATGTTATATGTTTTGTAGTGACAAACAAACTGTTTGAAGAGTAGCAGGGCAAACACATTCCATGGATACTCAGTTTATCTATGACTTCTGGGATACCACTTACACTGGTATGAACTGATGATAATAAACCCGTAATCCCTAGGAATGTTTGCACCTCCTTCTTTGTCTGCACTTCCTTCTTTGTCTTGGGGACTTCCAATGTCTTGATTGCTCTCACCTTTAATCGCTAGCGTCGATCCATTCCCCCACCCACTTGATTGTGCAGTGACGAGCCCCAAGCTGACACCAACTCAAAGTCACTCGCAGATGATCGAAGTGCTCCTCCCGGGTGTCACTGAAAATGACCAGATAGGTTCCTGCATACCACTCCATCTCATGGACAGCTGGTCCATCAAACTCTGAAAGGTTGCTGGTACCTTTTTCAGCAAAAGGCACGACTATGAATTGGTACAGCCCAAATGGAGTGGCAAAGGCTGTTGCTTTTGGCACTCACTTTTCCAAAGGCACCTACCAGTAGCCCCAAGTGCAAGAGTCAAGATGTAGTTTGCCTGACCAAGTCTATTGATGAGGTCATCAATGCGTGGCATTGGGCAGGTGTCTGATTCTGTCACTGTATTCAGACATCTCTCCACACAGAGTCTCAGTGGCCCATCCTTCTTCTGAAAACCACTATTGGGACACTCCAGGGACTGTCTGAAGGTTCGATAATGACACTTGCCAGCAAATATACTCCTGATATGCCTGAGGTAACCTGTAAGGAGGAAGTTGAATTGGTTGAATAGAACCCAAGATAAGATAATGCTCAAACAAGTTCATTTTCCCAGGTTCATTCGAGAACACGTCTCCTAATAGTCCGGTGCCATTAGAGAAGTAGCTGGAATAAATTTGTATCAAGCTGGATTTTTTACTACAAGTAGCTAAAAGTGTCCTTTATAACATACCAAAAGTCCAGAAAAATCCAAGCTCTACTGATGCTGACTTCAATGTCAGAGGAGACTGTGTGCTGTGTGATCAGATGTAATCTAAGTTCCTCACTCCACTGGGGATACTGATTGACAAGAAGTGGAAGCTTAAAGAGGTGATGTCCATCGAGTGGAAAAGGAACATAGAAAGCATAGCACTGAACAGGGGAGATGAGGGGGGCATCAAGTACATGTCAGAGTTGCTGCCTGGAGTGACTTGGTTGCTGAAGCCAAGTATCACAAGGACTGTTATTCACTTTTTGAGAGAGGAGATCCTGCTGATAAGTATCGCAAGAAGCTAACTGGTGGGAGGAAACCTGAGAAAAAGAAGCAGCATGCATTTCAGGAGCTCTGCAGGTGCCTAGAGGAGAGACTGATGAGTGCCAGTACTCTGTGGGGGAACTGCACGATATCATGAAGGGATTAGTGGACGAGGGGGAGGAGGTGTCGACCGAAAGTGGTTAAAACGGAAGCTGCAGGAACAATATAAAGACCATATCATAGCAGATGCTCATGGGCAAGCTGACATTGTTAGTTTTAAGTGCTTTGCTCATAACGTGCTCCGTGAGAGGTGGGCTGAGGACAAGGTTGATCCTAGGGACAATGAAGAGTGTATCATCGATATGGCTGGGGCTGTATTGCGAGATCCTATCATAACCAAGGTGGATGACTCCAGCACCTACCCCTCATTCTCAAATCCTGATGACATCAGCTCTTTTGTTCCTGATTTGCTACTCCGTTTCCTCCACAGCATAATCAAATCCAAAGATCAAGAGGCAGTCGATCGAAAATGCTCTTCAATATATAGCACACTCTATCATTTCTGCCATGAGACCATACTCCTTTGTATCACCTTTCCTTCTCTCTATTTCAGCCTATATCCATCGCAGGTTAGTTTTTGTCCTTATACTGAATGTCAGTACTCAAGTGTAGAATTTATCTTCAGTGCTTTATATTAGGTATGCATCTAAGGAACTAATTGATATCCTGAGCAAACACTGCTTCGCAGATGGGTATAATGAGATCCAAAAGCCTTCCTACAACTTCAAGAATTTCACGCAAGTTGCCTGGGATAATGCTGACAAGAACATAAGGACTACTACTGGGCATGGAACATTTCACTCCCTCGGTGGTATAGTGGTTGTTACACCTAAGAGTTGCCCTGAAGAGGAAGTGATTATAAGATCTACAAAGATTCCATCCTTAGAAGAGCAGGGAAGATTTGGATCCATCAATGTTATGGATTACAAGAAGCCACCCAAACCAGCCCTCTCCTTTAAGGTCTTTTATTGAGGAGAATCCCACAGATCCCAGCACTCTCTATACTGCACTCCACTTCACACAGCAGCAGTGCAATCTGAAGTGCTGCCCTGTCACATTTGATCAGCCGTTATACATGAAGGCAACGGAGATCCTAGCAGCCAAGCCAGATAGCTTTTCACCAAGCTAGGAGTTTTCACACAGCCATGTCATTCATGGGTGCTATGGGCAATATCATGGCTGGATCAGGGTTGGAGGAGCTGTGGGAGATAGTGTATGCTCCTAATACTGTAGTACATATGCTGACTGGACATGTTTATGCTAGAGCATTCGGAGCTCACATCCTCCTCTGCTGCTATAATGAAGCATATCTGGAGCTTCTGAAGCAGAGGGTATAGGTATAGAGGAGCAGATGAAGACAGTGCCGGACATATTAGATGGACATGTTGAAGGTGAGAATTGTTTTAAGTCTCACTGCTGTAAATGTTCATCTTAGGATGTATCACATCACATCTATTTTAGGGATGGCTGTGCACAATACAGCACATTGTGAAGAATATGGTGGATAAGCTCAGCAATCTCACTGAAGTTTAGACCACTGACAGCAGAACTCTCAAATTCTGGAAATCCTACTTGTACCAGACCTACCTACTGCGCATGTTCATTTTTGCTGAAAGATGATTTAGATTTGCACCTATTCTTCCTGAGGAGGATGATACCTTACTTCCATGCTGCTGGGCATTTAGCAAGTGTGAGGATTTATGTGCAACAGAGATAAGAATTAAAGGAGAAGATGCTTTTATGGAAGAGTATGAGATGTATACCACCAAGGGTTATTTAACCATCAGGAGAAAAGTTCTATTCTTCAGAGGGAACTTCAGTGACCAGACCATTGAACAAGACCTTATGAGGCTCCTTGGGGGGTTAACACGTGGAAGGCACATAACAGACAGCAGCCTGTCCCACTTTGTGAACTCCCTGCCTCACTTCATACCAATATGCAACTATCTGAGAAGGTCTCTGAGGTCTATACAGTGAGCTCAACCCATATGCAGCCATCCAGAAGGACACAAGATGCAGAACATCTGGATAGTTTCTCCAATTTGTATATCTGCTCACAGCTTTTTTGCTTACAATGAAATAAATGGCTTAGTCTGCTTAGAAAATGGAGTTGTGGCTGGCCCATCTGTTAACTGTGACGAAGCTTTTAGCATCGGGAAAGCAGCAGCTGATGCCATCTCGGGAAAAGAATTTACTGTGACTCTCCACAGAAAAGATAAAGTGACAACTTTCAAGAGTGCTAAGAATAAAGTTCAAGTGAGGGGAGAGGTGGTGGATATTAATCCCCAACTCCTCTTCAACAGGATAACTTGTGTACTAAACAGCAGTGAGTAAATGGAGAGCTCTGCCCTGAGCCTGCATCTCTATTTAAAAGAGGAGTGATGCGGGCAGCCACAAAAAGCGTCTGAGGGACCATACTAAAGGAGGGAGTTGAAATCAGAGATGCCGTGCAGGGGGAGCCTCTCTATGTTATTGATGGTGGATATCTCCTACACAAAGTTCAGTGGCCCTCTCATGCTATAAATCTACAGGCAGATTATCTGTAATTATGTGCAGTATGTGATTTGGAGCATTGGGAGAAATGTAATTTGTGGTGTTTGATGAGTATGAGAGCAGCACCTGCACAAAAAGCTCTACACGCCAGGTTCGAGCTGCTAAATCAGCATCAAGAAACATTTCCCTTGACTTGGAAATGATGGCTGTAACTAAGCATGAGTCAATTTTGGGAAACAGCTTCAATAAAGCCAGGTTAATTCAGCAGTTAAAGGAACACTTTGATGATGAAGGAATTTCCGCAAAGCCGGCTGAAAGAGAGTTGCAGGCGAAGCTGACTGCTCCCCAGAGAGAGTTCCTCACGGTTATCCATGCTCTTAGTGGATGTGACACTGATTCTGCACCCTATAGCAGAGGCAACACAACTGCTTGGAATTTGGTCAAGAAACTGAAGCCTACAGAATTGCAAGAGCTTGAGGTCGTCTTCATTAGGGAAGGAAGCACTCACAAAGAAATTGAACAAGCTGGGGAGCGCTTCCTCCTGAGGCTTTATGACAACTGCGCTGAATCTACTCTGAACAGAGAAAGATTCCTTCGCTACTACAAGATTATCTGCTATCGAGTTGTTTCAAAATGGAGTCTCTTCCCCCTACATCCTAGGCAGCGAAGCAGCACTCATATAGAACATATCACACCGTGCAACAGTGAATAGGAAGGGAACTGGAACCTACTGAATGGGGGTAGATGAAGGAGAACGGGATTCTGCAGCACCAGATAAGCTGCTAAAGTTAATATGCTGTGGCTGCAAGACAGGATGTGGGAAAAGCTGTGGCTGCAGGAGGTTAGGAATGAAATGCAGCCCCATGTGCTCCATCTGTGTTGGGCAGACTTGCACTAACATCGATCAACAGCACACTGAGCGACAAGAGGAGGAAGACGAATAATTATATTTTAATGTACACTGTAATACCCTTTAACTCCGCCCTAACCCCTCTCTTGATTAGAGCAGTCACATTTTATTAATCAGTCACACCTCCTTACATACAATAGGAACTGTATTTTAATGTTAAATTGAACATGTTGCAAAACAGTTACAGCCAAACATCTCTATGGCCTACTACAGACTATCTGAATCCCAATATTTAGTGTCAAAACAACTTGCATGGAGGTTAGGGAGAAACTATGGTTTTTATTAACATCTCTAATTCACAGACAATTAGTCCCTCCATTACAAACAATATACACATCCTATAGCAAAATATAACCACACAAATCACTAGTTCCTGCTTTCTCAAAACTATATAAATTCCTGCCACAATGCTTACTACTGCTGCACTGCTATTGCTGGCTGTGCTGGGCTACAGCCATGCAGGCCTGCCAGTCACTGGCTACCAATCTTCAGGATCATGTCCGTCCCAGTATGATCTAGAAGATGTCAGACCTTCCCTGGTTCAAAGTGTCTTGGATGTAACAGTGCTCCTGATCTTACAGCAACAGCAGCAGCAGTCACCTTGTGGATGCAACCTTCCTGGAAGTTCATGGCGGCGCATGGCCTACCTGGATGCAGATTCATCTCCATCCTGTCCTGGTAATTGGTCCCTTATCACATCTCCAGTTAGCGCATGCGGTCGCAGACCCACCAACAGAGGTAGCTATAATTCGGTTGTCTATCCCGCAAATGGGACTTCTTACTCACAAGTTTGAGGACGTATAACTGGTCTTCAACTTGGAAATCCAAATGCCTTTGCCTCTTCATTTAGTGGAGTAGATGTTGATGCTACATATGTTGATGGCGCATCTCCTTGACTCACGGTCAGCCTGGTTCCAGAGAACATGTGTGGACCTTTGCCAATGCCGTCCATGACCGATCCATCCTATCAAACAGATCAGGATTTGTGTGTCCTTGCATGTATCGCAACTGGCCACATTCTATTCCTTAATTTATTGGAAACAACTATTTTTGTGCAACTGGAGCTCGCATTCGTCCTCCAAATGGAGTTTACTTTACAGCCGAGGATGGTGTGAGATGTTCTTCTACAAACTTTTGCTGCGAGTTCAACCAACCTCCATGGTTCTGCAGGACTCTGCCTACTACTACTAGTGAGGACCTTGAAATACGAATCTGCGGTGACCAGAACACGACAAACGAGAATTCTTTCATCACTAACATTGAAATTTATGTAAAGTGACATCTAAATTCTATGTACCTTAGTCATAGTATTATTGCTTAGCATAAATGTGTATCATTGCTTAGTGTGAATGCATAAATATTATTCAGTCCTACTAAATTAACTTAAAGTTGTTTTGTATAACTAGCATAATTTTCACTATTTGCTATGAATGTGAGAAGCATGGTAAAGTAATCGTTTTGTCTGTTCATATGTCCGGAAGTACCCTCTACATTGGTTTGACTCACTTTTCTTTGATCATGCAAATGAATCTAGCTCTAGGTTGATGTAATCTTCCAATATATGTAATGGCTGGAACATGCAAAAAGGAGTGCTGAATCACAGTTAACATGATCTAAAGATATGGTAAGCTTATTAAATAAAGTGATGTGATTGTGGCTACTTGATCCATGATGTATAAGAACTGTGATGCAGCCATTGTCCTGTTTGGTAGGCCTAACAATGGGAGGTTTATTTAATGTTTTAAGTTCGTATTATGTCATTGATACATACAGCCAAGTAGTGACACAATCGGGATATGGTTCAAAGTTGAGAAGGATGTCTCTAGCTTAGCAACCACTCATACAATGGATGCCTTTATTGTCCCAGCTTGGATTTCAAAATCAAAAGTATTCTCTGCACTAAATTTATTCACATACAATAGCAAAGCGAAATGGCTGACCAGATAGCTAACAACTATTGAAAAGTGCCAAGCATTCAAGATGGGAAGGTAACTATCCCAGAAAGACCTTTGGAGCAGCTTAAGCCGGAAGATTGTGCACAAACTGCAGTTTCTGTTGGCTAACAGAAGCACATCATGGAAATGCGAGAACAGCAAGTGCAGAAAGGAACGAGGTAGAAAGATATTGCAAGAATTGTACACAAAGCAGGACATCTGGTCAATAAGATATAGTACCAGGACCCTGTTGGACATACTCTGGCATATTTCAAGCCTATGGTGTAGGATTATGTCAACTAGCAGGAATGAATGAATAGCTAGTCAATATCCTGCCTATACCTCAACAGGACAAGCTCTGCCAGAAGGTAGATTATCAAGGAACCATATTTTTCACCTCCAACTTCCAGAATTGGTCCATTCCACATGTGCAGTTGGTAAATCCTCTCACATTGTGCTGGTCAAGGCCTCGGAGAAGGATGAAGCAACTTGTGTTAGTTTGGGGTGGGCAAGGTAGATCACAATAACATTCTCGTGCCTCCCTACAGAGAAGTAGAGAGCAAGGCTCTTTCTGTTGAGTTGAATATTGTCAATTTATGGTCTCTCATGCAGTTCTTACTATTGTATAGTGCACTTCATCAAATTACAAGCTTTCTCTTATGCAATATACCTGCTAGAAGGAATGGAGGATGTCTTCAGTATGGGTGTGGCTATTAGGGGTGGGTCTATTCCATGATTATAATTAACCTTTAACCTACACATGTTCAATTGTTTTTTTAATCTAACAATCACATACAATACAACCATGGAAATTAATAATTATTGTATGCTAAAGTTTTAAGAGTGCAGTTTTGCAGCTGGAAATTTTATGAAATTTTATGAGTCACATCACTGCAATTACTTACAATTAGGTACCTGAATAAAAACTGTAAGCAGACTTAACATGTGTGTATTTACAATGGGTAGTAGCAAATCTGAGAGAATAATAATAATATGTGTGCTGTCATTTTTGTCACAAAGACAAGTTGATGACATCATTGCCCAGTATTTTGTAACAATTTTGTCATGAAATGAATTATGCTAACAGGATATATACTAGCCCATGAATGTAGTACTTATGCTCAGCAGATCAAGAGTAGCTGTATAGTATATAGTAGCACATGGTTAATTCCCTATTTTTAGAGTGAAATATATTTGGAAGTTTATGCTGAATTGCACTAGCTATAACCTCATCCAGAGGTCCAATGGAGAAGAAGTCATGCATACAAAGTCTCACACATAAATCTCCATCATAGTGCCTTCTCACATCGCTGCTATCCAGCTGGCGCATGATGAGTTCCAAAACTTGGTCTTTCCACCAGCATGGGCCTCACGATCAGATAGTTAACATCTGGCTTTGCAGCCAACAATGACTAATATTCTGCTTAATATGTAGGGTGGGGTGGGGTGGGTGGTGGAGTCAATTGTTGTGGGGAGCTGAAATTAATCGGGTCCTTTTCCATATAGTAGCGTGAAAAGATATGGTCATCGAAATCAGCCCTAAATTCGTGGAACTGGGCAGTTGATTCACTTCACATGAGGTAACACCGCAATATGTCATGTAAATTGTGTAGCATTTCCAAAGTTTCATGCTTTTTTTATGAGTTATCGGACCATACATACAAGAATGCATCCGTCCATACATACCAGGGGCAGATCCAGGGCTTTGGGGCTATTAATGATGATTTTTTTCTTCTATTTGTTTTTAGCATAATAATATTCATGGCAAGGTAAAATACAACAGGCATTAGCAACTGCAATCAACACCTGATCAACACTTAGCACAAAATGAGAAAATGAGGAGTACACGTGTTTGAGGTAATATAAGTCAGACCTTCTGTTCTAACCTTAAAACTACTGTGTCAGCTGCAACAGCAAGCATGCAGTGTGGCTTTCTATCTGGGCAGTGTCAGTGAGTCTTCAGTTAAGTCAGATCATGTATAAAAGGACCTATACCTAAAGAGAATCTCCTGTAAAGTGAATGGCCAAGACTGTGGATCTACACCAACATTTTTCTAGCAAGAAGTAAGCTATAGCTATATAAGTATATTACCTATGAGACAGAATGATGTAACATGACCAGATTGATTTATTGCCTGGTGGCAGTTCCAGCAGTGCCTCTCAGCTTCAACGTCCCATTCAGTCAGGAGTGGTGCTGATTCTTTATCACAGTCTAACTCTCTCGTAGCTTGTGCTAAAAGCAATGCAGTTGTGTTGGTGAGTAGCACTATTGTTGATGTTGAAGAGAGTGGTATAGGAAGAAGCAGTGGTGTTTGGCTTCAGTTGTTGATGTTGAAGAGAGTGGTATAGGAGGAAGCAGTGGTGTTTGGCTTCCGTTGTTGATGTTGAAGAGTGGTATAGGAGGAAGCAGTGGTGTTTGGCTTCAGTTGTTGATGTTGAAGAGACTGATATAGGAGGAAGCAGTGGTGTTTTGGCTTCAGATTCAAGTGACATTCATCCTGATGTACATTCGGGAGACTTAGGCCAGGTAGTATATAACTAAAATCCCTCAGCAATAATGAGAAATTAGTTTCTTCTCATAAACCATTTTATTCCAACTGAAGGGTTTCAATTGTCCACACGTACCTTCAAAGCTCAGAAATGGCAGTTTCAAAAGAGTTGGCTAGACAAGTACAAAGGCCTAACCTATTCTCTGGTGGATTTTGCTTGTTTTGTGTACTATTTGGGCAATGTGAAGCATCCGTAAAAAGTGTTAGGGTTTCTGGTCAATAGGCCTCTGACAAATTTTAAGAATGCAATTGAGAAGTTAAATGATCATTATATTTCCAAGAGTAGGAAGTCCCATCAGGAGAAAGCAATGGCATTTGCTGCTGTGAAGGAGAACAGAGTGGCTTCCATTGATCAACAAATTAGTTCAAGCCGAGGTGAAATTATTGCTGGAAATCATTTAAAGCTCAGTTCCATTGCTCTGTCATTTTGTGTGGGAGACAAGCATTTGCTTTTAGAGGACATCATGAAGCTGGATTTCAAATAGAATCTGAAAGTTGAGTGAGACGAGACAACTTCCTATCCTTGTTGATTTTTCGCATCGATGCTGGTGATGAAGTTCTCAGAGAACATCTGCGTACATGTGATCGTAATGCACAATGTGCACCAGTCAAAAAATATGATTCAAATTTGTGCGAATATTATTCACAATAAAATTTTACAAAAAATCAGAGAAACTAAGTTTTATTATCTTATAGTTGATGAGGTAACTGATTCGGCCAATGATGAGCAGCTCTCCATAAGTATTCGATTTGTTGATGGTTACAATCCCACAAGAAAAGTCTTGGTTTTTATGTGTGCATGTCTGGTGTCACAGGTGAGGCGATAGCTAGTGATCTGCTGCAGCAGCTGACTACATGGCAGTTGGAGTCACAATTTCTTCTGAGGCATCTTTGGAAACTCACCTAAGAGAGAGCTAGAACTGGATTGATGACATCATGGATGGTGAGAAATGCTTTGAAAGAGATGTGCCGAACCAGATGGATAGAGCATCATGAAGCCTTCAAAAAAATATTCTGACTTGCTATTTCCAGTAGTCAGTCGTCTAGAGGCTATTGCTAACAGTTCAGCAACCGAGTGGAATCGAGATTCCAAACTGATGCTCAATCTCTCCAACTGGTTCTGTCTCAGTTTATTTTATTATGGCTTTGGAAGCTACACATAATGTTTTAGCTTATACTCAAGGGCTGAGTGTGAAGTTTCAGGATAAGGTGTGGATGTAGCATATGCCTATCATGGAGTAAAGAATGTAAAAGGTGTTCTTCATGGGTCAAGGTCAAATATGAATTAATTTCATAGTCGAATCTACACAAGAGCTCTTAAAATGGCTGGAAGTGTTGGTGTGGAGGAGTCCAGACCATGTCTAGCTAAAAACAGCAACATCATCCAAATATCCAGACACAGAATTGCAGTGACTAAATCTCATAATTCCCTTGCTAGACCACCTGATCACTGAGCTTGACCCGAGGTTTGACATCTCATATTGCTGAGTTCATGCTATTACTTCCTTCAGCAAACACTAGTGGAGCATCCACAGTGACACACTCATTTTATTATCTTTTGGGGTTCTATGAAGATGATTTACCACTTCCATCAGCTTTTGATTTTAAGTTTGACATGTGGAAACAAAAGTGACTCAGCAGGCCTCTGAGCTAGATATCCCCCAAAAATCCCTACAATATACAGACAAATTGTTCCCCTAACATTTACATACTTCTGCTCATCATGGTCTCACTTCCTGTTACCAGCCGCGAAAGTGAATGATCTTTTAGCATACTAAGATTGATAAAAACACCACTCTCCGTAGCAGAATGGGGCAAGAAAGATTGAATGGGTTAGCAATGCTCTACCATCATCAGGATATAAACTTTACTCCTGAGAAGTTGTCGAGGAATATGCTTGATATCATCCCCAACACATGTTGCTGTAACTTAATTGTAGTAAATGAAACGAGAAAAATAAAAATTAACAAGGTCGTTTTACCTTGTACCTATATTTTTGGTATAATATATATGGTATAATATATATGGAAGAATTGCACCTAATGGATCGAGAAGACTGCATCAATAAAGAAGAGAACCTTTTTATAAAGTATTGGTGTGCATTATTTCATATGGAAAAGAACTGGTACCTTCTCCTTTTCTTTTATTATTCACAATTTAAGACATACTTTTATTATAATGTCTAATATACAATGTCCAATAAACAGAAAAACAAACAAACATTAAAACAATATATCTTAATAGACTACTTATAAAAAATAATCGTCATTACAACTAAAGCTGGTGCCCAGCACAGCTGCAGTATTACCTCGCTGAATGGCTACTGCAATCCGCTGGGAAAGGAAAAAGGAAGAGTGGGGATCATCCGTTTCCCGTTTGAGACGGTATCCGAAAAGAAATGACCTGCAGACTTGCCAAATGAACCAGCCGTCTCGATCCCGATTGGCACAAAAAATTGGGAGACAGCCAAAGAGGAGTATTTAATCTCCTCTTACGGTATTCAGCACTTGCTTGCCACCGAGCCAGGGCCATTAGAAGACAAGGAGGCGTAAGAGGGAGCGAAGGTGTCTACAATTGTAGCATCCCATACCAAAATACGCCCATTCTTCCAGGGAATGACGGAAGCCCCATCCGGATGTTTACCATCAGAACGTGATAACCCCGGAGGCTCCAGGTGTGAGGGAACCTTGATGGCTGCCAAGGACCACCGGATGATCTCATTTACTTCCCCATGTCTGGAGTGACGCCCTTGGCTATACTTACAACTGAGGCCATACTTGTCAACATTAAGACCACACAAATGACATGAGTGAGGGTAACAGATGGGTAACCTTACACGTAAACCCACAGCAACCCTGATGACATCGTCATCTGTATGAAGCCCCAGTGAGGACATGGGAAGGGAGTGAATCCATGCTCCAGACTCCTTGCAAGCTGCAGCCTGAAGCCTTGCATGAGATGTTAAATCCACTGCAGAATCTAAAAGGGAAGCATATGCCATCTTCACGTGAGGTTTGTCCCAAGCCTTTTGTTGCGAACAGCTAGTGTTATCGGGAGGAAGGTTATTGTGACCAAGGCTCCAAACTTCCAAAGCTGAGTCACAATCACTGTAATTAAAAATGAAGACTAGTAGGAAGGATCTGATGAATAAGATCAAAAGCACCGTTTGCTGATGCCAAAAAGGCAGAAGAAGCAAGCATAACGACACTTCTGATCCCAAGACCACCAAAACTGAGTGGGAGAGAAGCCTGAGCCCTAGCTGGGTCATTGACATCAAGGAGATCTCACTCAGGATGGAGCATTGCAATGAATCAAAATCATGGAGTGTGGGTGAAAGGAAACAAGGGGTAGTTCTCAAGAATATAAGAGCTTTGGAATCGAGAAGGTGTGGCAAAGGAGACAGAAGGCATCATGGGCGTGAAGGTGTGTGAGTCTGCTGCCCATAAACTTCAAGGAATCGACCTTGGCATTGAGCATTGCTTCAATACCAGCATTACCACCGATAGGGGACCCCAAAAGAGTGGCCACCTCCGGATTGACTACCCTGAGCCCTGGAGCAGCACAAAGAGCCTCCCCCAATGTTGCTGGATCGGGGCAAATGAGCTCACACTTGTCCCGATTCAGTTGCAAACCCACCTCCTGAGCTGCAGACTCAACCACATCCAGATCCTGGAGCACTTCGCTCAAACTACCTCCGAGAGTACCATATCCAGATAGAACACGTTAAACTCGGGGATCAACTGAAGTGCAATTCTGTGGATGGTGAGACAGAATAAAAGGGGGCCCAGGGGGTCACCCTGTTGAACTCCCTCAGAAGACAGGATGGACTCATTCCCAAAGAAGAGAGAAGAAGGAGATGCATAGGCTGAATGGACAAATGGGAGTAAATATGGGGCCAACTCCTCCACAGCAGCTAACATTTTATCACGGCGAATTGAATTGAAAGCATTGTGGAAATCCAGCTTCAACAAAACCTGACCTGGCTGAGCCTCAGCACCATGACGAATCCCAAACCCCAGTTGCCGAGGTGACAAAACAGCGCACATTGACTGCTTCAAACGACTGCCAGCGCACTTTGCCACCAAACGTATCAGCTACAGCCAATGGCTATAGGCCTCACACCACCATCCTTCTTGTTCAGGGCTATCAAACTACCGCTGAAAAATAGGGGACGAACAGCAGAAGGAGTTACTCTTGACAAGACCAAATTGCCAAATACTGAAAGGGCGGCTAGGAGCTTGGTGCCACCGTTACCTGCTGATGAACTAACCACGTCCTTCAGGTGTTGAGGGCGTACACCATCTGGCCCTCCTGCAGATCCACATAGGAAGGAGCGAATAGCTTTGGCTATCTCTGAGTGGGATATTTCGAACGAGAAATCACTATCAGGCACTGGGGCAGGGGGTACAACAGAGTCAGGGTGGGGCTGAGGATGTTTTTCCCAGGATACCTGAATTAAAACTGCAAAGGAATCAACGGAACTGGCAATACGTACAGCTCCCTTAAAGTCACCCTCATCGAGCTTGGAAGTAACTCGTTTAGATAGAGAGTGAATAGGATCAGGTTTGGAAGACCTAATATTGTGAGGTGGTCTGGATGGGGGGAGGGGGTCTGACTTGGACTGGATTAGCTGGTTAACATGGGTAGCTAAACTCCTATCACACCCATTTTTATTTGGAACACGAAGACATCTAGATGGATACCTGAAAAGGCGGTCCCACTTGAACTCATCATTTGACAAGGAAACTCCCTCCAGAATATCAGCTAGCTTTGTGGCGGCTGAATATCTCAATGCCCTTGGTAGTCTCTTGAGAAACCTCACTGATAAAGGAAGTGGGAGACCAAACGATGGTGTAACATGATCTCAGCAACCTGCTCATCACTGCTAGAGGAATCCTCTGGGGAAAAATGAGAGCCTGAGCAATGGTTTCCCACTTGACCATCCTGAGCAAACCAGACCTATTTACTGGCATCCATCTATCGCACACAGGACACTGGGCACGAGAAGGGGGAACAGAGATGGACTGGGAGGGAGGATGACTTCCAATAGCATTTAAACTTACGTCCACCTGGCTTGCACAACATGAAGCAGGAACCGATGGCATGGTGGTCACTCGAGCAAAATACTGGACGAATTTCATATAGAGCCCACTATACAATTAGTAACCTAAAACCGACAACTTTCAGGGGCTGCTATTCGGGCACTAGGTAACCTAAAGGATGAAGATACTGTGCTATTCCTGGCAAACCTACAAGCTGTCTATGAATAGACCGAAGGACTAGGCTAACAAACTCAAAATTCAACCATGTGGTCTTTGGTAAAGGGCTTTATAATTGAGTTTATCTTGTTTCAAGTTGTTCTACATTTCATTTCTGTATATTTTGCTGTTTCTGTATATTGTATAGGGAGGATGTCTTCTCCAAATAGAAGCTTCTGGATATCCAGGGATTCCACTTGTTTATTCTTGTAGTAGACTACAGCACATGCCATGTTTCGTTACTACTCTAGTTTATGTACACCACATTATCAACAACACAAATATCAGCACATACCAATCTCTTTACTACACCCATGTAGGATCAGCGACCCTTCTGAATCGGTAACAGCTATCCTGTAGCAAGAACCACAAAAACCAAACAGCAGATCTGAGCAAAGGTTATACTGTATGTTTCAAAAGTCGCATTGTACTCTGCCATTTTGTGATGGCATTTTGAACACAATTAGTTATTAGCTTTTCAGATGTCTTCACTACAAAGAAAAAGTAGAAATGAAGATTTTAGTTAGATCGAGGATCTGAGTAACCAGGTAGACAAATCATCTTTAACATTCCTCAACAGAGAACTATCAGATCTCGTTTTAGCTCACATATAATTGACACAATGTTGAAGTATGTCCCATCAAGTTAGCTTGGATAGTCACCATGAAAGAACTTCTTATCACCAAAGTATAACTTATATCTGGACTTGAACAAGAACTGAGACAATTTTATTGCACCCTGAAAGAAGTCAAGAATAAGGTTTAAAATATGACAACAACTGGATGTAAGATCAAAAATGTGCTTAATTAAGAGACAAATGAAATGGGCTGATTGGAGCAGTATTGATGGTAAATGATATTCGTTGCATTTTTTTGTGTAGATGGAGCATGGACTGAATTTTAGAGACAATTTTGTACAGTTGGCTTGATATTTATTTGATATTGAAGCTATTGGAACCACTAAACAGCAGTTGATCTTATGCTACGGAGTGAAACAAGCAACTACTTGAGTGTCTTCAGGGTTAGCTGGCAGCTTGGCTAGAAATATTAGTTTCCTCAATAAGTACAAGCTTTCATGGATTGCAGCCAACTATGGAGACAGATCTATATAGTACTTACTCCGGCCCAGTTAATGATAGCCCAGTTTTTATCGAAATTTCTTAAGGTGGGACTGGATGTCAAAAACTAGACTTTTTCCCCTTCTTTTTTTCCCCCTTCTTTCAAACTGTTCTTGTATCAATCCTCTAACCATTTGCAAATTGAGAGGCATTCGATGCTCCATTTCCAAGTTGTGTTAGTTTTTGTCCATGTAACAGATCAAGAAACTACTTCATTGTAAACCCAAACATTTCATTGCCCTAACTTGGACTATATTTTCCTTTTTTTTTGGCCGTAAAGCTCATAACTTTCCTACACTTTACTAAAAAAAATTATAGTAATGGATAGCTCTTCTAATTATCTGTGCAATGTATGTGACAAATTTTTAAGTGTTGGGAAGTTATAGTGATTTGAAGTGGTGAGGTTTGGGATTTTCCCTAGCGTTTTCCAGTTGCAAAAGCGGTGGTGGCCTGTCAGTCAAAAACAACAACGTTGATTGATAATCTGTCCATGCTTTGCACAGATTAGAGCCTCCTCTATCAGCTGACCAAATCTAGGACTTTGATATTGAAAATTAGGGCAGTTATGAACTTTTCTGCAAGTTAGGTCAACTTTTTTAGGGATCTTGATGTATCTTTCAAGAAAATATGTCTGAAGAGACCTCCAACATATGATTAGAACACACAAAGCATAAGAAACACAAAGGGGAAAGAATTACTGCATAGAGTGTATAGAAAAAAGTTATGGCGATTTATAATACTTTAGTGGTGCTCTACATACTCAATATTGAAGCGTGCAGAACACGCTACTTATAGTGTGAAATACACACCATTTTCAGTGTTTATTACACACCAAAATCATGTATCACCAACCCCACAGCAGAATGAAAGATGCCAAAGAACACTGCCTTTTACAAACTAAAAATGACATAAGATTAACATGATGATACAAAGTCTCTGTATATACATGTATTAATAAATAAATTATAGTTAAACACCGTAAAGTGCTTCACAGTTATTGATGTTATTTGTAAGGGGAATGGAAGGATGAGCATTTCCATAAAAGTAATACTTGCAGAATATTGAATAGCAAAAGCAGAAATTAAATAAAACAGAATATCCTCAAAACATAAAACTTCTGAATTTTTTAAAAATCTTCAATGAAGGCTTGTGTAGCACTCTCGAAGCTCCCCACTGCCAGCACATAAGGAGCACTTCCATGACAACTGACTTAACATCTGTACAATCCTGGGTAGAGAAAAAGGTCATGGTCAAAAACGTTTGTCAGTAATAAAAACTGCCATGCTGTAACACTGTGTTATGCATGGGGCTAAAACAAGCCTTCAAGGCAAAAAGGATCAGTTTCTATACAAATACTATATACTATACCCTTGTAACAATTACGGTCTACAAAACTTCACCTCTGTAAAGAATATAACTTTGTTAGGATCTGATCTGCTTCAGGCACCTGGTAGCAGAAGAGGTAGAACTGTCAGAGCAAGAAGTGTACTTCCTTGTATTCCTACAACAATAGTGGACACATAATCATATATATATTTCACCCCCTCTCCCGATTTTTTTTTCCTTCGTCACACTTCAGATCATGTAGCACATCAGAAAGTCTTGTGCTGTGCTTCGATCTTCACTTGCTCTATGATAGCAGGAATTTGGCACTAACACTAAAGCTTCAAGGAAGAGAAATTGTATTAATGCAAGCATACAATTATGTCCTATTGGTGAAGGATACCTTTGCAGAAGTGAGAAGTGAAGTCGATGAGCATCACAAGAGGTGGTTCGAGACAGCAGAGAGTGTGGCTGAAAAGTTTGCCTTTAAAATTCAGCAACCCCAATCTTGTGGTCGCCAAATTAACTGCAGCAATGTATGGGCTAGTGAGTATTTCAAATGATCCCTAACTATACCTTTCTGATCATGTTTTGTCAGAATTATCAACCCGTTTTACTGAGGAAAAACAACTATCTCTACTGAAGGTGCATGTCATTATTCCGTCACAATGGGCTCAATGGAAGGATGAATTCCCATCCTTCGCATAAATATATGACGATGATTTGTCATTTCCTGGCTCCAGAGATGCAGAATTAGCTACATGGAGCCTGCATTGAGCAGACAGGATTACTTGCCATGTACCGCACATGAAACATTAAAATTTATGGACAAGGGTCTGTTTCCAAATTTAACAGAACTGTTGAAGATGATTTGCACTTTGCCAATTACATCATGCGAGTGTGAACGATGAGTGTCTGCACTCCGATGTTTGAAGATGTATATGCGTTCTTCGTGGCTCAAGACAGGCTCAATGGTCTTGCACTACTCCATGTGCACTATTCAATGCAAATAGACTTGGATAATGTAATAGCCGAAAAACCCCTCGCCATTTCTAATGTCCTTGATAGAAATTAACCTTGTAAGTAAATTTTTTTCCAGTTTAAATGGTAGCAAGTTTACATAATTTATACAAAGTGAGCTGCTAGCACTTGATTTGGAAGACTGTCAGTAAAATAGGCTGGATCCGCCCCTGGCAACTGAAGTAAGAATTACACCACCACCTAACAGAACTCAACCGCCTAAGTGTGTATATAGCATCCCTAGAGAAAACGAATGGAGCTAAACTTATTAGCTGAGAGGGGGTCTGCCCCACCCCCTCATATAGTGTGGGGCATTACTACATGTTCAGGAGCACCTCAAAAATAAATATCATGGAAAACCTATGAGTGTTTTGAAATTTGTTTATTTGGAATTGCTTGACAGTCATGAGATGACTTGAGTAAAGTTTTAGACAGACAACTCAAAGTGTGTTTTCATACATCCATTTTAACTGAGCTAAAAGCTTTGCTATACTCATTAATAACTAGCTGAAAGGCTGGGCTGCAGATATTACTCCTATAGCTACCACTGGCCCACCTCTCTGGATCCTCTGTGAGAGTATACCCATTTGAGGACAAGCAAACACAGACAGACAGAAAGGGCCAAAAGAAATATTACTGTGCCAAACCTATATCTGCCCTTGTTTGGTAGTTATGTTTAAGGGACATGACATTGCCAGAATAAGTGGATGTGATATCCAAACTCAGTATATGCTTTTACCCCAGGACTAAATTAAAAAGACAGACAAACAGACAGAGCAGTAGAAAGAAAAATTAAGAGAAATATTAGTATGAAGGTCTACAGCAGTGGCTCCATCTTTTGCAAAGTGGTCTGGTAGACTTTAGTATACATTGACGTTTGCAGTCTTCAAAGTTAATTTAAGGGATGATATATTGTGTTTTAACCTTTCACTATTTATTTAAAAAAATTAACTCATCCAAATTAATTCCACTGTGGCTGACAATTGCTAGACCTGCTGCATCTGTGAAGCCATTTCTAGTGTATTATAGGATTAATTGTGATGCTCCTTTTTATTTTATAAGGGAGGGAAAAAAGAAGACCATTGATATGACAGATTGGTGATAAATCGCATTTACAAAGGAGCACACATGCTCGCTGAGGATGAGCAAGGAGATGCCATCAATATATGGACCTTCTATGTTATTTCCTAATGTGTTCCAAAAGGCATTAGTATCTCATTTTTGAACACAGTGATACATCCACACATCCTCGAGAAGGCTGTCTCATTTGACAAATAGATGACAGAATCACAGCTACCTGCAAGTGTGGTGCAGCGACCACATCCTCTAACTGGAGACGTGGTTAGACTCCAAGAACTAGGACAGGATTGAGGTAAATTCACATCCAGGAAGGCCAAATTCTGCCAAGAAGGGGTTCCAGATCGCATCGGCAAGGTGTGTATCCTTAGACTGGGGGACTGAGTCAAGGATAACATCCGAGACATTTTGTGTCAGGAAAGGTCTGGTAGTTTCTAGGTCATCCTGAGATGGACATGATCCTGAAGACTGCCGGCCAATTACTGCAGAAGGAGCAGTGACTGGTAGACTTGCATGGCTGTATCTTGCTACAGCCAGAAATACTAGTGCAACAGCTGTAAACATCTTAGTAAATAGCACAAGAAAAAAGTCAGGGTTGTTGTTCTTTGCAGCTATAGGATTTTCCTACTTATAGTTTTCCAGTAGGAATTCATAGTACTAGACTGTAGCTAAGAACTGAAACGTGTGTGATTCCCTCTCTGATCTTTTGCAAACAGTTTTATTTGTCAACTATAAGCAAGCAAGTTTTCCTCCAATATCCTTTTCAAGGGTTTGGATTGTGGCCAAATTGATAAAAGTTCACATACTGCTGCCTGGTCATGCCAGTTTTATGCAAGATGGTTTGTAACTTGGACTTAGACTCATCATCTTCATTAAGCATGCGATCAACTAAGGTGTTCAGAAATTCATCATTTCTCAATAGCACTACATCCCATTTTCTAACCACTAAGGTAGGCTTTTACCATTTTTTATCTTTTATTGCTCTATTTTATACCTTGATGCATGTAGTTGTTATGTTTCAAGTTTCAGAGCATTTCAATGCTCCATTATGAAGTTATGCACCTTTTTATGTATGCTATTCACATTATCAAGCTATATACAAAATACCGTTTCAATCTTGAAGACGGCGCTCCTGCCAAAGGTAAGCGTATCTCCCTAACCGTTCATGATAGAAGTCTGGAAAAGGACTCTAAATGAAGCTCTCAGTAAGTTTCCAATTACCATAGTTACCACGCAGCCCTGTACTGTCATCACATGATCTGCGCATCCTGTCAGGCGACCGTCATCATTTCGATTTTTACCAAAAAATAGGGGGAAAAAGAACATTTTTCATACCCCACTTTTAATGGCTTCTCCTGAAAATCACTGTTTTCCGAATCTGGAAATATTTTAACTTGCTCATTTTTTAATGTATACAAGATTTAATATATCATTTGAAAGTCCTTTCCCTGCTCTATAAAGTAAATGGGCTAAAACATGTTTAAATCTATCCATGGTGGAGGTATGCATATGGATATACATACCATGTTTAGAACTTCAGGTTGACCTCTCTTAAAAATCAGCTAATGATCTTTTTAGCAATTCACTTTGCACTTCTTTGATCACTCTAAGCACTTCCTAAGTGGGAAGTGGTTAGGACTAAGTGGCCATGAGTTAGAATATTTACCCCTGATACTGAGGTGGGATCCATAACTTCACCTAGGTAGTAGTTATACCAAATCTGGAGCATATTAAAAGAAAGCACATTCAATACACTACATCTTGCACCTGCATTGAGAAAGAAACAAAAAAGTTATGCCAAATGTGTCGACACCCCAGAAATGGTAAAAGCCTCCCTTATAGTTTTCTCACAGTAGGAATTCATAGAACTAGACTGTTCCTAAGAACTGAAACGTGTGTACTTCCCTCTCTGATCTTTTGCAAACAGTTATATTTTTCAACTATAAGCAAGCAAGTTTTCCTCCAATATCCTTTTCAAGGGTTTGGATTGTGGCCAATTTGATAAAAAGTTCACGTACTGCTGCCTGGTCATGCCAGTTTTATGCAAGATGGTTTGTAACTTGGACTTAGACTCATCATCTTCATTAAGCATGAGATCAACTAAGGTGTTCAGAAATTCGCAGTTGGCAAGCATTTCTCAATAGTCATTGAAAGTACTACATCCCATTTTTTAACCACATGATCGCATCTAAAACAGTCTTTGCCAGCTTAGATGCATGAGTACATGGCGAAGAAGCTGCTTCTTTTCATAAATGCAGCATTGCAAAGCTGCAAACTAGAGGCAGTGTTGGGAGGGGGAAAAAACTAGTTTAATGCTCAATCATAACCTGTTTCTCGTGTTTACCGGTTTCCCATCTTTTCTTAATGTCCTTAACAATGTTCTATATTTGAGCCTTGTTCATAGTAGGTTCTTCTATTACACTAGGACACGATGTGCCAAGATCAACTTTAGCTAAAACAGCTCTCCATTCTTCCAACTTCATTTCCACCACTTTCTAAGCATTTTTTTAAGTTCTGTAATTACCCGCAGGTCATTTCATGAATGTATACATGTGTTAATAATTTTCAGCTGCATTAATTACAAAAGGGTATGCCTTTGATCTGGCAGCCCATGCAATTTATTTTGTCATATATATACTTTGGTGGTATAAAATTGTATAATTTGGGTTGTCTTTGGTCTTAGAAAAGAGGTGCAAATGATTAATGCATACAAAGTATTGTCTCCCATATGAGGATGTCTTCTATGGGAGGGTTCTGACAAAACAAGTGCCAATCCCTTTTTAAATATGTTGAAAGCTAACATAGGTGGTCCATACATTGATAGCATCTCTTTAACTCATGGACAGCCTGGCACTAGAGAGCATGTATGTTCCTTTGTGAATGCTAGCTATGACCAACCTATCAGATCATCACATTCACCATAGATTGCCCACTGGGCACATATGATTCCTTCGAAACAATTAGCTGGAACTGGTCACTTGCAGTGCATGGAAGAGATGATTCTTTATGGGATAGTGTTGGGTGTTAATCCACCAGCACTTGCTGCACATTCAACCAACCCCCATGGTTCTGCAGGATACTGGTTAATTCTACTACTGATGATCTTCAAGTGGAAATCGGTAGTGATGAGTATATGTCGCCAATATCCAGATTTATATCATCAAGTAACACATCCTCTTTTTAATATATCTCTAAACATAATTTAGCAAGAGGATTGTGAATTAGTGTAACAGAGTGCTTCATTTTTTCCCATTAGTTTTGTTCTGTGGAAAGTGCAAATAGAGTGTGGAGTTTGTATTTTTTCTTCTTCTTTTTCTTTGGAACACTGTAAGAGAATATGTAGTAAAGTAATGAAAAATGAACAACAGACTAAATAAAAATGGGTGTGATAAATCCTTCAGAGTAAAAATTAGCTGGCTACTATTCACAATGCACGGACACAATCCTCCTGCAATCACTATCATGTTTGATTGTGCAATACTGGTAGTGGCAATTAAAAAAGTATAAGGTTTACCAAATATTAGAAATATTTCTATTTCTCATATAAATCAATTATGAGATGATGGCATAAGAACTAGCCGTGAATGTTCAGTTTGATTTTGCATACTGAGATAACACTAACACAGGAAGCATGTTTTATGTTTTGTAGTGACAAACCAACTGTTTGGAGAAAAGCAGGGCAAACACATGCCATGGATACTCAGTTTATCTATGACTTCTGGGATACTGGTATGAACTGACGATAATAAACCCGTAATCCCTAGGAATGTTTGCACCTCCTTCTTTGTCCACACTTCCTTCTTTGTCTTGGGGACTTCCATTGTCTTGATTGCTCTCACCTTCAATCGCTAGGGTCGATCCATTCCCCCACCCACTTGATTGTGCAGTGACGAGCTCCAAGCTGAAACCAACTCAATGTCACTCACAGATGATCGAGATGCTCCTCCCAGGTTTCACTGAAAATGACCAGATAGGCTCCTGCATACTCCTCCATCCCATGGATCAGCTGGTCCATCAAACTCTGAAAGGTTGCTGGTACCTTTTTCAACAAAAGGCATGACAATGAATTGGTACAGCCCAAATGGAGTGGCAAAGGTTGTTGCTTCTGGCACTTGCTCTGCCAAAGGCACCTGCCAGTAGCCCAAAGTGCAAGAGTTGAGATGTAGTTTGCCTGACCAAGTCTATCGATGAGGTCATCAATGCAGGCATTGGGCAGGTGTCTGATTCTGTCACTGTATTCAGACGTTTCTAGTCCACACAGAGTCTCAGTGACCCATCCTTCTTCTGAAAACCACTATTGGGACACTCCAGGGACTGTCTGAAGGTTCGACTTGCCAACATATTCCTGATATGCCTGAGGTAACCTGTAAGGTGGAAGTTGAATCGGTTGAATAGAACCCAAGATAAGATCATGCTCAATCAAGTTCGTTTTCCAGGTTCATTCCATCATAACTCCTCCAGTAGCTGACTCATCTCCATTTTTTGTTGTTGTGTGAGGTGTTCTCCGATCGTTGGTGTACTCTTATCCACATCCTCTTTCCACACTGGTACATTATCCTGCTTCCTCTGTGTAAAAATTGGTAGAAGGGAATACAAATCATCTTAACATGTTCACATGAAATATCCTGCATTTATTTCGACAACACTCCATCTCCACCATGTAATCAACTTGCCCTACTCACTTCACAACACAGTAAGGTCCCTGCCACTGGGTAAGCAACTTGTGGAAGTGGGCAACAGTACAAGTACTTGATCATCTGGCTTGAACTCTCGCTCCCTAGCATTCTTGTCATACCAGACCTTCTGGCTCTCTTTTGCCGTAGTCATATTCTCTTTGGCCAGTGCTGACATCCACTTAAGCCACTCCCTCATTGTTAGCACATGTGAGATGACACTCTCACTGCTCTTCTCGTCTGCCTGCCAGGTCTATCGCAGCACATCCAGGGGTCCACGTACTGATCTGTCATAGAGCAAATCGATGCTTGGGGAACCTCGCGATATGCAAACAGTACATAAGGTAACAAGTCCTTTCCCTCCATCGTGGAGTACTTATGTAGCATAGACATCAAGTATGATTGAAGTGTTGAACCAACCTATCAGTCTGGGGCTGATACAGTGTCGTACGGATAGTATGCATCCGGTAGATCTCTGTGAGCAACTGTGATGTGAAGTTGCTGGCCTGATCTGTGAGGATTTCCCTTGGTACACCCACTCTGGAGAAGGGGTGAACCAACCTATCAGTCTGGGGATGATACAGTGTCGTACCGATAGGATGAACATGAAGCATCCGGTAGATCTCTGTGAGCAACTGTGATGTGAAGTTGCTGGCCTGATCTGTGAGGATTTCCCTTGGTACACCCACTCTGGATAAGAGGTGAACCAGTTCTTCTGCTACACACTCCCCACCAATAGATCTAAGGGGAAAGGCCTCAGGGTAATGGTTGGCATAATTGCATATCACCAGAATCTATCTCTTTCCCCGAGTGACTTCTGGAGAGTGGCCCCGCAATATCCATAGCAATCCTATGAAATGGTTCCTCCATCACTGGCAGGGGAATGAAGGGTACTCGATGGAGATGAGAATAAAAGAACATCAAGATGCTGTAAAAAGTGTGCTAAAGCAATTGCTGAACATGCATGGAACGATCGATGCCCTATTCTAAGGGAGGAAGCTACTATCTTAGATCCAGAAGACAGAAGAAATTGCTAATGAAGGAGGCATTTTGCCCTGCTAAAATGGAAGTAGCTACCTGTTCCAATGTCATAAGTCTACACAGCTAATACCTGAAGTATTTCATAGGGAGCTCTTACAGGAGATTGTACAAGTATTCATAGTGCAATCTCTCTACACATTTTTTTCTTGCATATGAGGCGGTGGAGAGGCTTCATAAGCAGAGCTTAATGCTACATATATATAGCAGGAGTGCATGGAAGCAAGCAAGAAAACAAGATGGAGCATATGTTACAGCAAAATCATGATTTTTCTTTCGTTCAGTTTATTTCACTCATTCATGTTGACCTGTGGATCACAGCTATTAGAAAGTGCCTGTCTGAAATCAGTTAAAATTACCACTATCCCGGCACTCTGTCTCTTTTTCCTTATTTTATAAATTGATCAAGAATAATTGGAAGCTTGGCATATACCGTGATTAAAGCAGTCACATTTGATTAATCAGTCACACCTCCTTACATACAATATGAACTGTATTTTAATGTTAAACCGAACATGTTGCAAAACAGTTACACCCAAACAGCTCTATGGCCTACTACAGACTATCTGAATCCCAATATTAAGTGTCAAAACAACTTGCATAGAAGTTATGGAGGAAACTATGGATTTTACAACATCTCTAATTTAGAGACAATTAGTCCCTCCATTACATACAATTTACACATCCTTTATACTCTATACAAAATATAACCACTACTTCCTGCTTTCTCAAAACTATATAAATTCCAAAACCAACTGTAACTAGTCTAAAATCACACAGCCTCTACTCCTGCCACTACTTGCCACAATGCTTACTACTGCTGCGCACTGCTGTTGCTGGCTGTGTTTGGCTTCAGCCATGCAGTCACTGGCTACCAATCTTCAGGATCATGTCCTTCCCAGTATGATCTAGAAGATGTCATACCTTCCCTGATTCAAAGTGTCTCGGATGTAACAGTGCTCCTGATCTTACAGCAACAACAGTCACCTTGTGGATGCAACCTTCCTGGAAGTTCATGGCGGCGCGTGGCCTACCTGGATGCAGATTCATCTCCATCCTGTCCTGGTAATTGGTCCCTTATAACGTCTCCAGTTAGCGCATGTGGTCGCAGACACACCAATAGAAGTAGTTGTGATTCGGTTGTCTATCCCGCAAATGGGACTGCCTACTCACAAGTATGTGGACGTATAATTGGTATTCAACATGGAAATCCCAATGGCTTGCACAAGGTATTCTGGGGAGTAGGTCTGGAAGATACATATGTTGATGGCATCTCCTTGACTCACGGTCAGCCTGGTTCCAGAGAACATGTGTGGACCTTTGTCAATGCCATCCATGACCGATCCATCCCATTAGAATATTCAAGATTTGTGTGTCCCTGCATGTATCGCAACTGGCCACATTCTATTCCTTCATTTATTGGAAACAACTATTTTTGTGCAACTGGAGCGCGCACTATTGTTTCAGCTGGAGTTTACTATTCAGCCGACCCTCTGTGGGATGGCAGGGGATGTTCTTCTCCAAACTTTTGCTGCGAGTTCAACCAACCTCCGTGGTTCTGCAGGACTCTGCCTACTACTACTAGTGAGGACCTTGAAATAAGAATCTGCAATGACCAGGACACAATAAATGAGAATTCCTTCATTACTAACATTGAAATTTATGTGAAGTGACATCTAAATTCTATGTACCTTAGTCATAGCATAAATGTGTATCATTGCTTAGTGTGAATGCATAAATGTTATTCAGTCCCTAAATTATAAAAATTAACTTTGTATAACTAGCATAATTTTCACTATTTGCTATGAATGTGAGAAGCATGGTAGAGTAATCGTTTTGTCTGTTCATATGTCCGGAAGTAGCCTCTACATTGGTTTGACTCACTTTTCTTTGATCATGCAAATGAATCTAGCTCTAGGTTGATGTAATCTTCCAATACTCTTCCAATATAAATTATGTAATGGCTGGAACATGCAAAAAGGGCTAGACGTGTGACATACATGTGAAAATTATACTAACGTTCAAAAAGAATTGTCTAAAATCAATCGTTTGCACTGCGCATTTAAAACCTTGTGAGTGGGTTCTTAGATAGTTGCTCTACTAGTAATAAAAGATATTCCAAGAATTGTACACAAAGCAGGACATCTGGTCAATAAGATGTAGTACCAGGACTTGTTTGGCATACTCTGGCATATTTCAAGCCTATGGTGTAGGATTATGTCAACTAGCAGGAATGAATGAATAGCTAGTCAATATCCTGCCTATACCTCAACAAAACATGCTCTGCCATAAGGTAGATTATCAAGGAACCATATTTTTTACCTCCAACTTCCAGAGTTGGTCCATTCCACATGTGCGGTTGGTAAATCTTCTCACATTGTGCTGGTCAAGGCCACGGAGAAGGATGAAGCAACTTGTGTTAGTTTGGGGTGGGCCAGGTAGATCACAATAACATTCTCATGCCTCTCTACAGAGAAGTAGATAGCAAGGCTCTTGCTGTTGAGTTGAATATTGTCAATTTATGGTCTTGTGCGGTTCTGCAACCATTGTATAGTGCACATCATCATTTTCAAATTACAAGCTTTCTCTTATGCAATATACCTGCTAGAAGGAATGGAGGATGTCTTCAGTATGGGTGTGGCTATTAGGGGCGGGTCTATTCCCCTACACATGCTCAATTGTTTTTTTTATCTAACAATCACATAAAATACATCAATGGAAATAAAAAAAGTATTGTATGCTAAAGTTTTAAGAGTACAGTTTTGCAGCTGGAAATTTTTTGAAATTTTATGAATCACATCACTGCAATTACTTACAATTAGATACCTAAATAAAAACTGTAAGCAGACATAACTGGTGTCATTTTTGTCACAAGACAAGTTGACATCATTGCCCAGAATTTTGTAACATTTTTTGTCAAGAAATGAATTATGCTAACAGGATATATACTAGATTATGAATGTAGTAGTTATGCTCAGTAGATCAAGAGTAGCTGTATAGTATAGAAGCACATGGTTAATTCCCTGTTTTCAGAGTGAAATATATTTGGAAGTTTATGCTGAATTGCACTAGATATAACCTTATGCAGCGGTCCAATGGAGAAGGAGTCGTGCATACAAAGTCTCACATAAATCTCCAGCATGGTGTATTTACCCTTCTCTCACATTATCACATCGCTGCTATCCAGCCAGTGTGCATGATGAGTTCCAAAAGATTGGTCTTTCCACCAGCATGGACCTCACCATCAGATAGTTAACATCTGGATCTGCAGCCAACAATGACTATAAATTGTGCTTATTATGTAGGGTGGGGTGGGGTGGGTGGTGAGTCAATTGTTGTGAGGAGCTGAAATTAATCTGGTCCATTTCCATATAGTAGCGTGAAAAGATATGGTCATCGAAATCAGCCCTAAATTCATGGAACTGGTCAGTTGATTCACTTCACATGAGGTAACACCAATATGTCATGTAAATTGTGTAGCATTTCCAAAGTTTCATGCTTTTTTATGAGTTATCGGACCATTGGACCATACATACAAGAATGCATCCGTCCATACATACCAGGGACAGATTCAGGGGGGGGGGGCTTTGGGGGCTTTGGGGGCTGTTAATGATATTCATTATGATTTTTTTCTTCTAGTATTTGTTTTTAGCATAATAATATTTATGAGGCAACAGGTAAAATACAACAGGCATTAGCAACTGTAATCAACACCTGATCAACACTTAGCACAAAATGAGAAAATGAGGAGTACATGTGTTTGAGGTAATATAAGTCAGACCTTCTGATACTAACCTTCAAACTGCTGCAACAGCAAGCATAATTATAGTGTGGCTTTCTATCTGAGCAGTGTTAGCGAGTCTTGCACCAGTTAAGTCAGATCATGTCTAAAAGGGCCTCTATCTCAAGAGAACCTCCTGTAAAGTGAATGGCCAAGACTGTGGATCCTATGCCAACATTTTTCTAGCAAGAAGTAAGCTATAGCTATATAAGTATATTACCTATGAGACAGAACGATGTAACATGACCATTGTTTACTTTAGTTCTGGAACCCCAGTACTACCTGGTGGCAGATCCAGCAGTTGCCTCTCTGCTTCAACATCCCATTCAGTCTGGAGTGGTGCTGATGAAGATAATTCTCTCATAGCTTGTGCTAAAAGCAGTGCAGTTGTGTTGGTGAGTAGCACCAATTCTATTGTTGATGTTGAAGAGAGTGGTATAGGAGGAAGCAGTGGTGTTTGGCTTCAGTTGTTGATGTTGAAGAGTGGTATAGGAGGAAGCAGTGGTAGGTTGGCTTCAGTTGTTGATGTTGAAGAGTGGTATAGGAGGAAGCAGTGGTGGTTGGCTTCAGTTGTTGATGTTGAAGAGTGGTATAGGAGGAAGCAGTGGTGGTTGGCTTCAGTTGTGTTGAAGAGTGGTATAGGAGGAAGCAGTGGTGTTTGGCTTCAGTTGTTGATGTTGAAGAGACTGAGAAGCAGTGGTGTTTTGGCTTCAGATTCAAGTGACATTCATCCTGATGTACATTCGGGAGACTTAGGCCAGGTAGTATATAACTAAAATCCCTCAGCAATAATGAGAAATTAGTTTCTTCTCATAAACCATTTTATTCCAACTGAAGGGTTTCAATTGTCCACACGTACCTTCAAAGCTCAGAAATGGCAGTTTCAAAAGAGTTGGCTAGACAAGTACAAAGGCCTAACCTATTCTCTGGTGGATTTTGCTTGTTTTGTGTACTATTTGGGCAATGTGAAGCATCCGTAAAAAGTGTTAGGGTTTCTGGTCAATAGGCCTCTGACAAATTTTAAGAATGCAATTGAGAAGTTAAATGATCATTATATTTCCAAGAGTAGGAAGTCCCATCAGGAGAAAGCAATGGCATTTGCTGCTGTGAAGGAGAACAGAGTGGCTTCCATTGATCAACAAATTAGTTCAAGCCGAGGTGAAATTATTGCTGGAAATCATTTAAAGCTCAGTTCCATTGCTCTGTCATTTTGTGTGGGAGACAAGCATTTGCTTTTAGAGGACATCATGAAGCTGGATTTCAAATAGAATCTGAAAGTTGAGTGAGACGAGACAACTTCCTATCCTTGTTGATTTTTCGCATCGATGCTGGTGATGAAGTTCTCAGAGAACATCTGCGTACATGTGATCGTAATGCACAATGTGCACCAGTCAAAAAATATGATTCAAATTTGTGCGAATATTATTCACAATAAAATTTTACAAAAAATCAGAGAAACTAAGTTTTATTATCTTATAGTTGATGAGGTAACTGATTCGGCCAATGATGAGCAGCTCTCCATAAGTATTCGATTTGTTGATGGTTACAATCCCACAAGAAAAGTCTTGGTTTTTATGTGTGCATGTCTGGTGTCACAGGTGAGGCGATAGCTAGTGATCTGCTGCAGCAGCTGACTACATGGCAGTTGGAGTCACAATTTCTTCTGAGGCATGCTTCTTTGGAAACTCACCTAAGAGAGAGCTAGAACTGGATTGATGACATCATGGATGGTGAGAAATGCTTTGAAAGAGATGTGCCGAACCAGATGGATAGAGCATCATGAAGCCTTCAAAAAAATATTCTGACTTGCTATTTCCAGTAGTCAGTCGTCTAGAGGCTATTGCTAACAGTTCAGCAACCGAGTGGAATCGAGATTCCCAAACTGATGCTCAATCTCTCCAACTGGTTCTGTCTCAGTTTATTTTATTATGGCTTTGGAAGCTACACATAACGTTTTAGCTTATACTCAAGGGCTGAGTGTGAAGTTTCAGGATAAGGTGTGGATGTAGCATATGCCTATCGTGGAGTAAAGAATGTAAAAGGTGTTCTTCATGGGTCAAGGTCAAATATGAATTAATTTCATAGTCGAATCTACACAAGAGCTCTTAAAATGGCTGGAAGTGTTGGTGTGGAGGAGTCCAGACCATGTCTAGCTAAAAACAGCAACATCATCCAAATATCCAGACACAGAATTGCAGTGACTAAATCTCATAATTCCCTTGCTAATCACTGAGCTTGACCCGAGGTTTGACATCTCATATTGCTGAGTTCATGCTATTACTTCCTTCAGCAAACACTAGTGGAGCATCCACAGTGACACACTCATTTTATTATCTTTTGGGGTTCTATGAAGATGATTTACCACTTCCATCAGCTTTTGATTTTAAGTTTGACATGTGGAAACAAAAGTGACTCAGCAGGCCTCTGAGCTAGATATCCCCCAAAAATCCCTACAATATACAGACAAATTGTTCCCCTAACATTTACATACTTCTGCACATCATGGTCTCACTTCCTTTTACCAGCCGCGAAAGTGAATGATCTTTTAGCATACTAAGATTGATAAAAACACCACTCTCTGTAGCAGAATGGGGCAAGAAAGATTGAATGGGTTAGCAATGCTCTACCATCGTCAGGATATAAACTTTACTCCTGAGAAGTTGTCGAGGAATATGCTCGATATCATCCCCAACACATGTTGCTGTAACTTAATTGTAGTAAATGAAACGAGAAAAATAAAAATGAACAAGGTCGTTTTACCTTGTACCTATATTTTTGGTATAATATATATGGTATAATATATATGGAAGAATTGCACCTAATGGATCGAGAAGACTGCATCAATAAAGAAGAGAACCTTTTTATAAAGTATTGGTGTGCATTATTTCATATGGAAAAGAACTGGTACCTTCTCCTTTTCTTTTATTATTCACAATTTAAGACATACTTTTATTATAATGTCTAATATACAATGTCCAATAAACAGAAAAACAAACAAACATTAAAACAATAAATCTTAATAGACTACTTATAAAAAATAATCATCATTACAACTAAAGCTGGTGCCCAGCACAGCTGCAGTATTACCTCGCTGAATGGCTACTGCAATCCGCTGGGAAAGGAAAAAGGACGAGTGGGGATCATCTGTTTCCCGTTTGAGACGGTATCCGAAAAGAAATGACCTGCAGACTTGCCAAATGAACCAGCCGTCTCGATCCCGATTGGCACAAAAAAATGGGAGACGGCCAAAGAGGAGTATTTAATCTCCTCTTACGGTATTCAGCACTGCTTGCCACCGAGTCAGGGCCATCAGAAGACAAGGAGGCATAGGAGGGAGCGAAGGTGTCTACAATTGTAGCATCCCATACCAAAATACGCCCATTCTTCCAGGGAATGACGGAAGCCCCATCCGGACGTTTACCATCAGACGTGACAAGCCCGGAGGCTCCAGGTGCGAGGGAACCTTGATGGCTGCCAAGGACCACCGGATGATCTCATTTACTTCCCCATGTCTGGTGTGACGCCCTTGGCTATACTTACAACTGAGGCCGTGTGTGCCGTACTTGTCAACATTAAGACCACACAAATGACATGAGTGAGGGTGACAGATGGGTAACCCTAGATGTAAACCCATAGCAACCCTGATGACATCGTCATCCGTATGAAGCCCCAGTGAGGACATGGGAAGGGAGTGAATCCATGCTCCAGACTCCTTGCAAGCTGCAGCCTGAAGCCTTGCATGAGATGTTAAATCCACTGCAGAATCTAAAAGGGAAGCATATGCCATCTTCACGTGAGATTTGTCCCAAGCCTTTTGTTGCGAACAGCTAGTGTTATCGGGAGGAAGGTTATTGTGACCAAGGCTCCAAACTTCCAAAGCTGAGTCACAATCACTGTAATTAAAAATGAAGACTAGTAGGAAGGATCTGATGAATAAGATCAAAAGCACCGTTTGCTGATGCCAAAAAGAAGAAGCAACACTTCTGATCCCAAGACCACCAAAACTGAGTGGGAGAGAAGCCTGAGCCTTAGCTGGGTCATTGACATCAAGGAGATCTCACTCAGGATGGAGCATTGCAATGAATCAAAATCATGGAGTTTGGGTGAAAGGAAACAAGGGGTAGTTCTCAAGGAATATAAGAGCTTTGGAATCGAGAAGGCATGGCAAAGGAGACAGAAGGCATCATGGGCATGAAGGTGTGTGAGTCTGCTGCCCATAAACTTCAAGGAATCGACCTTGGCATTGATCATTGCTTCAATACCAGCATTACCATCGATAGGGGACCCCAAAATAGTGGCCGCCTCCGGATTGACTACCCTGAGCCCTGGAGCAGCACAAAAAGCCTCCCCCAATGTTGCTGGATCGGGGCAAATGAGCTCACACTTGTCCCGATTCAGTTGCAAACCCACCTCCTGAGCTGCAGACTCAACCACATCCAGATCCTGGAGCACTTCGCTCAAACTACCTCTGAGAGTACCACATCCAGATAGAACACGTTAAACTCGGGGATCACATGAAGTGTAATTCTGTGGATGGTGAGACAGAATAAAAGGGGGCCCAGGGGGTCACCCTGTTGAACTCCCTCAGAAGACAGGATGGACTCATTCCCAAAGAAGAGAGAAGAAGGAGAGGCATAAGCTGAATGGACAAATGGGAGTAAATATGGGGCCAACTCCTCCACAGCAGCTAACATTTTATCACAGCGAATTGAATTGAAAGCATTGTGGAAATCCAGCTTCAACAAAACCTGACCTGGCTGTAAATTCTGCAGGAAAATACGAGCAGAGTGTGAGCCACAGCCTCAGCACCATGACGAATCCCAAACCCCAGTTGCCGAGGTGACAAAACAGCGCACATTGACTGCTTCAAACGACTGCCAGCGCACTTTGCCACCAAACGTCTCAGCTACAGCCAATGGCTATAGGCCTCACACCACCATCCTTCTTGTTCAGGGCTATCAAAGTACCGCTGAAAAATAGGGGACGAACAGCAGAAAGAGTTACTCTTGACAAGACCAAATTGCCAAATACTGAAAGGGCGGCTAGGAGCTTGGTGCCACCGTTACCTGCTGATGAACTAACCACGTCTTCAGGTGTTGAGGGCGTACACCATCTGGCCCTCCTGCAGATCCACATGGGAAGGAGCGATTAGCTTTGGCTATCTCTGAGTGGGATATTTCGAACGAGAAATCACTATCAGGCACTGAGGCAGGGGGTACAACAGAGTCAGGGTGGGGCTGAGGATGTTTTTCCCAGGATGCCTAAATTAAAACTGCAAAGGAATCAACGGAACTGGCAATACGTACAGCTCCCTTAAAGTCACCCTCATCGAGCTTGGAAGCAACTCGTTTAGATAGAGAGTGAATAGGATCAGGTTTGGAAGACCTAATATTGTGAGGTGGGCTGGATGGGGGGAGGGGGTCTGAATTGTACTGGATTAGCTGGTTAACACGGGTAGCTAAACTCCTATCACACCCATTTTTATTTGGAACACAAAGACATCTAGATGGATACCTGAAAAGGCGGTCCCACTTGAACTCATCATTTGACAAGGAAACTCCCTCCAGAATATCAGCTAGCTTTGTGGCGGCTGAATATCTCAATGCCCTCGGTAGTCTCTTGAGAAACCTCACTGATGATGGAAGTGGGAGACCAAACGATGGTGTAACATGATCAACAACCTGCTCATCACTGCTAGAGGAATCCTCTGGGGAAGAATGAGAGCCTGAGCAATGGTTTCCCACTTGACCATGAGTCCTGAGCAAACCAGACTTATTTACTGGCATCCATCTATCGCACACAGGACACTAGGCACGAGAAGGGGGAACGAAGATGGACTGGGAGGGAGGATGACTTCCAACAGCATTTAAACTTACGTCCACCTGGCTTGCACAACATGAAGCAGGAATCGATGGCATGGTGGTCACTCGAGCAAAATACTGGACGAATTTCCATATAGAGCCCACTATACAATTAGTAACCTAAAACCGACAACTTTCATGGGCTTTTTTTACTCAAAGTCAAAAAAGGAAACTTTGTTGAAAACATTATAGAATTTATCATGATCGTTTGTGCTCGATATTGTGTCAATATCGATGTTTCTTTCAGAAGTTTGAATAAGTATGTCGGGGGGGGGGGGGGGGAACTGAGGGGGCAGCACTCCATAAAGGAGCATAAATGAATTTATGTTCTCTGAAGTCACTATAGGCGCTACCTGGGAATGTGGTAACATAGTACATATTTTAGAACAAAACAGGTCAACACTAAATGTCACATCAACACTAAATGTCACATCCATGGATCTTCATCACTATTATCAACATCCAAGAGAATATATGGCTCCAGAGAAGTTTAACTGCTACTGCATCTGATCATTATGACAGGCCCTATAAACATCTAATGACAAGAATAGCATGTACTTGTAAACAAGGTGTAAATCATGAGGTAATGTGTTGATTAAAATCACTGTACTGAGTGCATCATTCTAAAGTGTGCTATACACACTAAATAACCTAAGAAGTGTGTGGTGCACGCTCTTTAAACAGCACACTTAGCAAGTAAGTGTGCTGTGCACAATCATTTATAAAATTGGTGTGCTAGGTATTTAGTGTGCTATACATGCTCTAGTTTTTACAGTGTAGCATTTCTTGTTTGCAAGGAAACCTTGGCATACACCAAGGCACTAACACTAAAGCTTCAAGGAAGAGAAATTGAATTAATGCAAGCATAGAATTATGTCCTATTGGTGAACGATACCTTTGCAGAAGTGAGAAGTGAAGTCGATGAGCATTACAAGAAGTGGTTGGAGACAGCAGAGAGTGTGGCTGAAAAGTTTGGCTTTAAAATTCAGCAACCCCGATCTTGTAGTCGCCAAATTAACTGCAGCAATGTATAGGCCAATAGTGCTAGTGAGTATTTCAAGTGATCCCTAACTATTCCTTTCTGATCATGTTTTGTCAGAATTATCAACCCGTTTTACTGAGGAAAAACAACTATCTCTACTGAAGGTGCATGTCATTATTCCGTCACAATGGGTAATATTCCTCAATGGAAGGATGAATTCCCATCCTTCGCATAAATATATGACGATGATTTGTCATTTCCTGGCTCCATAGATGCAGAATTAGCTATATACATGGAGCCTGCATTGAGCAGACAGGATTATTTGCCATGTACCGCACGTGAAACATTAAAATTTATGGACAAGGGTCTGTTTCCAAATTTGACAGAACTGTTGAAGCTGATTTGCACTTTGCCAATTACATCATGCGAGTGTGAACGATGAGTGTCTGCACTCCTATGTTTGAAGACGTATATGCGTTCTTCGTGGCTCAAGACAGGCTCAATGGTCTTGCACTACTCCATGTGCACTATTCAATGCAAATAGACTTGGATAATGTAATAGCCGAAAAAACCCTCGCCATTTCTAATGTCCTTGATAGAAATTAACCTTGTAAGTTAAATTTTTTCCAGTTTAAATGGTAGCAAGTTTACATAATTTATACAAAGTGAGCTGCTAGCACTTGATTTGGAAGACTGTCAGTAAAATAGGCTGGATCCGCCCCTGGCAACTGAAGTAAGAATTACACCACCACCTAACAGAACTCAACCGCCTAAGTGTGTATATAGCATCCCTAGAGAAAACGAATGGAGCTAAACTTATTAGCTGAGAGGGGGTCTGCCCCACCCCCTCAAATAGTGTGGGGCATTACTACATGTTCAGGAGCACCTCAAAAATAAATATCATGGAAAACATATGAGTGTTTTGAAATTTGTTTATTTGGAATTGCTTGACAGTCATGAGATGACTTGAGTAAAGTTTTAGACAGACAACTCAAAGTGTGTTTTCATACATCCATTTTAACTGAGCTAAAAGCTTTGCTATACTCATTAATAACTAGCTGAAAGGCTGGGCTGCAGATATTACTCCTATAGCTACCACTGGCCCACCTCTCTGGATCCTCTGTGAGAGTATACCCATTTGAGGACAAGCAAACACAGACAGACAGAAAGGGCCAAAAGAAATATTACTGTGCCAAACCTATATCTGCCCTTGTTTGGTAGTTATGTTTAAGGGACATGACATTGCCAGAATAAGTGGATGTGATATCCAAACTCAGTATATGCTTTTACCCCAGGACTAAATTAAAAAGACAGACAAACAGACAGAGCAGTAGATAGAAAAATTTAGTATGAAGGTCTACAGCAGTGGCTCCATCTTTTGCAAAGTGGTCTGGTAGACTTTAGTATACATTGACGTTTGCAGTCTTCAAAGTTAATTTAAGGGATGATATATTGTGTTTTAACCTTTCACTATTTATTTTAAAAAATTAACTCATCCAAATTAATTCCACTGTGGCTGAAAATTGCTAGACCTGCTGCATCTGTGAAGCCATTTCTAGTGTATTATAGGATTAATTGTGATGCTCCTTTTTATTTTATAAGGAAGGGAAAAAAGAAGACCATTGATATGACAGATTGGTCATAAATCGCATTTACAAAGGAGCACACATGCTCGCTGAGGATGAGCAAGGAGATGCCATCAATATATGGACCTTCTATGTTATTTCCTAATGTGTTCCAAAAGGCATTAGTATCTCATTTTTGAACACAGTGATACATCCACACATCCTCGAGAAGGCTGTCTCATTTGACAAATAGATGACAGAATCACAGCTACCTGCAAGTGTGGTGCAGCGACCACATCCTCTAACTGGAGACATGGTTAGACTCCAAGAACTAGGACAGGATTGAGGTAAATTCACATCCAGGAAGGCCAAATTCTGCCAAGAAGGGGTTCCAGATCGCATCGGCAAGGTGTGTATCCTTAGACTGGGGGGACTGAGTCAAGGATAACATCCGAGACATTTTGTGTCAGGAAACGTCTGGTAGTTTCTAGGTCATCCTGAGATGGACATGATCTTGAAGACTGCCAGCCAATTACTGCAGAAGGAGCAGTGACTGGTAGACTTGCATTGTATCTTGCTACAGCCAGAAATACTAGTGCAACAGCTGTAAGCATCTTAGTAAATAGCACAAGAAAAAAGTCAGGGTTGTTGTTTTTTGCAGCTATAGGATTTTTCTACTTATAGTTTTCCAGTAGGAATTCATAGTACTAGACTGTAGCTAAGAACTGAAACGTGTGTGCTTCCCTCTCTGATCTTTTGCAAACAGTTTTATTTGTCAACTATAAGCAAGCAAGTTTTCCTCCAATATCCTTTTCAAGGGTTTGGATTGTGGCCAAATTGATAAAAGTTCACATACTGCTGCCTGGTCATGCCAGTTTTATGCAAGATGGTTTGTAACTTGGACTTAGACTCATCATCTTCATTAAGCATGCGATCAACTAAGGTGTTCAGAAATTCATCATTTCTCAATAGCACTACATCCCATTTTCTAACCACTAAGGTAGGCTTTTACCATTTTTTATCTTTTATTGCTCTATTTTATACCTTGATGCATGTAGTTGTTATGTTTCAAGTTTCAGAGCATTTCAATGCTCCATTATGAAGTTATGCACCTTTTTGTGTATGCTATTTCACATTATCAAGCTATATACAAAATACCGTTTGAATCTTGAAGACGGCGCTCCTGCCAAAGGTAAGCGTATCTCCCTAACCGTTCATGATAGAAGTCTGGAAAAGGACTCTAAATGAAGCTCTCAGTAAGTTTCCAATTACCATAGTTACCACGCAGCTCTGTGCTGTCATCACATGATCTGCGCATCCTGTCAGGCGACCGTCATCATTTCGATTTTTACCAAAAAATAGGGGAAAAAAGAACATTTTTCATACCCCATTTTTCATGGCTTCTCCTGAAAATCACTGTTTTCCGAATCTGGAAATATTTTAACTTGCTCATTTTTTAATGTATACAAGATTTTAATATATCATTTGAAAGTCCTTTCCCTGCTCTATAAATTAAATGGCTAAAACATGTTTAAATCTATCCATGGTGGAGGTATGCATATGGATATACATACCATGTTTAGAACTTCAGGTTGACCTCTCTTAAAAATCAGCTAATGATCTTTTTAGCAATTCACTTTGCACTTCTTTGATCACTCTAAGCACTTCCTAAGTGGGAAGTGGTTAGGACTAAGTGGCCATGAGTTAGAATATTTACCCCTGATACTGAGGTGGGATCCATAACTTCACCTAGGTAGTAGTTATACCAAATCTGGAGCATATTAAAAGAAAGCACATTCAATACACTACATCTTGCACCTGCATTGAGAAAGAAACAAAAAAGTTATGCCAAATGTGTCGACACCGCAGAAATGGTAAAAGCCTCCCTTATAGTTTTCTCACAGTAGGAATTCATAGAACTAGACTGTTCCTAAGAACTGAAATGTGTGTACTTCCCTCTCTGATCTTTTGCAAACAGTTATATTTGTCAACTATAAGCAAGCAAGTTTTCCTCCAATATCCTTTTCAAGGGTTTGGATTGTGGCCAATTTGATAAAAAGTTCACGTACTGCTGCCTGGTCATGCCAGTTTTATGCAAGATGGTTTGTAACTTGGACTTAGACTCATCATCTTCATTAAGCATGAGATCAACTAAGGTGTTCAGAAATTCGCAGTTGGCAAGCATTTCTCAATAGTCATTGAAAGTACTACATCCCATTTTTTAACCACATGATCGCATCTAAAACAGTCTTTGCCAGCTTAGATGCATGAGTACATGGCGAAGAAGCTGCTTCTTTTCATAAATGCAGCATTGCAAAGCTGCAAACTAGAGGCAGTGTTGGGAGGGGGGAAAAACTAGTTTAATGCTCAATCATAACCTGTTTCTCGTGTTTACCGGTTTCCCATCTTTTCTTAATGTCCTCCCTGTCCTTAACAATGTTCTATATTTGAGCCTTGTTCATAGTAGGTTCTTCTATTACACTAGGACACGATGTGCCACTATCAACTTTAGCTAAAACAGCTCTCCATTCTTCCAACTTCATTTCCCCCACTTTCTAAGCATTTTTTTAAGTTCTGTAATTACCCGCAGGTCATTTCATGAATGTATACATGTGTTAATAATTTTCAGCTGCATTAATTACAAAAGGGTATGCCTTTGATCTGGCAGCCCATGCAATTTATTTTGTCATATATATACTTTGGTGGTATAAAATTGTATAATTTGGGTTGTCTTTGGTCTTAGAAAAGAGGTGCAAATGATTAATGCATACAAAGTATTGTCTCCCATATGAGGATGTCTTCTATGGGAGGGTTCTGACAAAACAAGTGCCAATCCCTTTTTAAATATGTTGAAAGCTAACATAGGTGGTCCATACATTGATAGCATCTCTTTAACTCATGGACAGCCTGGCACTAGAGAGCATGTATGTTCCTTTGTGAATGCTAACTATGACCAACCTATCAGGTTATCACATTCACCATAGGTTGCCCACTGGGCACATATGATTCCTTGGAAACAATTAACTGGAACTGGTCACTTGCAGTGCATGGAAGAGATGATTCTTTATGGGATAGTGTTGGGTGTTAATCCACCAGCACTTGCTGCACATTCAACCAACCCCCATGGTTCGGCAGGATACTGCTTAATTCTACTACTGATGATCTTCAAGTGGAAATCGGTAGTGATGAATATATGTCGCCAATATCCAGATTTATATCATCAAGTAACACATCCTCTTTTTAATATATCTCTAAACATAATTTAGCAAGAGGATTGTGAATTAGTGTAACAGAGTGCTTCATTTTTTCCCATTAGTTTTGTTCTGTGGAAAGTGCAAATAGAGTGTGGAGTTTGTATTTTTTCTTCTTCTTTTTCTTTGGAACACTGTAAGAGAATATGTAGTAAAGTAATGAAAAAGGAACAACGGACTAAATAAAAATGGGTGTGATAAATCCTTCAGAGTAAAAATGAGCTGGCTACTATTCACAATGCACTGACACAATCCTCCTGCAATCACTATCATGTTTGATTGTGCAATACTGGTAGTGGCAATTAAAAAAGTATAAGGTTTACCAAAATTTAATATTAGAAATATTTCTATTGCTCATATAAATCAATTATGAGATGATGGCATAAGAACTAGCCGTGAATGTTCAGTTTGATTTTGCATACTGAGATAACACTAACACAGGAAGCATGTTTTATGTTTTGTAGTGACAAACCAACTATTTGGAGAAAAGCAGGGCAAACACATGCCATGGATACTCAGTTTATCTATGACTTCTGGGATACTGGTATGAACTGACGATAATAAACCCGTAATCCCTAGGAATGTTTGCACCTCCTTCTTTGTCCACACTTCCTTCTTTGTCTTGGGGACTTCCAATGTCTTGATTGCTCTCACCTTCAATCGCTAGGGTCGATCCATTCCCCCACCCACTTGATTGTGCAGTGACGAGCTCCAAGCTGAAACCAACTCAATGTCACTCACAGATGATCGAGATGCTCCTCCCAGGTTTCACTGAAAATGACCAGATAGGCTCCTGCATACTCCTCCATCCCATGGATCAGCTGGTCCATCAAACTCTGAAAGGTTGCTGGTACCTTTTTCAACAAAAGGCATGACAATGAATTGGTACAGCCCAAATGGAGTGGCAAAGGTTGTTGCTTCTGGCACTTGCTTTGCCAAAGGCACCTGCCAGTAGCCCAAAGTGCAAGAGTTGAGATGTAGTTTGCCTGACCAAGTCTATCGATGAGGTCATCAATGCAGGCATTGGGCAGCTGTCTGATTCAGTCACTGTATTCAGACGTTTCTAGTCCACACAGAGTCTCAGTGACCCATCCTTCTTCTGAAAACCACTATTGGGACACTCCAGGGACTGTCTGAAGGTTCGATAATGACACTTGCCAGCAACCTATCAGTCTGGGGCTGATACAGTGTCGTACGGATAGTATGCATCCGGTAGATCTCTGTGAGCAACTGTGATGTGAAGTTGCTGGCCTGATCTGTGAGGATTTCCCTTGGTACACCCACTCTGGAGAAGGGGTGAACCAACCTATCAGTCTGGGGATGATACAGTGTCGTACCGATAGGATGAACATGAAGCATCCGGTAGATCTCTGTGAGCAACTGTGATGTGAAGTTGCTGGCCTGATCTGTGAGGATTTCCCTTGGTACACCCACTCTGGAGAAGAGGTGAACCAGTTCTTCTGCTACACACTCCCCACCAATAGATCTAAGGGGAAAGGCCTCAGGGTAATGGTTGGCATAATTGCATATCACCAGAATCTATCTCTTTCCCCAAGTGACTTCTGGAGAGTGGCCCCGCAATATCCATAGCAATCCTATGAAATGGTTCCTCCATCACTGGCAGGGGAATGAAGGGTACTCGATGGAGATGAGAATAAAAGAACATCAAGATGCTGTAAAAAGTGTGCTAAAGGGAAATCTGCAATTGCTGAACATGCATGGAACGATCGATGCCCTATTCTAAGGGAGGAAGCTACTATCTTAGATCCAGAAGACAGAAGAAACTGCTAATGAAGGAGGCATTTTGCCCTGCTAAAATGGAAGTAGCTACCTGTTCCAATGTCATAAGTCTACACAGCTAATACCTGAAGTATTTCATAGGGAGCTCTTACAGGAGATTGTACAAGTATTCATAGTGCAATCTCTCTACACATTTTTTTCTTGCATATGAGGCGGTGGAGAGGCTTCATAAGCAGAGCTTAATGCTACATATATATAGCAGGAGTGCATGGAAGCAAGCAAGAAAACAAGATGGAGCATATGTTACAGCAAAATCATGATTTTTCTTTCGTTCAGTTTATTTCACTCATTCATGTTGACCTGTGGATCACAGCTATTAGAAAGTGCCTGTCTGAAATCAGTTAAAATTACCACTATCCCGGCACTCTGTCTCTTTTTCCTTTTTTTATAAATTGATCAAGAATAATTGGAAGCTTGGCGTATACCGTGATTAAAGCAGTCACATTTTATTAATCAGTCACACCTCCTTACATACAATATGAACTGTATTTTAATGTTAAACCGAACATGTTGCAAAACAGTTACACCCAAACAGCTCTATGGCCTACTACAGACTATCTGAATCCCAATATTAAGTGTCAAAACAACTTGCATAGAAGTTATGGAGGAAACTATGGATTTTACAACATCTCTAATTTAGAGACAATTAGTCCCTCCATTACATACAATTTACACATCCTTTATACTCTATACAAAATATAACCACTACTTCCTGCTTTCTCAAAACTATATAAATTCCAAAACCAACTGTAACTAGTCTAAAATCACACAGCCTCTACTCCTGCCACTACTTGCCACAATGCTTACTACTGCTGCACTGCTGTTGCTGGCTGTGTTTGGCTTCAGCCATGCAGTCACTGGCTACCAATCTTCAGGATCATGTCCTTCCCAGTATGATCTAGAAGATGTCATACCTTCCCTGATTCAAAGTGTCTCGGATGTAACAGTGCTCCTGATCTTACAGCAACAACAGTCACCTTGTGGATGCAACCTTCCTGGAAGTTCATGGCGGCGCGTGGCCTACCTGGATGCAGATTCATCTCCATCCTGTCCTGGTAATTGGTCCCTTATCACGTCTCCAGTTAGCGCATGTGGTCGCAGACCTACCAATACAAGTAGTTGTGATTCGGTTGTCTATCCCGCAAATGGGACTGCCTACTCACAAGTATGTGGACGTATAATTGGTATTCAACATGGAAATCCCAATGGCTTGCACAAGGTATTCTGGGGAGTAGGTCTGGAAGATACATATGTTGATGGCATCTCCTTGACTCACGGTCAGCCTGGTTCCAGAGAACATGTGTGGACCTTTGTCAATGCCATCCATGACCGATCCATCCCATTAGAATATTCAAGATTTGTGTGTCCCTGCATGTATCGCAACTGGCCACATTCTATTCCTTCATTTATTGGAAACAACTATTTTTGTGCAACTGGAGCGCGCACTATTGTTTCAGCTGGAGTTTACTATTCAGCCGACCCTCTGTGGGATGGCAGGGGATGTTCTTCTCCAAACTTTTGCTGCGAGTTCAACCAACCTCCGTGGTTCTGCAGGACTCTGCCTACTACTACTAGTGAGGACCTTGAAATAAGAATCTGCAATGACCAGGACACAATAAATGAGAATTCTTTCATTACTAACATTGAAATTTATGTGAAGTGACATCTAAATTCTATGTACCTTAGTCATAACATAAATGTGTATCATTGCTTAGAGTGAATGCATAAATGTTATTCAGTCCCTAAATTATAAAAGTTAACTTTGTATAACTAGCATAATTTTCACTATTTGCTATGAATGTGAGAAGCATGGTAGAGTAATCGTTTTGTCTGTTCATATGTCCGGAAGTAGCCTCTACATTGGTTTGACTCACTTTTCTTTGATCATGCAAATGAATCTAGCTCTAGGTTGATGTAATCTTCCAATACTCTTCCAATATAAATTATGTAATGGCTGGAACATGCAAAAAGGGCTAGATGTGTGACATACATGCGAAAATGATACTACCGTTCAAAAAGAATTGTCTAAAATCAATCGTTTGCACTGCGCATTTAAAACCTTGTGAGTGGGTTCTTAGATAGTTGCTCTACTAGTAATAAAAGATATTCCAAGAATTGTACACAAAGCAGGACATCTGGTCAATAAGATGTAGTACCAGGACCTTGTTTGGCATACTCTGGCATATTTCAAGCCTATGGTGTAGGATTATGTCAACTAGCAGGAATGAATGAATAGCTAGTCAATATCCTGCCTATACCTCAACAAAACATGCTCTGCCATAAGGTAGATTATCAAGGAACCATATTTTTTACCTCCAACTTCCAGAGTTGGTCCATTCCACATGTGCGGTTGGTAAATCTTCTCACATTGTGCTGGTCAAGGCCACGGAGAAGGATGAAGCAACTTGTGTTAGTTTGGGGTGGGCCACCTAGATCACAATAACATTCTCATGCCTCTCTACAGAGAAGTAGATAGCAAGGCTCTTGCTGTTGAGTTTAATATTGTCAATTTATGGTCTTGTGCGGTTCTGCAACCATTGTATAGTGCACATCATCATTTTCAAATTACAAGCTTTCTCTTATGCAATATACCTGCTAGAAGGAATGGAGGATGTCTTCAGTATGGGTGTGGCTATTAGGGGCGGGTCTATTCCCCTACACATGCTCAATTGTTTTTTTTATCTAACAATCACATAAAATACATCAATGGAAATAAAAAAAGTATTGTATGCTAAAGTTTTAAGAGTACACTTTTGCAGCTGGAAATTTTTTGAAATTTTATGAATCACATCACTGCAATTACTTACAATTAGGTACCTAAATAAAAACTGTAAGCAGACATAACTGGTGTCATTTTTGTCACAAGACAAGTTGACATCATTGCCCAGAATTTTGTAACATTTTTTGTCAAGAAATGAATTATGCTAACAGGATATATACTAGATTATGAATGTAGTAGTTATGCTCAGTAGATCAAGAGTAGCTGTATAGTATAGAAGCACATGGTTAATTCCCTGTTTTCAGAGTGAAATATATTTGGAAGTTTATGCTGAATTGCACTAGATATAACCTTATGCAGCGGTCCAATGGAGAAGGAGTCGTGCATACAAAGTCTCACATAAATCTCCAGCATGGTGTATTTACCCTTCTCTCACATTATCACATCGCTGCTATCCAGCCAGTGTGCATGATGAGTTCCAAAAGATTGGTCTTTCCACCAGCATGGACCTCACCATCAGATAGTTAACATCTGGATCTGCAGCCAACAATGACTATAAATTGTGCTTATTATGTAGGGTGGGGTGGGGTGGGTGGTGAGTCAATTGTTGTGAGGAGCTGAAATTAATCTGGTCCATTTCCATATAGTAGCGTGAAAAGATATGGTCATCGAAATCAGCCCTAAATTCGTGGAACTGGTCAGTTGATTCACTTCACATGAGGTAACACCAATATGTCATGTAAATTGTGTAGCATTTCCAAAGTTTCATGCTTTTTTATGAGTTATCGGACCATTGGACCATACATACAAGAATGCATCCGTCCATACATACCAGGGACAGATCCAGGGGGGGGGCTTTGAGAGTATCAAAGAGGGTAACAGGCCCGTGAGAATGGCAATGATTATATTCAGAGCATATCAATATATATGGGGCTTTGGGGGCTTTGGGGGCTGTTAATGATATTCATTATGATTTTTTTCTTCTAGTATTTGTTTTTAGCATAATAATATTTATGAGGCAACAGGTAAAATACAACAGGCATTAGCAACTGTAATCAACACCTGATCAACACTTAGCACAAAATGAGAAAATGAGGAGTACATGTGTTTGAGGTAATATAAGTCAGACCTTCTGATACTAACCTTCAACCTGCTGCAACAGCAAGCATAATTATAGTGTGGCTTTCTATCTGAGCAGTGTTAGTGAGTCTTGCACCAGTTAAGTCAGATCATGTCTAAAAGGGCCTCTATCTCAAGAGAACCTCCTGTAAAGCGAATGGCCAAGACTGTGGATCCTACGCCAACATTTTTCTAGCAAGAAGTAAGCTATAGCTATATAAGTATATTACCTATGAGACAGAACGATGTAACATGACCATTGTTTACTTTAGTTCTGGAACCCCAGTACTACCTGGTGGCAGATCCAGCAGTTGCCTCTCTGCTTCAACATCCCATTCAGTCTGGAGTGGTTCTGATGAAGATAATTCTCTCATAGCTTGTGCTAAAAGCAGTGCAGTTGTGTTTGTGAGTAGCACCAATTCTATTGTTGATGTTGAAGAGAGTGGTATAGGAGGAAGCAGTGGTGTTTGGCTTCAGTTGTTGATGTTGAAGAGTGGTATAGGAGGAAGCAGTGGTAGGTTGGCTTCAGTTGTTGATGTTGAAGAGTGGTATAGGAGGAAGCAGTGGTGGTTGGCTTCAGTTGTTGATGTTGAAAGGAGGAAGCAGTGGTGGTTGGCTTCAGTTGTGTTGAAGAGTGGTATAGGAGGAAGCAGTGGTGTTTGGCTTCAGTTGTTGATGTTGAAGAGACTGAGAAGCAGTGGTGTTTTGGCTTCAGATTCAAGTGACATTCATCCTGATGTACATTCGGGAGACTTAGGCCAGGTAGTATATAACTAAAATCCCTCAGCAATAATGAGAAATTGTTTCTTCTCATAAACCATTTTATTCCAACTGAAGGGTTTCAATTCTCCACACGTACCTTCAAAGCTCAGAAATGGCAGTTTCAAAAGAGTTGGCTAGACAAGTACAAAGGCCTAACCTATTCTCTGGTGGATTTTGCTTGTTTTGTGTACTATTTGGGCAATGTGAAGCATCCGTAAAAAGTGTTAGGGTTTCTGGTCAATAGGCCTCTGACAAATTTTAAGAATGCAATTGAGAAGTTAAATGATCATTATATTTCCAAGAGTAGGAAGTCCCATCAGGAGAAAGCAATGGCATTTGCTGCTGTGAAGGAGAACAGAGTGGCTTCCATTGATCAACAAATTAGTTCAAGCCGAGGTGAAATTATTGCTGGAAATCATTTAAAGCTCAGTTCCATTGCTCTGTCATTTTGTGTGGGAGACAAGCATTTGCTTTTAGAGGACATCATGAAGCTGGATTTCAAATAGAATCTGAAAGTTGAGTGAGACGAGACAACTTCCTATCCTTGTTGATTTTTCGCATCGATGCTGGTGATGAAGTTCTCAGAGAACATCTGCGTACATGTGATCGTAATGCACAATGTGCACCAGTCAAAAAATATGATTCAAATTTGTGCGAATATTATTCACAATAAAATTTTACAAAAAATCAGAGAAACTAAGTTTTATTATCTTATAGTTGATGAGGTAACTGATTCGGCCAATGATGAGCAGCTCTCCATAAGTATTCGATTTGTTGATGGTTACAATCCCACAAGAAAAGTCTTGGTTTTTATGTGTGCATGTCTGGTGTCACAGGTGAGGCGATAGCTAGTGATCTGCTGCAGCAGCTGACTACATGGCAGTTGGAGTCACAATTTCTTCTGAGGCATGCTTCTTTGGAAACTCACCTAAGAGAGAGCTAGAACTGGATTGATGACATCATGGATGGTGAGAAATGCCTTGAAAGAGATGTGCCGAACCAGATGGATAGAGCATCACGAAGCCTTCCAATTTTTTTTCTAACTTGCTATTTCCAGTAGTCAGTCGTCTAGAGGCTATTGCTAACAGTTCAGCAACCGAGTGGAATCGAGATTCCCAAACTGATGCTCAATCTCTCCAATTGGTTCTGTCTCAGTTTATTTTATTATGGCTTTGGAAGCTACACATAACGTTTTAGCTTATACTCAAGGGCTGAGTGTGAAGTTTCAGGATAAGGTGTGGATGTAGCATATGCCTATCGTGGAGTAAAGAATGTAAAAGGTGTTCTTCATGGGTCAAGGTCAAATATGAATTAATTTCATAGTCGAATCTACACAAGAGCTCTTAAAATGGCTGGAAGTATTGGTGTGGAGGAGTCCAGACCATGTCTAGCTAAAAACAGCAACATCATCCAAATATCCAGACACAGAATTGCAGTGACTAAATCTCATAATTCCCTTGCTAGACCACCTGATCACTGAGCTTGACCCGAGGTTTGACATCTCATATTGCTGAGTTCATGCTATTACTTCCTTCAGCAAACACTAGTGGAGCATCCACAGTGACACACTCATTTTATTATCTTTTGGGGTTCTATGAAGATGATTTACCACTTCCATCAGCTTTTGATTTTAAGTTTGACATGTGGAAACAAAAGTGACTCAGCAGGCCTCTGAGCTAGATATCCCCCAAAAATCCCTACAATATACAGACAAATTGTTCCCCTAACATTTACATACTTCTGCACATCATGGTCTCACTTCCTTTTACCAGCCGCGAAAGTGAATGATCTTTTAGCATACTAAGATTGATAAAAACACCACTCTCCGTAGCAGAATGGGGCAAGAAAGATTGAATGGGTTAGCAATGCTCTACCATCGTCAGGATATAAACTTTACTCCTGAGAAGTTGTCGAGGAATATGCTCGATATCATCCCCAACACATGTTGCTGTAACTTAATTGTAGTAAATGAAACGAGAAAAATAAAAATGAACAAGGTCGTTTTACCTTGTACCTATATTTTTGGTATAATATATATGGTATAATATATATGGAAGAATTGCACCTAATGGATCGAGAAGACTGCATCAATAAAGAAGAGAACCTTTTTATAAAGTATTGGTGTGCATTATTTCATATGGAAAAGAACTGGTACCTTCTCCTTTTCTTTTATTATTCACAATTTAAGACATACTTTTATTATAATGTCTAATATACAATGTCCAATAAACAGAAAAACAAACAAACATTAAAACAATATATCTTAATAGACTACTTATAAAAAATAATCGTCATTACAACTAAAGCTGGTGCCCAGCACAGCTGCAGTATTACCTCGCTGAACGGCTACTGCAATCCGCTGGGAAAGGAAAAATGAAGAGTGGGGATTATCCGTTTCCCGTTTGAGACAGTTATCCAAATCCGAAAAGAAATGACCTGCAGACTTGCCAAATGAACCAGCCGTCTCGATCCCGATTGGCACCAAAAAATGGGAGACAGCCAAAGAGGAGTATTTAATCTCCTCTTACGGTATTCAGCACTGCTTGCCACCGAGCCAGGGCCATCAGAAGACAAGGAGGCATAGGAGGGAGCGAAGGTGTCTACAATTGTAGCATCCCATACCAAAATACGCCCATTCTTCCAGGGAATGACGGAAGCCCCATCCGGACGTTTACCATCAGACGTGACAAGCCCGGAGGCTCCAGGTGCGAGGGAACCTTGATGGCTGCCAAGGACCACCGGATGATCTCATTTACTTCCCCATGTCTGGAGTGACGCCCTTGGCTATACTTACAACTGAGGCCGTGTGTGCAATAGTTGTCAACATTAAGACCACACAAATGACATGAGTGAGGGTGACAGATGGGTAACCCTAGATGTAAACCCATAGCAACCCTGATGACATCGTCATCCGTATGAAGCCCCAGTGAGGACATGGGAAGGGAGTGAATCCATGCTCCAGACTCCTTGCAAGCTGCAGCCTGAAGCCTTGCATGAGATGTTAAATCCACTGCAGAATCTAAAAGGGAAGCATATGCCATCTTCACGTGAGGTTTGTCCCAAGCCTTTTGTTGCGAACAGCTAGTGTTATCGGGAGGAAGGTTATTGTGACCAAGGCTCCAAACTTCCAAAGCTGAGTCACAATCACTGTAATTAAAAATGAAGACTAGTAGGAAGGATCTGATGAATAAGATCAAAAGCACCGTTTGCTGATGCCAAAAAGGCAGAAGAAGCAAGCATAACGACAGTTCTGATCCCAAGACCACCAAAACTGAGTGGGAGAGAAGCCTGAGCCTTAGCTGGGTCATTGACATCAAGGAGATCTCACTCAGGATGGAGCATTGCAATGAATCAAAATCATGGAGTGTGGGTGAAAGGAAACAAGGGGTAGTTCTCAAGGAATATAAGAGCTTTGGAATCGAGAAGGCATGGCAAAGGAGACAGAAGGCATCATGGGCGTGAAGGTGTGTGAGTCTGCTGCCCATAAACTTCAAGGAATCGACCTTGGCATTGATCATTGCTTCAATACCAGCATTACCATCGATAGGGGACCCCAAAATAGTGGCCGCCTCCGGATTGACTACCCTGAGCCCTGGAGCAGCACAAAGAGCCTCCCCCAATGTTGCTGGATCGGGGCAAATGAGCTCACACTTGTCCCGATTCAGTTGCAAACCCACCTCCTGAGCTGCAGACTCTACCACATCCAGATCCTGGAGCACTTCGCTCAAACTACCTCTGAGAGTACCACATCCAGATAGAACACGTTAAACTCGGGGATCACATGAAGTGTAATTCTGTGGATGGTGAGACAGAATAAAAGGGGGCACAGGGGGTCACCCTGTTGAACTCCCTCAGAAGACAGGATGGACTCATTCCCAAAGAAGAGAGAAGAAGGAGAGGCATAGGCTGAATGGACAAATGGGAGTAAATATGGGGCCAACTCCTCCACAGCAGCTAACATTTTATCACAGCGAATTGAATTGAAAGCATTGTGGAAATCCAGCTTCAACAAAACCTGACCTGGCTGTAAATTCTGCAGGAAAATACGAGCAGAGTGTGAGCCACAGCCTCAGCACCATGACGAATCCCAAACCCCAGTTGCCGAGGTGACAAAACAGCGCACATTGACTGCTTCAAACGACTGCCAGCGCACTTTGCCACCAAACGTCTCAGCTACAGCCAATGGCTATAGGCCTCACACCACCATCCTTCTTGTTCAGGGCTATCAAAGTACCGCTGAAAAATAGGGGACGAACAGGAGAAGGAGTTACTCTTGACAAGACCAAATTGCCAAATACTGAAAGGGCGGCTAGGAGCTTGGTGCCACCGTTACCTGCTGATGAACTAACCACGTCCTTCAGGTGTTGAGGGCGTACACCATCTGGCCCTCCTGCAGATCCACATGGGAAGGAGCGATTAGCTTTGGCTATCTCTGAGTGGGATATTTCGAACGAGAAATCACTATCAGGCACTGAGGCAGGGGGTACAACAGAGTCAGGGTGGGGCTGAGGATGTTTTTCCCAGGATGCCTGAATTAAAACTGCAAAGGAATCAACGGAACTGGCAATACGTACAGCTCCCTTAAAGTCACCCTTATCGAGCTTGGAAGCAACTCGTTTAGATAGAGAGTGAATAGTATCAGGTTTGGAAGACCTAATATTGTGAGGTGGGCTGGATGGGGGGAGGGGGTCTGAATTGGACTGGATTAGCTGGTTAACACGGGTAGCTAAACTCCTATCACACCCATTTTTATTTGGAACACAAAGACATCTAGATGGATACCTGAAAAGGCGGTCCCACTTGAACTCATCATTTGACAAGGAAACTCCCTCCAGAATATCAGCTAGCTTTGTGGCGGCTGAATATCTCAATGCCCTCGGTAGTCTCTTGAGAAACCTCACTGATGATGGAAGTGGGAGACCAAACGATGGTGTAACATGATCAACAACCTGCTCATCACTGCTAGAGGAATCCTCTGGGGAAGAATGAGAGCCTGAGCAATGGTTTCCCACTTGACCATGAGTCCTGAGCAAACCAGACTTATTTACTGGCATCCATCTATCGCACACAGGACACTAGGCACGAGAAGGGGGAACAGAGATGGACTGGGAGGGAGGATGACTTCCAACAGCATTTAAACTTACGTCCACCTGGCTTGCACAACATGAAGCAGGAATCGATGGCATGGTGGTCACTCGAGCAAAATACTGGACGAATTTCCATATAGAGCCCACTATACAATTAGTAACCTAAAACCGACAACTTTCATGGGCTTTTTTTACTCAAAGTCAAAAAAGGAAACTTTGTTGAAAACATTATAGAATTTATCATGATCGTTTGTGCTCGATATTGTGTCAATATCGATGTTTCTTTCAGAAGTTTGAATAAGTGTGTCGGGGGGGGGGGGAACTGAGGGGGCAGCACTCCATAAAGGAGCATAAATGAATTTATGTTCTCTGAAGTCACTATAGGCGCTACCTGGGAATGTGGTAACATAGTACATATTTTAGAGGTCAACACTAAATGTCACATCAACACTAAATGTCACATCCATGGAACTTCATCACTATTATCAACATCCAAGAGAATATATGGCTCCAGAGAAGTTTAACTGCTACTGCATCTGATCATTATGACAGGCCCTATAAACATCTAATGACAAGAATAGCATGTACTTGTAAACAAGGTGTAAATCATGAGGTAATGTGTTGATTAAAATCACTGTACTGAGTGCATCATTCTAAAGTGTGCTATACACACTAAATAACCTAAGAAGTGTGTGGTGCACGCTCTTTAAACAGCACACTTAGCAAGTAAGTGTGCTGTGCACAATCATTTATAAAATTGGTGTGCTAGGTATTTAGTGTGCTATACATGCTCTAGTTTTTACAGTGTAGCATTTCTTGTTTGCAAGGAAACCTTGGCATACACCAAGGCACTAACACTAAAGCTTCAAGGAAGAGAAATTGAATTAATGCAAGCATACAATTATGTCCTATTGGTGAAGGATACATTTGCAGAAGTGAGAAGTGAAGTCGATGAGCATCACAAGAAGTGGTTCGAGACAGCAGAGAGTGTGGCTGAAAAGTTTGGCTTTAAAATTCAGCAACCCCGATTTTGTAGTCGCCAAATTAACTGCAGCAATGTATAGGCCAATAGTGCTAGTGAGTATTTCAAGTGATCCCTAACTATACCTTTCTGATCATGTTTTGTCAGAATTATCAACCCGTTTTACTGAGGAAAAACAACTATCTCTACTGAAGGTGCATGTCATTATTCTGTCACAAATGGGTAATATTCCTCAATGGAAGGATGAATTCCCATCCTTCGCATAAATATATGACGATGATTTGTCATTTCCTGGCTCCATAGATGCAGAATTAGCTACATGGAGCCTGCATTGAGCAGACAGGATTACTTGCCATGTACCGCACGTGAAACATTAAAATTTATGGACAAGGGTCTGTTTCCAAATTTGACAGAACTGTTGAAGCTGATTTGCACTTTGCCAATTACATCATGCGAGTGTGAACGATGAGTGTCTGCACTCCGATGTTTGAAGACGTATATGCGTTCTTCGTGGCTCAAGACAGGCTCAATGGTCTTGCACTACTCCATGTGCACTATTCAATGCAAATAGACTTGGATAATGTAATAGCCGAAAAAACCCTCGCCATTTCTAATGTCCTTGATAGAAATTAACCTTGTAAGTTAATTTTTTTCCAGTTTAAATGGTAGCAAGTTTACATAATTTATACAAAGTGAGCTGCTAGCACTTGATTTGGAAGACTGTCAGTAAAATAGGCTGGATCCGCCCCTGGCAACTGAAGTAAGAATTACACCACCACCTAACAGAACTCAACCGCCTAAGTGTGTATATAGCATCCCTAGAGAAAACGAATGGAGCTAAACTTATTAGCTGAGAGGGGGTCTGCCCCACCCCCTCAAATAGTGTGGGGCATTACTACATGTTCAGGAGCACCTCAAAAATAAATATCATGGAAAACATATGAGTGTTTTGAAATTTGTTTATTTGGAATTGCTTGACAGTCATGAGATGACTTGAGTAAAGTTTTAGACAGACAACTCAAAGTGTGTTTTCATACATCCATTTTAACTGAGCTAAAAGCTTTGCTATACTCATTAATAACTAGCTGAAAGGCTGGGCTGCAGATATTACTCCTATAGCTACCACTGGCCCACCTCTCTGGATCCTCTGTGAGAGTATACCCATTTGAGGACAAGCAAACACAGACAGACAGAAAGGGCCAAAAGAAATATTACTGTGCCAAACCTATATCTGCCCTTGTTTGGTAGTTATGTTTAAGGGACATGACATTGCCAGAATAAGTGGATGTGATATCCAAACTCAGTATATGCTTTTACCCCAGGACTAAATTAAAAAGACAGACAAACAGACAGAGCAGTAGATAGAAAAATTAATAGAAATATTAGTATGAAGGTCTACAGCAGTGGCTCCATCTTTTGCAAAGTGGTCTGGTAGACTTTAGTATACATTGACGTTTGCAGTCTTCAAAGTTAATTTAAGGGATGATATATTGTGTTTTAACCTTTCACTATTTATTTTAAAAAATTAACTCATCCAAATTAATTCCACTGTGGCTGACAATTGCTAGACCTGCTGCATCTGTGAAGCCATTTCTAGTGTATTATAGGATTAATTGTGATGCTCCTTTTTATTTTATAAGGAAGGGAAAAAAGAAGACCATTGATATGACAGATTGGTCATAAATCGCATTTACAAAGGAGCACACATGCTCGCTGAGGATGAGCAAGGAGATGCCATCAATATATGGACCTTCTATGTTATTTCCTAATGTGTTCCAAAAGGCATTAGTATCTCATTTTTGAACACAGTGATACATCCACACATCCTCGAGAAGGCTGTCTCATTTGAAAAATAGATGACAGAATCACAGCTACCTGCAAGTGTGGTGCAGCGACCACATCCTCTAACTGGAGACATGGTTAGACTCCAAGAACTAGGACAGGATTGAGGTAAATTCACATCCAGGAAGGCCAAATTCTGCCAAGAAGGGGTTCCAGATCGCATCGGCAAGGTGTGTATCCTTAGACTGGGGGGACTGAGTCAAGGATAACATCCGAGACATTTTGTGTCAGGAAACGTCTGGTAGTTTCTAGGTCATCCTGAGATGGACATGATCTTGAAGACTGCCAGCCAATTACTGCAGAAGGAGCAGTGACTGGTAGACTTGCATTGTATCTTGCTACAGCCAGAAATACTAGTGCAACAGCTGTAAGCATCTTAGTAAATAGCACAAGAAAAAAGTCAGGGTTGTTGTTTTTTGCAGCTATAGGATTTTTCTACTTATAGTTTTCCAGTAGGAATTCATAGTACTAGACTGTAGCTAAGAACTGAAACGTGTGTGCTTCCCTCTCTGATCTTTTGCAAACAGTTTTATTTGTCAACTATAAGCAAGCAAGTTTTCCTCCAATATCCTTTTCAAGGGTTTGGATTGTGGCCAAATTGATAAAAGTTCACATACTGCTGCCTGGTCATGCCAGTTTTATGCAAGATGGTTTGTAACTTGGAGTTAGACTCATCATCTTCATTAAGCATGAGATCAACTAAGGTGTTCAGAAATTCGCAGTTGGCAAGCATTTCTCAATAGTCATTGAAAGTACTACATCCCATTTTTTAACCACATGATCGCATCTAAAACAGTCTTTGCCAGCTTAGATGCATGAGTACATGGCGAAGAAGCTGCTTCTTTTCATAAATGCAGCATTGCAAAGCTGCAAACTAGAGGCAGTGTTGGGAGGGGAAAAAAACTAGTTTAATGCTCAATCATAACCTGTTTCTCGTGTTTACCGGTTTCCCATCTTTTCTTAATGTCCTCCCTGTCCTTAACAATGTTCTATATTTGAGCCTTGTTCATAGTAGGTTCTTCTATTACACTAGGACACGATGTGCCACTATCAACTTTAGCTAAAACAGCTCTCCATTCTTCCAACTTCATTTCCCCCACTTTCTAAGCATTTTTTTAAGTTCTGTAATTACCCGCAGGTCATTTCATGAATGTATACATGTGTTAATAATTTTCAGCTGCATTAATTACAAAAGGGTATGCCTTTGAGCTGGCAGCCCATGCAATTTATTTTGTCGTATATATACTTTGGTGGTATAAAATTGTATAATTTGGGTTGTCTTTGGTCTTAGAAAAGAGGTGATCATTCACTAGAGGTGAAATTTTATTGCAAATGATTAATGCATACAAAGTATTGTCTCCCATATGAGGATGTCTTCTATGGGAGGGTTCTGACAAAACAAGTGCCAATCCCTTTTTAAATATGTTGAAAGCTAACATAGGTGGTCCATACATTGATAGCATCTCTTTAACTCATGGACAGCCTGGCACTAGAGAGCATGTATGTTCCTTTGTGAATGCTAACTATGACCAACCTATCAGATCATCACATTCACCATAGATTGCACATATGAACAATTACTTCATTGTAACTGGAACTGGTCACTTGCAGTGCATGGAAGAGATGATTCTTTATGGGATAGTGTTGGGTGTTCATCCACCAGCACTTGCTGCACATTCAACCAACCCCCATGGTTCTGCAGGATACTGCTTAATTCTACTACTGATGATCTTCAAGTGGAAATCGGTAGTGATGAGTATATGTCGCCAATATCCAGATTTATATCATCAAGTAACACATCCTCTTTTTAATATATCTCTAAACATAATTTAGCAAGAGGATTGTGAATTAGTGTAACAGAGTGCTTCATTTTTTCCCATTAGTTTTGTTCTGTGGAAAGTGCAAATAGAGTGTGGAGTTTGTATTTTTTCTTCTTCTTTTTCTTTGGAACACTGTAAGAGAATATGTAGTAAAGTAATGAAAAAGGAACAACAGACTAAATAAAAATGGGTGTGATAAATCCTTCATAGTAAAAATGAGCTGGCTACTATTCATAATGCACTGACACAATCCTCCTGCAATCACTATTATGTTTGATTGTGCAATACTGGTAGTGGCAATTAAAAAAGTATAAGGTTTACCAAATATTAGAAATATTTCTATTTCTCATATAAATCAATTATGAGGTGATGGCATAAGAACTAGCCGTGAATGTTCAGTTTGATTTTGCATACTGAGATAACACTAACACAGGAAGCATGTTTTATGTTTTGTAGTGACAAACCAACTGTTTGGAGAAAAGCAGGGCAAACACATGCCATGGATACTCAGTTTATCTATGACTTCTGGGATACTGGTATGAACTGACGATAATAAACCTGTAATCCCTAGGAATGTTTGCACCTCCTTCTTTGTCCACACTTCCTTCTTTGTCTTGGGGACTTCCAATGTCTTGATTGCTCTCACCTTCGATTGCTAGGGTCAATCCATTCCCCCACCCACTTGATTGTGCAGTGACGAGCCCCAAGCTGAAACCAACTCAATGTCACTCACAGATAATCGAGATGCTCCTCCCAGGTTTCACTGAAAATGACCAGATAGGCTCCTGCATACTCTCCATCCCATGGATCAGCTGGTCCATCAAACTCTGAAAGGTGCTTTGCCAAAGGCACCTGCCAGTAACCCAAAGTGCAAGAGTTGAGATGTAGTTTGCCTGACCAAGTCTATCGATGAGGTCATCAATGCAGGCATTGAGCAGGTGTCTGATTCTGTCACTGTATTCAGACGTTTCTAGTCCACACAGAGTCTCAGTGACCCATCCTTCTTCTGAAAACCACTATTGGGACACTCCAGGGACTGTCTGAAGGTTCGACTTGCCAACATATTCCTGATATGCCTGAGGTAACCTGTAAGGAGGAAGTTGAATCGGTTGAATAGAACCCAAGATAAGATCATGCTCAATCAAGTTTGTTTTCCAGGTTCATTCCAGAACACGTCTCCTAACTCCTCCAGTAGCTGACTCATCTCCATTTTTTGTTGTTGTGCGAGGTGTTCTCCGATCGTTGGTGTATTCTTATCCACATCCTCTTTCCACACTGGTACATCATCCTGCTTCCTCTGTGTAAAAATTGGTAGAAGGGAATACAAATCATCTTAACATGTTCACATGAAATATCCTGCATTTATTTCGGCAACACTCCATCTCCACCATTTAATCAACTCACTTCACAACACAGTAAGGTCCCTGCCACTGGGTAAGCAACTTGTGGAAGTGGGCAACAGTACAAGTACTTGATCATCTGGCTTGAACTCTCGCTCACTAGCATTTTTGTCATACCAGGCCTTCTGGCTCTCTTTTGCCGTAGTCATATTCTCTTTGGCCATTGCTGACATCCACTTAAGCCACTCCCTAATTGTTAGCACATGTGAGATGACACTCTCACTGCTCTTCTCGTCTGCCTGCCAGGTCTATCGCAGCACATTCAGGGGTCCACGTACTGATCTGTCATAGAGCAAATCGATGCTTGGGGTACCTTACGATATGCAAACAGTACATAAGGTAACAACTTATCCCAGTCCTTTCCCTCCATCGTGGAGTACTTATGTAGCATAGACATCAAGTATGATTGAAGTGTTGAACCAACCTATCAGTCTGGGGCTGATACAGTGTCGTACAGATAGTATGCATCCGGTAGATCTCTGTGAGCAACTGTGATGTGAAGTTGCTGGCCTGATCTGTGAGGATTTTCCTTGGTACACCCACTCTGGAGAAGGGGTGAACCAACCTATCAGTCTGGGGATGATACAGTGTCGTACGGATAGGATGAACATGTAGCATCCGGTAGATCTCTGTGAGCAACTGTGATGTGAAGTTACTGGCCTGATCTGTGAGGATTTCCCTTGGTACACCCACTCTGGAGAAGAGGTGAACCAGTTCTTCTGCTACACACTCCCCACCAATAGATCTAGGGTAATGGGTGGCATAATTGAATATCACCAGAATCTATCTCTTTCCCGAGACTTCTGGAGAGTGGCACCGCAATTACCATAGCAATCCTCTGAAATGGTTCCTCCATCACTGGCAGGGGAATGAAGGGTACTGGATGGAGATGAGAATAAAAGAACATCAAGATGCTTGGAAAAGTGTGCTAAAGAGAAATTTGCAATAGCTGAACATGCATGGAACAATGGATGCCCTATTCTGAGGGAGGAAGCTACTATCTTAGATCCAGAAGACAGAAGAAACTGCTAATGAAGGAGTCATTTTGCACTGCTAAAATGGAAGTAGCTACCAGTTCCAATGTCATAAGTCTACACAGCTAATACCTGAAGTATTTCATAGGGAGCTCTTACAGGAGATTTTACAAGTATTCATAGTGCAATCTCTCTACACATTTTTTTCTTGCATATGAGGCGGTGGAGAGGCTTCATAAGCAGACTTAATGCTACATATAGCGGGAGGGTGCATGGAGGCAAGCAAGAAAACAAGATGGAGCATACATTACAGCAAAATAATGATTTTACTTTTGTTCAGTTTATTTCACTCATTCATGTTGACCTGTGAATCACACTTTAAATATTAGTAAGTGCCTCTCTGAAATCAGTTAAAATTACCACTATCCCGGCACTCCGTCTCTTTTTCCTTTTTTTATAAATTGAAAGAGTAATTAGAAGCTTGGCGTATACCTTGATTAAAGCAGTCACATTTTATTAATCAGTCACACCTCCTTACATACAATATGAAATGTATTTTAATGTTAAACTGAACATGTTGCAAAACAGTTACACCCAAACAGCTCTATGGCCTACTACAGACTATCTGAATCCCAATATTTAGAGTCAAAACAACTTGTTATGGACGAAACTATGGCTTTTAGAACATCTCTAATTTAGAGACAATTAGTCCCTCCATTACATACAATTTATACATCCTTTATACTCTATACAAAATATAACCACTACTTCCTGCTTTCTCAAAACTATATAAATTCCAAAACCAACTGTAACTAGTCTAAAATCACACAGCCTCTACTCCTGCCACTACTTGCCACAATGCTTACTACTGCTGCGCACTGCTGTTGCTGGCTGTGTTTGGCTTCAGCCATGCAGTCACTGGCTACCAATCTTCAGGATCATGTCCTTCCCAGTATGATCTAGAAGATGTCATACCTTCCCTGATTCAAAGTGTCTCGGATGTAACAGTGCTCCTGATCTTACAGCAACAACAGTCACCTTGTGGATGCAACCTTCCTAGAAGTTCATGGCGGCGCGTGGCCTACCTGGATGCAGATTCATCTCCATCCTGTCCTGGTAATTGGTCCCTTATCACGTCTCCAGTTAGCGCATGTGGTCGCAGACACACCAATAGAAGTAGTTGTGATTCGGTTGTCTATCCCACAAATGGGACTGCCTACTCACAAGTATGTGGACGTATAATTGGTCTTCAACATGGAAATCCCAATGGCTTACACAAGGCATTCAGGGGAGTTGGTGTTGAAGGTACATATGTTGATGGCATCTCCTTGACTCATGGTCAGCCTGGTTCCAGAGAACATGTGTGGACCTTTGTCAATGCCATCTATGGCCGATCCATCCCATCAAAACATTCAAGATTTGTGTGTCCTTGCATGTATCGCAACTGGCCACATTCTATTCCTTCATTTATTGGAAACAACTATTTTTGTGCAACTGGAGCTCGCACTATTGTTTCAGCTGGAGTTTACTATCTAGCCGACCCTCTGTGGGATGGCGTGGGATGTTCTTCTCAAAACTTTTGCTGCGAGTTCAACCAACCTCCATGGTTCTGCAGGACTCTACCTACTACTACTAGTGAGGACCTTGAAATACGAATCTGCAGTGACCAGAACACGACAAATGAGAATTCTTTCATTACTAACATTGAAATTTATGTGAAGTGACATCTAAATTCTATGTACCTTAATCATAGTATTATTGCTTAGCATAAATGTATATCATTGCTTAGTATGAATGCATAAATGTTATTCAGTCCTACTAAATTATAAAAGTTAACTTAAAGTATAACTAGCATAATTTTCACTATTTGACATGAATGTGAGAAGCATGGTAAAGTAATCGTTTTGTCTGTTCATATGTCCGGAAGTAGCCTCTACATTGGTTTGACTCATTTTTCTTTGATCATGCAAATGAATCTAGCTCTAGGTTGATGAAATCTTCCAATATATGTAATGGCTGGAACATGCAAAAAGGAGTGCTGAATCTCAGTTAACATTAATTATGGTAAGCTTTAACTCTTTCACCGCTAGACGCGTGACATACACGCGAAAATGATCATTCAAAAAGAATTGTCTAAAATCAATCGTTTGCACTGCACATTTAAAAACTTGTGAGTGGGTGCTTAGATAGTTGCTCTACTAGTAATAAAAGTATTACGGGCAAATTAGATAGCCGTAACACCTTACCGTTCGCGTCATGGCGTCTCGAAAGTTTACTGTTGATGATGAAGAGAAGGTAAGCAGGTATCTGGAAAATGTGTATAGAAAAAGTTAGAAACTTTCTATTTCCTGAGTGTAAGAAAAGCTGGGTGTGGCATTTTTCCTGGTTAGTTGGCAGGTGTTCGAATGTATATGGATCTCAGTCATTTTTAGATATAGTGTGTTTGCCTTCTTCTATTTCAGAGTTTGACTAGCTCTCTTCTCTATATTTGTCATCTCCTCCAGGCCCTTCACCTGTGAGTGTGCTCCCTCCAGCTGCCTCTTCTGTCTCACGGGCATTCTGATTACATTTGTAATGATATGCATAATCGTGGTTTAGTTACCAAGCAATTGTGGTTAACCACAAAGTGTTTGTCTCAAAGGTTGCTATGGATTTGTTACTTTCCTGGGGGACGGTATAAAATTTATAGCAAAATTTATAGTAAAAGACAATAATTTTTTTAAATCCTGAAATATCACCGCTGATGTGATTGTGGCTACTTGATCCATGAAGTATAAGAACTGTGATGCCTGTTTGGTAGGCCTAACGATGGGAGGTTTCTTTTAATGTTTTAAGTTTGATAATAACTATATCATGTCATTGATACATACAGCCAAGTAGTCGGACACAATCATCAGGATATGGGTCAAAGTTCAGAAGGATGTCTCTAGCTTAGCACACAATGGATGCCTTTATTGTCCAAGCTTGGATTTCAAACTCAAAAGTATTCTCTGCAGCACTAAATTTATTCACATAGCTATAGCAAAGAGAAATGGTTGACCAGATAGCTAACAACTTATTGAAAAGTGCCGCTGTGAAGAGCATTCAAGATGGGAAGGAGTAACTATCCCAGAAAGACCTTTGGAGCAGCTTAAGCCGGAAGATTGTGCACAAACTGCAGTTTAAGCACATCATGGAAATACGAGAACAGCAAGTGCAGAAAGGAACGAGGTCAAAAGATATTGCAAGAATTGTACACAAAGCAGGACATCTGGTCAATAAGATGTAGTACCAGGACCCTGTTGGGCATACTCGGGCATATTTCAAGCCCATTGTGTAGGACTAGCAGGAATGAATGAATAGCTAGTCAATATCCTGCCTATACAAGCTCTGCCATAAGGTAGATTATCAAGGAACCATATTTTTCACCTCCAACTTCCAGAGTTGGTCCATTCCACATGTGCAGTTGGTAAGTCCTCTCACATTGTGCTGGTCAAGGCCTCGGAGAAGGATGAAGCAACTTGTGTTAGTTTGGGGTGGGCCAGGTAGATCACAATAACATTCTCATGCCTCCCTACAGAGAAGTAGAAAGCAAGGCTCTTGCTGAATATTGTCAATTTATGGTCTCTCGTGCAGTTCTACTACTATTGTATAGTGCACATCATCAGTAATTTTCAAATTACAAGCTATCTCTTATGCAATATACCTGCTAGAAGGAATGGAGGATGTCTTCAGTATGGGTGTGGCTATTAGGGGCGGGTCTATTCCATGATTATAATTAACCTTTAACCTACACATGTTCAATTGTTTTTTTAATCCAACAATCACATACAATACATCAATGGAAATTTTTTTTTTTGTATGCTCAAGTTTTAAGAGAACAGTTTTGCAGCTGGAAATTTTATGAGTCACATCACTGCAATTACTTACAATTAGGTACCTGAATAAAAACTGTTAGCAGACATAACATGTGTGTATTTACAAGGGGTAGTAGCAAATCTGAGACAAGAATAATAATATGTGTGCTGTCATTTTTGTCACAAAGACAAGTTGATGACATCATTGCCCAGTATTTTGTAACAATTTTGTCAAGAAATGAATTATGCTAACAGGATATATACTAGCCTATGAATGTAGTACTTATGCTCAGCAGATCAAGAGTAGCTGTATAGTATATAGTAGCACATGGTGAATTCCCTATTTTCAGAGTGAAATATATTTGGAAGTTTATACTGAATTGCACTAGCTATAACCTCATCCAGAGGTGCAATGGAGAAGAAGTGGTGCATACAAAGTCTCACATATAAATCTCCAGCATAGTGTATTTATCCTTCTCTCACATTATCACATCGCTGCTATCCAGCTGGCGCATGATGAGTTCCAAAACTTGGTCTTTCCACCACCATGGGCCTCACCATCAGATAATTAACATCTGGCTCTGCAGCTAATATTGTGCTTATTGTGTAGGGTGGGGTGGGGTGGGTGGTGGAGTCAATTGTTGTGGGGAGCTGAAATTAATCGGGTCCATTTCCATATAGTAGCGTGAAAAGATATGGTCATCGAAATCAGCCCTAAATTCGTGGAACTGGTCAGTTGATTCACTTCACATGAGGTAACACCGCAATATGTCATGTAAATTGTTTAGCATTTCCAAAGTGTCATGCTTTTATGAGTTATCGGACCATACATACAAGAATGCATCCATTCATACATATATACCAGGGGCGGATCCAGGGGGGGGGGGGGAGGCTTTAAGGGCTTACATTATTTTTTTCTTCTTCTAGTATTTGTTTTTAGAATAATAGTATTTATGAGGCAACAGGTAAAATACAACAGGCATTAGCAACTAATCAACACTTGATCACACTTAGCATAAAATGAGAAAATGAGGAGTGCATGTGTTTGAGGTAATATAGGCCAGACCTTCTGCTTCTAACCTTCAAACTACTGTGTCAGCTGCAAAAGCAAGCATGCAGTGTGGCTTTCTATCTGGGCAGTGTCAGTGAGTCTTCAGATCATGTCTAAAATGGCCTCTATCTCAAGAGAACCTCCTGTAAAGCGAATGGCCAAGACTGTGGATCTACACCAACATTTTTCTAGCAAGAAGTAAGCTATAGCTATATAAGTATATTACCTATGAGACAGAACGATGTAACATGACCAGGTTGATTTATTGTTTACTTTAGTTCTGGAACCTCAAACTACCTGGTGGCAGTGCCTCTCTGCTTCAACATCCCATTCAGTCTGGAGTGGTGCTGATTTCAGAAGATAACCAGTCTAACTCTCTTGTAGCTTGTGCTAAAAGCAGTGCAGTTGTGTTGGTGAGTAGCACCAATTCTATTGTTGATGTTGAAGAGTGGTATAGGAGGAAGCAGTGGTGGTTGGCTTCAGTTGTTGATGTTGAAGAGACTGATATAGGAGGAAGCAGTGGTGTTTTGGTTTAAGATTCAAGTGACATTCATCCTGATGTACATTCGGAAGACTTAGGCCAGGTAGTATAACTAAAATCCCTGAGAAACCTCAGCAATAATGAGTTCTTCTCAAAAACCATTTTATTCCAACTGAAGGGTTTCAATTGCCCACACGTACCTTCAAAGCTCACAAATGGCAGTTTCAAAAGACTTGGCTGGACAAGTACAAAGGCCTAACATATTCTCGGTCACAAGATGGTGGATTTTGCTTGTTTTGTGTACTATTTGGACAATGTGAAGCATCCGTAAAAGTGTTAGGGTTTCTGGTCAATAGGCCTCTGACAACATCTGCATACATGTGATCATAATGCACAATGTATACCAGTAAAAAAATATAAATTCAAATTTGTGCGAATATTATTCACAATAAAATTTTACAAAAAATCAGAGAAACTAAGTTTTATTCTGTTATAGTTGATGAGGTAACTGATTCGGCCAATGATGAGCAGCTCTCCATAAGTGTTGATGGTTATGATCCCACAAGAAAAGTCTTGGTTTTAATGTGTGCATGTCTGGTGTCACAGGTGAGGAGATAGCTAGTGATCTGCTGCAGCAGCTGACTACATGGCAGTTGGAGCCACAATTTCTTCTGAGGCATGCTTCTTTGGAAACTCACCTAAGAGGGAGCTAGAACTTGAAGCATGGATTGATGACATCATGGATGGTGAGAAATGCCTTGAAAGAGATGTGCCGAACCAGATGGATAGAGCATCATGAAGCCTTCCAATTTTTTTCTGACTTGCTATTTCCAGTAGTCAGTTGTTTAGAGGCTATTGCTAACAGTTCAGTAACCGAGTGGAATCGAGATTCCCAAACTGATGCTCAATCTCTCCAACTGGTTCTGTCTCACTTTCTTTTATTATGGCTTTGGAAGCTACACATAACGTTTTAGCTTATACTCAAGGGCTGAGTGTGAAGCTTCAGGATAAGGTGGATGTAGCATATGCCTATCGTGGAGTAAAGAATGTAAAAGGTGTTCTTCATGGGTCAATGTCAAATATGAATAGTCGAATCTACACAAGAGCTCTTAAAATGGCTGGAAATGTTGGTGTGGAGGAGTCCAGACCATGTCTAGCTAAAAACAGCAACATCATCCAAATATCCAGATAGAGAATTGCAGTGACTAAATCTCATAATTCCCTTGCTAGACCACATGATCACTGAGCTTGACACGAGGTTTGGCATCTCATATTTCTGAGTTCATGTTCATGCTATTACTTCCTTCAGCAAACACTAGTGGAGCATCCACAGTGACACACACATTTTATTATCTTTTGGGGTTCTATGAAGATTATTTACCACTTCCATCAGCTTTTGATTTTGAGTTTGACATGTTGAAACATGGGAAATTCAGACTCAGCTGGCCTCTGAGCTATATATCCCCCAAAAAGCTCTACAATATACAGACAAATTTTCCCCCTAACATTTACATACTTCTGCACATCATGGTCTCACTTCCTGTTACCAGCTGCGAATGTGAATGATCTTTTAGCATACTAAGATTGATAAAAACACCACTCCATAGCAGAATGGGGCAAGAAAGATTGAATGGGTTAGCAATGGTCTACCATCGTCAGGATATAAACCTTAGTCCTGATGAATTGTCGAGGAATTTTCTCGATATCATTCCCGACACATGTTGCTGTAACTCAATTGTAGTAAATGAAACGAGAAAAATAAAAATGAACAAGGTTTGTTTTACCTTGTACCTATATTTTTGGTATAATATATATTGAAGAATTGCACCTAATGGATCGACAAGACTGCAATCAATAAAGAAGAGAACCTTTTTATAAAAGCAATACAGTACTGGTGTGCATTATTTCATATGGAAAAGAACTGGTACTCTTTCTACTTTCCTTAATATAATTGTAATCTTGTTTCAAGTTGTTCTACATTTCATTTCTGTATGTTTTGCTGTTTCTGTATATTGTATAGGAAGGATGCCTGCACCAAATGGAAGCTTCTGGGCATCCAGAGATTCCACTTGTTTATTGCTGCAGTAGACTACAGCACATGCCATGTTTCATTACTACTCTAGTTTATGTGCACCACGTCATCAACAACACAAATATCAGCGCATACCAATCATTATTAATCTCTTTACTGCACCCATGTAGGATCAGCTACAGCCTCCTTCATTGAATCGGTAACAGATATCCTGTAGCAAGAACCACAAAAACCAAACAGCAGAACTGAGCAAAGGTTATACTGTAAGTTTCAAAAGTTGCATTGTACTCTGCCATTTTTTTATAGCATTTTGAGTTATTAGCCTTTCAGATGTCTTCACTATAAAGAAAAAGGTAGAAATGAAGATTTTTGTGGTTAGTTGATAGATCGAGGATCTGTAGACAAATCATCTTTAACATTCCTCAACAGAGAAATATCAGGTCTCATGTTTTGAGCTCACATATAATTGACAGTATGTCCCATCAAGTTAGTTTGGATAGTCACCATGAAAGAAATTCTTATCACCAAAGTATAACTTACATCTGGACTTGAAGAAGAACTGAGACACTTTTATTGCACCCTGAAAGAAGTCAAGGACCCAGTTTAAAATATGACAACAACTGGATGTAAGATCAAGAATGTGCTTAATTAAGAGACAAATGAAATAGGCTGATTGGAGCAGTATATTGATGGTAAGTGATATTCCTTGCATTTTTTAGTGAAGATGGAGCATGGGCTGAATTTCAGAGACAATTTTGTACGGTTGGCTTGATATTTATTTGATATTGAAGCTATTGGGACCACTAAACAGCAGTTGATCTTAAGCTACAGAGTGAAACAAACAACTACTTGAGTGTCTTCAGGGTTAGCTGGCAGCTTGGCTAGAAATATTAGTTTCCTCAACAAGTATATACAAGCTTTCATGGATTACAGCCAAAGGTCAACTATGGAGACAGATCTATAATAGTACTTACTCAGACCCAGTTTATGATAGCCCAGTTTTTATCGAAATTTCTTAATGTTACAAATGGTGGGAGATTTCAGAATCCGGATATCACCAACACAACAAAGCAAACAAGTCACAAAAATTTCAATAAACATATCCCATAGCAGTGGCAATCAGATTTCCTTATCTAGTATCAGCACCAGACCATCACAACAACCATACCCCTATAGAAAAATAATACCTATATAACGAGGTCTTTGCAAGGCATAGTTAAACCTATAGGAGCTGAAGTTCAGCTCCTATAGGTTTAACTATGCCTTGTGAACTGAGATTTTGTCCTATAGATATGTATATATTAGTGTTATACAACAGGAGGAACATCCGCTGATTTATAAATTCATTATTTTACAACATATATGCATCTATTTATGATGGATGCTCTCCATCAACTTCTATCCTTGTTTAAACAAAGTGCGGAGCCATTAAACACTGAATTCTGTCTAGCCCTGTTCTGGCTCCTTGAAATAGTAAGCACACACCATACCAAGGAGAGATCCCTTGGAGACTGTTTCAGCCAAACCCATACCAGGAGAAAGCCTGCACAATTCCACAGACCAGGTTGATAACGTCTCCAAGGGATTTCTCCTTGGGATGGGGTGTGCTTGCTCCTTGAAGGAGCCGGAAAAGGGTCTCACACATCATTTCAGTTCTTTGAAGGTAAAAGCCCATATTTCAAAACATTAAAACGAAGCAGGTTGTCCCAAAGAAACTCCACTCGGCTTTTGGCTTCAAAAAAATACTACATCTCTTACCAACACAATGCCTGCCACATGGTCAGGGAGAAAGCATCCTACAGGATTACAGGGTTTCTTGATGAAGCCCAGAAGATCATCCATAAAAACTCATCTAAAAGCTATTCAATTGAAGTGTCAGCAGACATTTTGGATGGTTCTCAAGAGAGGCAGAGTTCAATGTTGAGCAGTAACCACACTGTAAAAAATAAAGTGTGCACCGCACACTGGCAGGGAAATACCCTCATCTGACAGTGGCAGAAACAGCAGGTGGTGTTGACAGCAGAACATCACTATATGGGGGATTAACAAATGGACATATACATGTGAAAGAACAAGCCACTCATGTGAACAAACAAGTCACAACCACACCTCAGACAACAAGCAAGAACACTCACCTGACTGAGGAGCCTGTGACATGGGTTGACCCAAGTGAAGATGATTGGTCCAATCCACAGGTTGGCAAGGAGACCAGTGACGTAAAACTGAACTGATAGAATCTATCTGTATTTAATATATAACATACTTGTTTCAAGTGGGTAACCAGTATCTCGGGGAGAGTTACTGAGTTTGGCTTGGGATAAGATTTCTAGCAGGTGGCTAGGAATAGGTCCCAGGCATCGGACAAAAATGTGGATCTGACTGAACAGTTAAAGTGTCTGTTTCAGCAGAAGGACGACTTTCCATCACACAACCAAATAGAGTGTGCTAGGCCGTCGCTATATGCAAACTCATATTGAGTGTGCTACACACTATTGAGGCGTGCAGAACACGCTACTTATAGTGTGAAATACACACCGTTTCAGTGTGTATTACACACCAAAATCATGTATCACCACCCCCACAGCAGAATGAAAGATGCCAAAGAAAACTGCCTTTTACAAACTAAAATGACATATGTAAGGTTAACATGATGATACAAAGTCACTGTACATGTATTCATCAATAAATTATAGTTACACCGGTGAGGCCATAAAGTGTTTCACAGTTATTGATGTTTTTTGTAAGGGGAACTGAAGGATGAGCACTTCCATAAATGCAACACCTACAGAATATTATCAATAGCAGAAACAGAATATTCTCAAAACATAAAACTTCTGAAACTATTTTTTTGGTCTGCAATGATGAAGGCACTCCCGATGCTCCACACTACCAGCACATAAGGAGCAAGATTACAGACTTCCATGACAACTGACTTAACATCTGTACAATCCTGGGTAGAGAAAAAGGTCACGGTCAAAAAAGTTTGTCAATAATGAAAACTGCCATGCTGTAACACTGTGTTATGCACAGGGCTAAAACAAGCCCTCAAGGCACAAATGATCAGTTTCTATACAAATACTATATACTATACCCTTGTAACAATTACTGGGGTTCTCGTCTACAAAACTTCACCTATGTAAAGAACTGATCTGCTTCGGGTACCTGGTAGCAGAAGAGGTAGAACTGTCAGAGTAAGAAGTGTACTTGCTTGTATTCCTACACCAATAGTGGACACACATAATCCATAATTATTTATTTCATGCCCTCTCCAGATTTTTCTTAACTTCATCACACTGCAGCTCATGTAGCACATCAGAAAGTCGTGTCTTGTGTTGTGCTTCGATCTTTGATCTTCGCTTGCTCTATGATAGCAGGAATTTGGGTCCAATGCTCCTTTGTAAGAGCTCTCACCCATAATTAGCTGCATTTCCACCTCAGACAAAAAGTACCACGAGCATGAATCAGCAGAAGGGCAAGCACTATCAAGAAATGACTAAGTACACATAGGCATTCACCAATATTCTGGTGTTGTGGTTAGAAATGGTGACCTGATAAGTGACCTACTACTGTCACAGCTTCTGGCAAGAATGGAAATCTGGAAAATATACGGCAAAGGAATGTTTAATATTAACCTGTTTTATTTTCTTGAATTGCATCTGTAAAAATGAATGCCATTTATTATGCACTTGGTGATTTTTTCCCTATCAATGTACCTGTAGAGTGTAGAGTTTTTGTATGCTGCTCATAGCTCACACTTTCCTCCCTGGGAAATGTAAATGGATGACTCGCCGACTTTCTTATTCCAGGCGATTTCCTGATCTTTATCACCTCAAAAAAGTGCACATTATAAATAAATGCATGTATGACAGATTACCAGAAATTAATAACAGGTCACACAGACCCAGTGTTGAACAGAGAGATGGCACCATACAAACCCAGTGTCTGTTCAGACACAGATGCACACCACACAAACTCAATATTGTACAGGCAACACAAGTCATAGCGACATATACAACATGCAGTCACATCCATACATTGCCACAAAAAATACAATCAAGAGGTTACACACAAGTTTGCCCTTTGGTTTAGATGGTGTCAATCTAGGTTTCTTATCACAACGGAACTCTTTGAACCCGTTCATTATGCTGTGTACCATAACATCCTGTAAAACACTGCTTGCATTTTACACAACGTGAGACTCATAAAACGTAGTACTTAATTTAGGATTTCCATTTTTTGACTGGTAGAAAGGGTATAACTGAAGTCATCTCTATATGGTAACGTTTGAATCGCAGCATAATGGAGCCACCTCAGATACAAATGTTTGCTTTTGTTTGGCGACAAATTTACCATAGCAAACTCACCTTCTAGTTCACGTGGATAATGCTTTGGCAGGCAAGGGATCTGGTAGTGGAATGGTATCATGAGATTTCATCTACAGAGTACAAGAGAGGTAATCATAATGCATATCAAGACACTTCCAGCTTTGCAGTTTGTATTGTTGAGAAAAGATAGAAAAATTAATCATATGGCTGGTGTAGATATGAACAATGTGAAATAATATCAAAGGATGGAGTATTGCTTACAGTTGAGCACAACCTCACCTCTACCTAGTATTGGTGGCAGCTGCATCAGTATAAACAAAAATTGGAGGAAGGTCATAATGATACTGCCATCCTTGCCAATTTATTTACAAATTTACCCCTCCAGGTCTTAACTCGTAACTTATCTTTATCATAGACCTCACAATCACTTTCTAGGTCCATACTCTTCGAAAATCCTGTTGAAACTAATGCTGGTGGATCCAGATTCTATCCTAAACGTGTTGCTTTGTCAGTAGGTCAACATCTTCACCATTTGCTTAAGATTTTTTCCCGTTCTAAGTAGGTCAACAACATTTTCTTAGGGTGCATCAAGCAGCATGCAGCTGGCTCGGGTGCCATGTGAATTGGCATGAACGTCACATGAGGATTACACAGTTTTCACATCACGTAAGTATTTCCCCCCCCTAGTTCTACCTGTTAGTGGACGAGGATGAAGGTAGCTGCTGTTTTAAGGTGGAACTTCGAGAAGAGCGAGTTCGTGCTAAAATTGTGTTACAAAGCGATCTTTATGGCACCTAATAACCTGGAATTATCCACTGTGCAGCTGGTTTGGTGCTAGAACAATGAAAGAAGTTGTGGCGCAGTTCGTGCTGGTTTTCACGTTTGTGCAATTGAATATCAGGGTGTTCTAGAATTACAGTAAATTTCATTCCTATAGGCAGCATTTCAATCCACAGAGGAACATTGGATGGTATTACCCCTGTGATTAACCAGAGTGATGGTACAACTTCTCTCTAAGTGGTGATGGTCCAAGTGATTCAGAGACAGCTTCCCTTTGTCTATGAAACAAGCTGGAATATTTTTACTCAAAGTCAAAAAAGGAAACTTTGTTGAACACATTATAGAATTTATCATGATCGTTTATGCTCGATATTATTTCAATATCGATGTTTCTTTCAGAAATTTGAATAAGGGTGTCGGGGGGGGGGGGACAAAAGGCAATGTTGAACTGAGGGGGCAGCACTCCATAAAGGAGCATAAATGAATTTATGTTCTCTGAAATCACTATAGGTGCTACTTGGGAATGTGGTAATACATTACATATTTTAGAACAAAACAAGTCCACACTAAATGTCACATCAACACTAAATGTCACATCCATGGTCATCACTATTATCAACATCCAAGAGAATATATGGCTCCAGAGAAGTTTAACTGCTACTGCATCTTGATCACTATGACAGACCCTATAGACATTTAATGACAAGCATAGCATGTACTTGTAAACAAGGTGTAAATCAAGAGGTGATGTGTTGATTAAAATCACTGTACTGAGTGCATCATTCTAAAGTGTGCTATACACTCTAAATAACCTAAGAAGTGTGTGGTGCACGCTTAGCAAGTAAGTGTGCTGTGCACAATCATTTATAAATTGGTGTGCTAGGTATTTAGTGTGCTATACACGCTCTAGTTTTTACAGTGTAGCATTTCTTGTTTGCAAGGAAACCTTGGCATTCACCAAGGCACTAACACTAAAGCTTCAAGGAAGAGAAATTGAATTAATGCAAGCATACAATTCTGTCCTATTGGTGAACGATACCTTTGCAGAAGTGAGAAGTGAAGTCGATGAGCATCACAAGTGGTGTTTCAAGACAGCAGGGAGTGTGGCTGAAAAGTTTGGTTTTAAAATTCAGCAACCCCGATCTTGTGGTCGCCAATTAACCGCAGCAATGTATGTGCCAATAGTGCTAGTGAGTATTTCAAGCGATCCCTAACTACCTGTTTTGTCAGAATTATCAACCCGTTTTACTAACTATCTCTACTGAAGGTGCATGTCATTATTCCGTCACAATGGGTAATATTCCTCAATGGAAGGATGAATTCCTTTCCTTCGCATAAATATATGACGATGATTTGTCATTTCCTGGCTCCATAGATGCAGAATTAGCTACATGGAGCCTGCATTGGAGCAGGCAGGAATACTTGCCATGTACCGCACATGTAACATTAAAATTGATGGACAAGGGCTTGTTTCCAAATTTGACAGAACTGTTGAAGATGGTTTTCACTTTGCCTTACATCATGCGAGTGTGAATGATCAGTGTCTGCACTCCGACGTTTGAAGACGTATATGCATTCTTCGTGGCTCAAGACAGGCTCAATGGTCTTGCACTACTCTATGTGCACTATTCAATGCAAATAGACTTGTATAATGTAATAGATAGTTTGGTTTAAAAAAACCTCGCCATTTCTAATGTCCTTGATAGTAATTAACCTTGCATTGATTTGTAAGTTAATTTTTTCCAGTTTAAATGGTAGCAAGTTTACATAATTTATACAAGGTGAGCTGCTAGCACTTGATTTGGAAGACTATCAGTAAAATAGGCCCCTGGCAACTGAAGTAAGAGTTACAAATGGAGCTCAACTTATTAGCTGAGAGGGGGTATGCCTCCCCTCAAATAGTGTGGGGCATTACTACATGTTCAGGAGCACCTCAAAAATAAATATCATGGAAAACATTTTTGAGTGTATTGAAATTTTTTTATTTGGCATTGCTTGACAGTCATGATGACTTGAGTAAATTTTTAGACAGACAACTCAAAGTGTGTTTTCATACATGTGTTTTAACAGTGCTACAGGCTTTGCTAATACTCATTAATAACTAGCTGAACTGGGCTGCAGGCATTAATCCTATAGCTACCACTGGCCCACCTCCCTGGATCCTCTGTAAGAGCACCCATTGAGGACAAGCAAACACAGACAGACAGAAAGGGCCAAAAGAAATATTACTGTGCCAAACCTATATCTGCCGTAGTTATGTTTAAAGGACATGACATTGTCAGAAGGAGTGGATGTGAGATCCAAACTCAGTATATGCTTTTCCCCCAGGACTAAGTCAGAAAGAAGCAAAAATTAAGAGAAATATTAATATGAAGGTCTACAGCAGTGGCTCCATCTTTTGCAAAGTGGTCCGGTAGACTTTAGTCGTTTGCAGTCTTCAAAGTTAATTAAGGGATGACATATTGTGGTTTTAACCTTTCACTATAAATTAACTCATCCAAATTAATTCCACAGTGGCTGACAATTGCTAGACCTGCTACATCTGTGAAGCCATTTCTAAGTGTATTATAGGATTAATCGTGATGCTCCTATCTCTATTATCTTCATATTATAAAGGAAGGAAAAAAAGAAGACCATTGATATGACAGATTGGTCATAAATCGCATTTACAAAGGAGCACACATGCTCTCGGGTACCAGGCTGAGGATGAGCAAGGAGATGCCATCAATATATGGACCTTCTATGTTATTTCCTAATGTGTTCCAAAAGGCATTAGTATCTCATTTTTGAACACAGTGATATGTCCACACATCCTCAAGAAGGCAGTCTCATTTGACGAATAGATGACAGAATCACAGCTACCTGCAAGTGTGGTGCAGCGACCACATCCTCTAACTGGAGACGTGGTTAGACTCCAAGAACACTAGGACAGGATTGAGGTAAATTCACATCCAGGAAGCCCAAATTCTGCCAAGAAGGGGTTCCAGATCGCATCGGCAAGGTGTGTATCCTTAGACTGGGGGAACTGAGTCAAGGATAACATCCGAGACATTTTGTGTCAGGAAACGTCTGGTAGCTTCTAGGTCATGCTGAGATGGACACGATCTTGAAGACTGCCAGCCAATTACTGCAGAAGGAGCAGTGACTGGTAGACTTGCATGGCTGTATCTTGCTACAGCCAGAAATACTAGTGCAACAGATGTAAGCATCTTTGTAACTAGCACAAGACAAAAGTCAGGTGTTTTTTTTATTTGCAGCTATAGGATTTACCTACTTATAGTTTTCTCACAGTAGGAATTCATAGAACTAGACTGTACCTAAGAACTGAAACGTGTGTACTTCCTTCTCTGATATTTTGCAAACAGTTTTATTTGTCAACTATATGCAAGCAAGTTTTCCTTTTCAAGGGTTTGGATTGTGGCCAATTTGATAAAAGTTCACATACTGCTGCCTGGTCATGCCAGTTTTATGCAAGATGGTTTGTAACTTGGACTTAGACTATCATCTTCATTAATCATGCAATCAAACTAAGGTGTTCAGAAATTCACAGTTGGCAAGCATTTCTCAATAGTCATAGAAAGCACTACATCCCATTTTTTAACCACATGATCGCATCTAAAACAGTCTCTGCCAGCTTAGATGCATGAGTACATGGCGAAGAAGCTACTTCTTTTCATATATTATGATATTTTGAATAAATGCAGCATTGCCAAGCTGCAACTAGAGGCAGTGTTGGGAGGGGGGGAAAACTAGTCAATCACATAACATCTGGGTGGGAAGTACAGTTGTCTATAAAGAGTACGATCGATCTGCTCTTCACTATCATTTTAATAATTAAGTTTGTCTGGCCGATTCTTAAACTGGTCACTTGTCTTCCATGCCTTTCTGTTTGAAGCATAGGTGCCTTGAAGACAGAGATGACTAGAACATTTTCATGAAACAATGATGGTTTGCATTATGTTCTACCGCTAGTGGAGCTAGTTTTTCTCCAATGGCAGAACAAGCAATGAAAATTGTGATTCTATCTTTAGATTTCTTTCCCCTTAGCTTCATTCTCTTTGATAACTAATGATCTTGTGGGCAGAGTCTCAAAAATAGGAGAGTTTTGTCAGCATTTAAAATATCCTTGGAGGCATATGCTTCACATAGAGTCTTCAATATTCCCTCACCACCTTGCCATCTATCCTGCTTTTCCTGATAAAATAGGCATTGTGACACTTCTTCCACTTTTCTAACCATCCAATAATCCCATCGAAGAGCCAATAATCCCATCGAGACCCATGCCTGCTGCATATATAGTGGCACGCTCTTGGATAATTTATCCAGTTACTGATATATTCCTAGCTCTAGTAAACCATTTCCATACAATTTCATACAATTCTTCATAACCTGTTTCTAACCTTGACATACTTTATCTCCTCATGTTTACCAGTTTCCCATCTTTTCTTAATGTCCTCCCTGTCCTTAACAATGTTCTATATTTGAGCCTTGTTCATAATAATGTTTTTCTATTAAACTAGGACATGATGTGCCACTATCAACTTTAGCTAAAACAGCTCTCCATTCTTCCAACTTCATTTCCCCCTCTTTCTAAGCATTTTTTTAAGTTCTTCATATCCCGCAAATCATTTCATGAATGTATACATGTGTTAATAATTTTCAGCTGGTTGATGGACCAGCTGCCCATGAGATGGAGTAGTATGCAGGAGCCTATCTGGTCATTTTCTGTGAAACCCGGGAGGAGCATTTCGATCATCTGTGAGTGACATTGAGTTGGTGTCAGCTTGGGGCTCGTCACTGCACAATCAAGTGGGTGGTAGAATGGATCGACCCTAGCGATTGAAGGTGAGAGCAATCAAGACATTGGAAGTCCCCAAGACAAAGAAGGAAGTGCAGACAAAGAAGGAGGTGCAAACATTCCTAGGGATTACGGGTTTATTATCATCGGTTCATACCAGTGTAAGTGGTATCCCAGAAGTCATAGATAAACTGAGCATCCATGGCATGTATTTGCCCTGCTACTCTTCAAACAGTTTGTTTGTCACTAGAAAACATAAAACATGCTTCCTGTGCTAGTGTTATCTCAGTATGCAAAATCAAACTGAACATTCATGGCTAATACTTGCATTGTCATCTCTCAGAATTTTATATATGATAATTATGAAGAAACAGAAATATTTCTTATATATGGTAAACCTTATACTTTTTGAATTTGCCAATACCAGTATTGCACAATCAAACATGATAGTGACTGCAGGAGGATTATGTCATTGCATTGTGAACAGTAGCCAGCTCATTTTTACTCTGAAGGATTTATCAGCTAAGTTTTAGACTAGACAACTTTTAATGGTGTTTCCATACACCCATTTTTATTTAGTCTTTTATTTCTTTTTCATTACTTTACTACATATTCTCTTACAGTGTTCCAAAGAAAAAGAAGGGGGGAAAAAATATGCTTACAAACTCCACACTCTATTTGCACTTTACACAGAACAAAACTAATGGAGCACTCTGTTACACTATTTCACAATCCTCTTGCTAAATTATGTTTAGAGATATATTAAAAAGAGGATGTGTTACTTGATGATATAAATCTCGATATTGGCGACATATACTCATCACTACCGATTTCCACTTGAAGTCATCAGTGGAGGAATTAAGCAGTATCCTGCAGAACCATGGGAGTTGGTTGAATGTGCAGCAAGTGCTGGTGGATGAACACCCAACACTATCCCATAAAGAATCATCTCTTCCATGCACAGCAAGTGACCAGTTCCAGTTACAATGAAGTAACAAATGAAGGAATTATATGTGCCCAGTGGACAATCTATGGTTAATGTGATGATCTGATAGGTTGGTCACAGTTAGCATTCACAAAAGGAACATACATGCTCTCTAGTGCCAGTCTGTACATGAGTTAAAGAGATGCTATCAATGTATGGACCATCTATGTTAGCTTTCAACCTATTTAAAAAGGGATTGGCACTTGTTTTGTTAGAACCCTCCCATGGAAGACATCCTCTTATGGGAGACAATACTTTCCATGCATTAATCATTTGCAATAAAATTTCACCTCTAGTGAACGACCACCTCTTTTCTAAGACCAAAGACAACCCAAATTATACAATTTTATACCACCAAAGTATATATACGATAAAATAAATTGTCACTGTATTCAGATCTCTAGTCCACACAGAATCTCAGTGACCCATCCTACTTCTGAAAACCACTATTTGACACTCCATTGGACTTTCTAAAGTTTCGATAATGACACTAGCCAACAAATATACTCCTGATATGCCTGAGGTAACCTGTAAGGAGGAAGTTGAATCGGTTGAATAGAACCAAAGATAAGATAATGCTCAATCAAGTTCGTTTTCCCAGGTTCATTCGAGAACACGTCTCCTAATGGTCCGGTCTCCAAATAGTACGGTGCCATTAGAGAAGTAGCTGGAATAAATTTGTATCAAGCTGAATTTTTGACTACAAGTAGCTATAAGTGTCCTTTATAACATATCAAAAGTCCAGAAAAATCCAAAGAGAGAGTTTTTCGCAATTTTGATTTTTTGGAACGCCCCATTTTCCCCCAAGGTAAAACACAACTATTAGTGATAGAAACTTATTGTCCCTATAATTATACCCCCACATTATCATCTGCCAAATACTTTCTTTAGCACTTTTAAGCTCCTGCAAGAATTCTTTCATTGATTGTTTTCTCTATGGGCCAAAAATGGTCCCCAAAAATGGCTCAAGTACCAAAAAACTAAAAACTTTTGATCTTAGACACCCAATAAAAGTTATGGTGACTTACTATATCATGTTCTGGATGTGCCAAACTCAATTTAATTAAAGCCTCTCCAACACAGTTCCTGATCTGAGTGAGTTGGGTGTATTTTCTCATGATGAAGGGCCTGCCCTGTCTGGAGCAAAGAATGTGGGCTATTTAATCTCAATTAATCAACACATAAGAATCATCCTTTACAATCTGCGATCAGAAATTTACACTCTTATACTTGCCAGTATAATTGGCTACTCCGTTGATCAAAACACAAGAATCATCTCTATATAAGCTGCAATCAGAATGAAAATTTTCACTTGTGCAAATAATATTGATGATCCATTCTTCAAGTGCATCCTTTGCCCATACAGTGAAATTACAGAAGCTGAAGAGGGTGAGACAGCAAATGTAAAGAAGGGAATCAAGAGGATCATTGACTCGAGTAAGGAATGTGGTGAAGGCTTGCATGTTGAGCTGGAGATGGCAACCTTGCCCTTGGAAGTTCATATTAAGTGCAAGCAATATTACACAGAGCAGAACTGGATTGATGCTGTTAAGCACAAAGCCTCAGAGCTTTCTCCACACCCTCTGGAAGCTCCAGCTGTTAGTCTTCGCTCTACTGATGCTGACTTCAATGTCAGAGGAGACTGTGTGCTGTGTGGTCAGATGCAATCTAAGTTCCTCACTCCACTGGGGATACTGATTGACAAGAAGTGGAAGCTTAATTGAAGAGGTGATGTCCATCGAGTGGAAAAGGAACATAGAAAGCATAGCACTGAACAGGGGAGATGAGGGGGGCATCAAGTACATGTCAGAGTTGCAGCCTGGAGTGACTTGGTTGCTGAAGCCAAGTATCACAGGGACTGTTATTCACTTTTCGAGAGAGGAGATCCTAGTCCTGCTGATAAGTATCGCAAGAAGCTATCTGGTGGGAGGAAACCTGAGAAAAAGAATCAGCATGCATTTCAGGAGCTCTACAGCTGCCTAGAGGAGACTGATGAGTGCCAGTACTCTGTGGGGAACTGCACGATATCATGAAGGGATTAGTGGAGGAGGGGAAGGAGGTGTACGACCGAAAGTGGTTAAAACGGAAGCTGCAGGAACAATATAAAGACCAGATCATAGCAGATGCTCATGGGCAAGCTGACATTGTTAGTTTTAAGTGTTTTGCTCACAAGGTGCTCCGTGAGAGGTGGGCTGAGGACAAGGTTGATTCTAGGGACAATAAAGAGCGTATCATCAATATGGCTGGGGCTATATTGCGAGATCCTATCAGAACCAAGGTGTATGACTACAGCACCTACCCCTCATTCTCAAATCCTGATGATATCAGCTCTTTTGTTCCTGATTTGCTACTTCGTCTCCTCCACAGCATAATCAAATCCAAAGATCAAGAGGCAGTCGATCGAAAATGCTCTTCAATATATAGCACACTCTATCATTTCTGCCATGAGACCACACTCCTTTGTATCACCTTTCCTTCTCTCTATTTAAGCCTATATCCATCGCAGGTTAGTTTTTATCCTTATACTGAATGTCAGTACTCAAGTGTAGAATTTACCTTCCGTGCTTTATATTAGGTATGCACCCAAGGAACTAATTGATATCCTGGGCAAACACTGCTTCGCAGATGGGTATAATGAGATACAAAAGTTAAATGCAGCTTTCTTAGATGCAGGTGACCCTTCCTACAACTTCAAGAATTTCACGCAAGTTGCATGGGATAATGCCGACAAGAACATAGTGACTACTACTGGGCATGGAACATTTCACTCCCTCGGTGGTATAGTAGTTGCTATACCTAACAGTTGCCCTGAAGAAGAAGTGATTAAAAGATCTACAAAGATTCCATCCTTAGAAGAGCAGGGAAGATTTGGATCCATCAATGTCATGGATTACAAGAAGCCACCCAAACCAGCCCTCTCCTTTAAGGTGTTTTCTCCTCTGCAGTTAACCAATTCTTCCCCTTCTACTCTTAGGATGGCTAAGACACTGGACTGTCTCTGGAGGGTTACCTACAGCAGGGAGGTCTCCCCAACACCCTTCTACAATGGCTTCGTGCAGAGCGCAGTTTGTGGAGGCCACTATGAGCAGTCCCGTATTGTTGTATTGCCTTTTATTGGGGAGAATCCCACAGATCCCTGCACTCTCTACACTGCTCTACACTTCACACAGCAGCAGTGCAAGGATAATAATCTGAAGTCTGCCCTGTCACATTTGATCAGCCGCTATACATGAAGCCAACGGAGATCCTAGCAGCCAAGCCAGATAGCTGAATTCTCTTTTCACCAAGCTAGGGTTTTTTCACACAGCCATGTCATTCATGGGTGCTATGGGCAATATCATGGCTGGATCAGGGTTGGAGGAGCTGTGGGAGACTGTGTATGCTCCTAACACTGTAGTACATATGCTGACTGGGCATGATTATGCTAGAGCACTCGGAGCTCACATCCTCACCTCTGCTGCTATAATGAAGCATATCTGGAGCTTCTGAAGCAGAGGGTATAGGTATAGAGGAGCAGATGAAGACAGTATCAGACATATTGAAAGGACGTGTTGAAGGTGAAATTGTTTTAAATCTCGCTGCAGTAAATGTTCATCTTAGGATGTACCATAACACATGTATTACTAAATTTTAGGGATGGCTGTGCACAATACAGCACATTGTGAGGAATATGGTGGATAAGCTCAGCAATCTCACTGAAGTTAAGACCACTGACAGCAGAACTCTCTAGCTCTGGAAATCCTACTTGTACCAGACCTACCTACTGCGCATGTTCATTTTTGTTGAAAGAGCAGGTGATTTAGATTTGCACCTATTCTTCCTGAGGAGGATTATACCTTACTTCCATGCTGCTGGGCATTTAGCATATGCTAAGAGTGTGAGGATTTACGTGCAACAGATAGAAGAATTAAAGGAGAAGATGCCTATCGAAGAGTATGAGATGTATAACCAAGGGTTATTTCACCATCAGGAGAAAAGATCTATTCTTCTATGGGAACTTCAGTGACCAAGAACATTGAACAAGACCTTATGAGGCTCCTTAAATCAGCTGGGGGGTTAACACGTGGAAGGCACATAATAGACAGCAGCCTATCCCACTTTGTGAACTCCCTGCCTCGCTTCATACCAATATGCAACTATCTGGAGAAGGTCTCTGAGGTCTATACAGTGAGCTCAACCCAGCACAAGCATATGCAGCCATCCAGAAGGCAGAACATCTGGCTAGTTTCTCCAATTTGTATATCTGCTCACAGCTTTTTTGCTTACAACGAAATAAATGACTTAGTCTGCTTAGAAATGGAGTTGTGGCTGACCCATCTGTTAACTGTGACGTTTTTAGCATCGGGAAAGCAGCAGCTGATGCCATCTCAGCAATTCTTTACTGTGACTCTCCACAGAAAAGATAAAGTGACAACTTTCAAGAGTGCTAAGAATAAAGGTCAGGTGAGGCGAGAGGTGGTGGATATCAATCCCCAACTCCTCTTCAACAGGATAAGTTGTGTACTAAAGAGCAGTGAGGAAATGGTGGAATTTCTTAAGTTTGAGCTCTGCCCTGAGCCTGCATCTCTATTTAAAAGAGGAGTGATGCGGGCAGCTACAAAAAGCATCTGAGGGACCATACTAAAGGAGGGAGTTGAAATCAGAGATGCCATGCAGGGGGAGCCTCTCTATGTTATTGATGGTGGATATCTCCTACACAAAGTTCAGTGGACCTCTTGTGCTATATATCTACAGGCAGATTATCTCTAATTATGTGCAGTATGTGATTTGGAGCATTGGGAGAAATGTAATTATGGTGTTTGATGGGTATGAGAGCAGCATCTGCACAAAAAGCTCTACATGCCAGGTGCTAAATTAGCGTCAAGAAACATTTCCTTTGACTTGGAAATGATGGCTGTAACTAAGCATGAGTCATTTTGGTAAACAGCTTCAATAAAGCCAGGTAATTCAGCAGTTAAAGGAACACTTTGATGATGAAGGAATTTCCACAAAGCCGGCTGAAGGAGAGTTGCAGGGGAAGCTGACTGCTCCCCAGAGAGAGTTCCTCACGGTTATCCATGCTCTTAGTTGATGTGACACTGAATTCTGCATCCTATAGCAGAGACAAGACAACTACTTGGAATTTGGTCAAGAAACTGAAGCCTACATAATTGCAAGAACTTGAGGTCTTCATTAAGGAAGGAAGCACTCACAAAGAAATTGAACAAGCTGGGGAGCGCTTCCTCCATAGGCTTTACGACAACTGCGCTGAATCTACTCTGAACAGAGAAAGATTCCTTCGCTACTACAAGATTATCTGCAACACAAAGCTATCTAGTTGTTTCAAAATGGCTTGGCAGCGAAGCTGCACTCATATAGAACATATCACACCGTGCAGCAATGAATAGGAAGGGAACTGGAACCTACTGAATGAGGGTGGATGAAGGATAACGGGATTCTGCAGCCACATATTATGACAGAGCAGGCTGCAGCACCAGATAAGCTGCTAAAGTTAATATCCTGTGGCTGTAACACAGGATGTGGCAAAAGCTGTGGCTGCAGGATGTTAGGAATGAAATGCAGCCCCAAGTGCACTATCTGTGCGGGCAGACTTGCACTAACATCGCTCAACAGCACACTGAGCAACAAGAGGAGGAAGACATTTTAATGTAATACCCTTTAACTCCGCCCTAACCCCTCCCCTCCCCACCAACACACTATGTGCAGTTCTACAGACCCAATTTGGAGCACAATGTCTTTGAATATGTATTTTTTGGCTAAAAAACAAAACAAAAAACCCCAATAATTATAATTCACAAAATCATGTTTCTGATCGAAAAAAGGTGTTCCAAAAAATTGAAATTGCAAAAAAGGCTATCCTTGGATTTTTCTGGACTTTTGATATCTTTTTAAGGGCACTTTTAGCAAAAAAAATACAGCTTGATACGAATTTGATCCGGCATTTGAACTAATACTCCTCGACTATAACTCCTCCAGTAGCTACTCATCTCCATTTTTTTTGGTTGTATGAGGTGTTCTCCGATCGTTGGTGTACTGTTATCCACATCCTCCTTCCACATTGGTATATACATCGTCCTGCTTCCTCTGCGTAAAAATTGGTAGAAGGGAATACAGACCATCTTAATATATTCACATGAAATATCCTGCATTTGTTTCGACGACCCTCCATCTCCACCATATAATCAACTTGCCCTACTCACTTCACAACATGGTAAGGTCCCTGCCACTGGGTAAGCAACTTGTGGAAGTGGGCAACAGTACAAGTACTTGATCATCTGGCTTGAACTCTCGCTCTCTAGCATTCTTGTCATACCAGGCCTTCTGGCTATCTTTTGCTGTAGTCATATTCTCTTTGGCCAGTGCTGACATCCACTCAAGCCACTCCCTCATTGTTAGCACATGTGAGATGATACTCTCACTGCTCTTCTTGTCTGCCTGCCAGGTCTATCGCAGCACATCCAGGGGTCCACATACTGATCTGTCATAGAGCAAATCGATGCTTGGGGAACCTCGCGATATGCATACAGTACATAAGGTAACAACTTATCCCAGTCCTTTTCCTCCATCGTGGAGTACTTATGTAGCATAGATATCAAGTATGATCGAAGTGTTGAACCAACCTATCAGTCTGGGGATGATACAGTGTCGTACGGATTAGGATGAACATGTAGCATCCAGTAGATCTCTGTGAGTAACTGTGATGTGAAGTTGCTGGCCTGATCTGTGAGGATTTCCCTTGGTACACCGACTCTGTAGAAGAGGTGAACCAAATCTATCAGTCTGGGGATGATACAGTGTCATACAGATTAGGATGAACATGTAGCATCCGGTAGATCTCTGTGAGCAACTGTGATGTGAAGTTGCTGGCCTGATCTGTGAGGATTTCCCTTGGTACACCCACTCTGGAGAAGAGGTGAATTAGGATGAACATGTAGCATCCGGTAGATCTCTGTAAGCAACTGTGATGTGAAGTTGCTGGCCTGATCTGTGTGGATTTCCCTTGGTACAACCACTCTGGAGAAGAGGTGAACCAGTTCTTCTGCTACACACTCCCCACCAATAGATCTAAGGAGAAAGGCCTCAGGGTAACGGATGGCATAATCACATATCACCAGAATCTATCTCTTTCCGAGACTTCTGGAGAGTGGCCCCACACAATACCCATAGCAATCCTCTGAAATGGTTCCTCCATCACTGGCAGGGGAATGAAGGGTACTCGATGGAGATGAGAATAAAAGAACATCAAGATGCTTGTAAAAAGTGTGCTAAAGAGAAATCTGCAATTGCTGAACATGCATGGAACAATGGATGCCCTATTCTGAGGGAGGAAGCTACTATCTTAGATCCAGAAGACAGAAGAAACTGCTAATGAAGGAGGCATTTTGCACTGCTAAAATGGAAGTAGCTACCTGTTCCAATGTCATAAGTCTACACAGCAAATACCTGAAGTATTTCATAGGGAGCTCTTACAGGAGATTGTACAAGTATTCATAGTGCAATCTCTCTACACATTCTTTTCTTGCATATGTAGAGGTGGAGAGGCTTCATAAGCAGACTTAATGCTACATATAGCAGGAGGGTGCATGGAGGCAAGCGAGAAAACAAGATGGACCACACATTATAGCAAAATCAATCATGATTTTCCTTTTGTTCAGTTTACTTCACTCATTCATGTTGACCTGTGAATCACACTTTAAATGCTATTAGAAAGTGACTATCCCGGCACTTTGACTCTTTTTCCTTTTTTGATCAAGAGTAATTGGAAGCTGGGCATATTCCTTGATTAAAGCAGTCACATTTTATTAATCAGTCACACCTCCTTACATACAATATGAACTGTATTTTAATGTTAAATTGAACATGTTGCAAAACAGTTACACACAAACAGCTCTATGGCCTACTACAGACTATCTGAATCCCAATATTTAGTGTCAAAACAACTTGCATGGAGGTTATGGACGAAACTATGGCTTTTAGAACACTCTAATTTAGAGACAATTAGTCCCTCCATTACATACAATTTACACATCCTTTATGCTCTATTCAAAATATAAGCACACTAATCACTACTTCCTGCTTTCTCAAAACTATATAAATTCCAAAACCAGTGTAACTAGTAAATCACACAGCCTCTACTCCTGCCACTACTTGCCACAATGCTTATTACTGCTGCACTGCTGTTGCTGGCTGTGCTGGGCTACAGCCATGCAGGCCTGCCAGTCACTGGCTACCAATCTTCAGGATCATGTCCGTCACAGTATGATCTAGAAGATATCAGACCTTCCCTGATTCAAAGTGTCTCGGATGTAACAGTGCTCCTGATCTTACAGCAACAACAGTCACCTTGTGGATGCAACCTTCCTGGAAGTTCATGGCGGCGCGTGGCCTACCTGGATGCAGATTCATCTCCATCCTGTCCTGGTAATTGGTCCCTTATCACGTCTCCAGTTAGCGCATGTGGTCGCAGACCAACCAATAGAAGTGGTTGTGATTCGGTTGTCTATCCCACAAATGGGACTTCTTACTCACAAGTGTGTGGACGTATAATTGGTCTTCAATTTGGAAATCCCAATGGCCTTGTCCATGCATTAAGGGGAGTAGGTCTGGAAGGTACATATGTTGATGGCATCTCCTTGACTCATGGTCAGCCTGGTTCCAGAGAACATGTGTGGACCTTTGTCAATGCCATTCTTGACCGATCCATCCTATCAGAACAAACAAAATTTTTGTGTCCTTGCATGTATCGCAACTGGCCACATTCTATTCCTTCATTTATTGGAAACAACTATTTTTGTGCAACTGGAGCTCGTACTGGTCCTTCATATGGAGTTTACTATCTAGCCGACCCTCTGTGGGATGGCGTGGGATGTTCTTCTCCAAACTTTTGCTGCGAGTTCAACCAACCTCCATGGTTCTGCAGGACTCTGCCTACTACTACTAGTGAGGACCTTGAAATACGAATCTGCGGTGACCAGCACACGACAAATGAGAATTCTTTCATCACTAACATTGAAATTTATGTGAAGTGACATCTAAATTCTATGTACCTTAGTCAGTATTATTGCTTAGCATAAATGTGTATCATTGCTTAGTGTGAATGCAGTCCTACTAAATTATAAAAGTTAACTTAATTGTATAACTAGCATAATTTTCACTATTTGCCATGAATGTGAGAAGCATGGTAAAGTAGTAGTTTTGTCTGTTCATATGTCTGGAAGTAGCCTTACATTGGTTTGACTCACTTTTCTTTCATCATGCTAATGAATCTAGCTCTAGGTTGATGTAACCTTCCAATATACGTAATGGCTGGAACATGCAAAAAGGATTGCTGAATCACAGTTAACATGATCTAAAGATATGGTAAGCTTATCAAATAAGGTGATGTGATTGTGGCTACTTGATCCATGAAGTATAAGAATTGTGATGCAGCCATTGTCCTGTTTGGTAGGCCTAACAATGGGAGGTTTCTTTAATGTTTTAAGTTTGATTATAATTATATCATGCCATTGATACATACAGCCAAGTAGTCAGAAAAAATCGGGATATGGGTCAAAGTTCAGAAGGATGTCTCTAGCTTAGCAACCATCACACAAAGGATGCCTTTATTGTACCAGCTTGAATCTCAAACTCAAAAGTATTCTCTGTACTAAATTTATTTGCATAACTATAGCAAAGCGAAATGGCTGACCAGATAGCTAACAACTATTGAAAAGTGCCGAGCATTCAAGATGGGAAGGAGTAACTATCCCAGAAAGACCTTTGGAGCAGCTTAAACCGGAAGATTGTGCACAAACTGCAGTTTCTGTTGAGCCAACAGAAGCACATCATGGAAATACGAGAACAGCAAGTGCAGAAAGGAACGAGGTAGAAAGATATTGCAAGAATTGTACACAAAGCAGGACATCTGGTCAATAAGATGTAGTTGGGCATACTCTGGCATATTTCAAGCCCATGGTGTAGGATTATGTAAACTAGCAATGAATGAATAGCTAGTCAATATCCTGCCTATACCACAACAGGACATGCTCTGCAATAAGGTAGATTATCAAAGAACCATATTTTTCACCTTCAAATTCCAGAGTTGGTCCATTCAACATGTGCAGTTTGTAAGTCCTCTCACATTGTGTTAAGACCTCGGAGAAGGATGAAGCAACTTGTGTTAGTTTGATGTGGGCCAGGTAATCACAATAACATTCTCGTGCCTCCCTACAGAGTAGTAGAAAGCAAGGTTCTTGCTGTTGAGTTGAATATCGTCATTTATGGTCTCTCGTGCAGTTCTACTACTATTGTATAGTGCACAGCATCAAATTACAAGCTTTCTCTTATGCAATATACCTGCTAGAAGGAATGGAGGATGTCTTCAGTATGGTGTGGCTATTAGGTGCGGGTCTATTCCATGATTATAATTAACCTTTAACCTACACATGTTCAATTCTTTTTTTAATCTAACAATCACATACAATACACCCATGGAAATTAAAAATTATTGTATGCTAAAGTTTTAAGAGTACAGTTTTGCAGCTGGAAATTTTATTAAATTTTATAAGTCACATCACTGCAATTACTTACAATTAGGTACCTGACTAAAAACTGTAAGCAGACATATATAACAGGTGTGAATTTACAAGGGGTAGTATATAGTAAATCTGAGAGAAGAAAATTAAGATCCAATAACATGTGTGCTGTCATTTTTGTCACAAAGACAAGTTGATGACATCATTGCCCAGTATTTTGTAACATTTATGAATTATGCTAACAGGACATATATATACTAGCCTATGAATGTGGTAGTTATGCTCAGCAGATCAAGAATAGCTGTATAGTACACAGAAGTACATGGTTAATTCCTTATTTTCCAAATGAAATATATTAGGAAGTTTATGCTGAATTGCACTAGCTATAACCTCATGCAGAGGTCCAATGGAGAAGAAGTCGTGCATACAAAGTCTCACATAAATCTCCAGCATAGCCTTCTCTCACATTGTCACATCGCTGCTATCCAGCTGGCACATGATGAGTTCCAAAACTTGGTCTTTCCACCAGCATGGGCCTCACGGTCAGATAGTTAACACTCTGCAGCTAATATTGTGCTTATTGTGTAGGGTGGGGTGGGGTGGGTGGTGGAGTCAATTGTTGTGGGGAGCTGAAATTAATCGGGTCCTTTTCCATATAGTAGCGTGAAAAGATAAGGTCATCGAAATCAGCCCTAAATTCGTGGAACTAGTCAGTTGTTTCACTTCACATGAGGTAACACCGCAATATGTCATGTAAATTGTTTAGCATTTCCAAAGTTTCATGCTTTTATGAGTTATCGGACCATACATACAAGAATGCATCCATACATACATACCAGGGGCAGATCCAGGTGGGGGGGAGGGGCTTTGGGGCTGTTAATGATGACTTTTTCTTCTAGTATTTGTTTTTAGCATAATAATATTCATGGCAGGTAAAATACAACAGGCATTAGCACACCTGATCAACACTTAGCACAAAATGAGAAAATGAGGAGTGCATGTATTTGAGGTAATATAGGCCAGACCTTCTGTTCTAACCTTCTAACTACTGCAACAGCAAGCATGCAGTGTGGCTTTCTATCTGGGCAGTGTCAGTGAGTCTTCAGTTAAGTCAAATCATGTCTAAAAGGGCCTCTATCTCAAGAGAACCTCCTGTAAAGTGAATGGCCAAGACTGTGGATCTACACCAACATTTTTCTAGCAAGAAGTAAGCTATAGCTATATAAGTATATTACCTATGAGACAGAATGATGTAACATGACCAGGTTGATTTATTGTTTACTTTAGTTCTGGAACCTCAAACTACCTGGTGGCAGTGCCTCTCTGCTTCAACATTCCTTTCAGTCTGGAGTGGTGCTGATTTCAGAAGATAACCCGTCTAACTCTCTCCTAGCTTGTGCTAAAAGCAGTGCAGTTGTGTTGGTGAGTAGCACCAATTCTATTTTTGGTGTTGAAGAGAGTGGTATAGGAGGAAGCAGTGGTGTTTGGCTTCAGTTGTTGATGTTGAAGAGTGGTATAGGAGGAAGCAGTGGTGTTTTGGCTTCGGATTCAAGTGACATTCATCCTGATGTACATTCGGGAGACTTAGGCCAGGTAGTATAACTAAAATCCCTGAGAAACCTCAGCAATAATGAGAAATTGTTTCTTCTCAAAAACCATTCTATTCCAACTGAAGGGCCCCACACGCACCTTCAAAGCTCAGAAATGGCAGTTTCAAAAGAGTTGGCTGGACAAGTACAAAGGCCTAACATATTCTCGGTCACAAGATGGTGTGTTTTGTGTACTATTTGGGCTAGCCATAAAAGTGTTAGGGTTTCTGGTCAATAGGGCTCTGACAAATTTTAGGAATGCAATTGAGAAGTTAAATGATCATTATATTTCCAAGAGTAGGAAGTCCCATCAGCTAGCTATGGAGAAAGCAATGGCTGTGAACGAGAACAGAGTGGCTTCCATTGATCAAAAAATTACTTCAAGCCGAGGTGAAATTATTGCTGGAAATCATTTAAAGCTCCGTTCCATTGCTCTGTCATTTTGTGTGGGAGACAAGCATTTGCTTTTAGAGGATCACGAAGATGGGTTTCAAATAGAATCTGAAAGTTGAGTGAGACGAGACAACTTCCTGTCCTTGTTGATTTTTTGCATCGATGCTGGTGATGAAGTTCTCAGAGAACATCTGCATATGTTTTAGCTTATACTCAAGGGCTGAGAGTGAAGCTTCAGGATAAGGTGTGGATGTAGCATATGCCTATCGTGAAGTAAAGAATGTAAAAAGTCAAATATGAATTCATTTCATAGTCGAATCTACACAAGAGCTCTTAAAATGGCTGGAAGTGTTGGTGTGGAGGAGTCCAGACCATGTCTAGCTAATAAACAGCAATATCGTCCAAATATCCAGACACAAATTGCAGTGATTATTTCTGTCTAAATCTCACAATCCCTTGCTAGACCACCTGATCACTGAGCGTGACACGAGGTTTGACATCTCATATTGCTGAGTTCATGCTATAACACTATAGTGTAGCATCCACAGTAACACACGCATTTTATTATCATTTGGGGTTCTATAAAGATGATTTACCACTTCCATCAGCTTTTGATTTTGAGTTTGACATGTGGAAACAAAAGTGGGAAATTCAGACTCAGCTTGCCTCTGAGCTAGATATCCCCCCAAAAGCCCTACAATATACAGACAATTTTTTGCCCTAACATTTACATACTTCTGTACATCATGGTCTCACTTCCTGTTACCAGCTGCGAATGTGAATGATCTTTTAGCGTACTAAAAACACCACTCCATAGCAGAATGGGGCAAGAAAGATTGAATGGGTTAGCAATGCTCTACCATCATCAGGATATAAACCTTACTCCTGATGAAGTTGTCGAGGAATTTGCTCGATATCATTCCCGACACATGTTTCTGTAACTCAATTGTAGTAAATGAAACGAGAAAAATAAAAATGAACAAGGTTTGTTTTACCTTGTACCTATATTTTTGGTATAATATATATGGAAGAATTGCACCTAATCGATTGACAAGACTGCATCAATAAAGTTTTTATAAAAGCAATACAGTATTGGTGTCCATTATTTCAAGAACTGGTAGCTCCCTTCTCCTTTTCTTAATATAATTGAGTTTATCTTTAATTTGACCTTGTTTCAAGTTGTTCTACATTTCATTTCTGCTGTTTGTATAGGGAGGATGCCTGCACCAAATGGAAGCTTCTGGGCATCCAGGGATTCCACTTGTTTATTGCTCTAGTAAACTACTACAGCACATGCCATGTTTCATTACTTCTCCTAGTTTATGTATATACACCACGTTATCAACAACACAAATATCGGCACATACCAATCATTATTAATCTCTTTACTGCACCCATGTAGTATCAGCTACAGCCTCCTTCATTGAATCGGTAACAGCTATCCTGTAGCAAGAACTACAATAACCAAATAGCACAACTGAGCAAACTTTATACTCAAAAGTCGCATTGTAATCTGCCATTTTGTGGAGGCATTTTGAAGTTATTAGCTTTTCAGATGTCTTCACTATAAAGAAAAAGTAGAAATGAAGATTTTAGTGGTTAGTTGACAGATCGAGGATCTGAGTAACCAGGTAGACAAATTATCTTTAACATTCCTCAACAGAGAACTATCAGATCTCGTTTTGAGCTCACATATAATTGACACAATGTTGAAGTATGTCCCATCAAGTTAGCTTGGAGAGTAAACATGAAAGAACTTCTTATCACCAAAATATAACTTACATCTGGACTTGAACAAGAACTGAGACACTTTTATTGCACCCTGAA